>QXTE01000375.1:669641-779542 GCA_003942145.1 Platysternon megacephalum
CCCCCCCGGGAACCCCTGTAACTTCGACTGGGTGAGTCCCCGGTACTGACCCGACACCCCCCCCACACACACACACAGAGCCTGGTTCCCATCCCCCCTGGGAACTCTTGTGACTTTGACTGGGTGAGACCCCGACTCCCGGTACAGACCTGAACCTCCCATCGCTACGAGGACTTCTCCATCAGGAACTTGTGTGACTTGACTGAGTGAGGCATGGAACCCCGGGGACTCTCCATCCCCACTAGGGCACCTCTCCCCAGTCCCTATGGCTGGGTGAGGCTGAGATCCTCACTGAGACCATTCTTCAGAATTTTCCCTTATCCCCTCTTTGGGGACCCTGGTTACCCCTGAATGACTTTGACTGGGTGAGGCTGGCCCCCACGCCGGTGCCCACACTGGGATAGTTAAAATGAGGCCACTTGGGGAAGAGCAGGTGGCTCTTGATGCCATCACCATGGCAGAGCTCTGCAGGGATGGGGTGGGGAGCTTCCCCTTGGTGGGTTGGGGTTGGAAGCCCCAGCCTCATCCAAGAGCCCTCTGCTCAGGAGGCAGGCAGGCTGGTGTCTCATAGCTATTCACAGGCCCCAGTGGCTTTGTATGGAGATCTATGGTGTGGAGGGGAGTTCCTGCCACCCCTTGCCGCAGCTGCTGTTGGTCTTGGTGCCAGGCTGAGTGAAGAGTGTCCTGTGCAGCCAAAACGATCTGTACAACAGACAAGGCTAGAGCCAGGCCCTCTTGGGTACTATGGCCTCTCCATATTGCATTGGTTCAGTCTGCTATTGCTTGTGGTTGGGATCCCCCTTTCTGTGCCCTGTTGGCGCCATCTAGCGGTTCCCCCCCTCACTGCATTGGCTCAGCGTTGGGCCTCCTCTCTGTGCCTGGTGGTTCTGCCCGCCCCCCCCCCCCTCGGTGCTTTATTGGTTCGGTTGGTATCCCCTCTCTGAGCCATGTTGACTCTGGCCCCCCCATGCTGTGTTGGCGTCATGCTCACCCCACCCTTTCTTTCAGCGGGAGGTGGAGATCCTCATGTTCCTCAGCGCCATCGTGATGATGAAGAACCGCAGATCCAGTGAGTCCCCCCCCACACCCCTCGCTGGAACTATTCTGCAAGCAGGAGATGAGGGGGAGGGCATTCCAAGGACTGTTTTTAGGCTGGCATGGAGGGCTGGACAGGCTTGGTCTCCATGTCAGACCCCAGCAAGGATTCTGGCTTGGGAAGCATGGGGGGAAGGTCTGGAGGGGGTCTGGCTGAGGAGGTCACGTGGCAGGATTGGGGAGATCCTAGGGCAGCTGTGTCCCAAAGCTAGTGCGATGAAGTTATGGGGTCAATGTATGTTGGTGTCAATCCAGGGGGCAGGTACAGGAGAGGTGGGGGACAGTCTGTGTTGGACGTTCCACATGCACCTCAGCTTCTCCCTAGACCGGGGCATTTGTCTGGGGCTGACCATCACCCCCATCTCTCTCCCCCAGTCACCGTGGATCAGCACCTGGGGAACATCTTCATGTTCAGTAAAGTGGCCAACGTAATCCTCTTCTTCCGGCTGGATGTGCGGATGGGGCTGCTCTACCTGACGCTCTGCATAGGTGAGATGCCACCTCGGGGACACGCGGCTGGCTCGGAACAGAATCGAGTCTGTACAGTACCCTCTCCACGCCCCGAGCCAGGTCGCTGTTCCACGGTGCTAGGTGCTGCCCGTGCAGTGAGGGACGGTCCCTGCCCTGAGGAGCTGCCTATCTAACTAGACCAGCCTGACACGATGGGAGAGAGGATTGTTACTGAAACATCGCTGTGCCTACCCAGCTTCTGCATCCGCATCTCCGATCCCATGGTGCTGAGCAGCCAGAGCCAAACAGCCTCATCTCAGATAAGGGGCACGTCTCTGAGCCTCCTTATGTATTTCAGGGGTGGGGTTTAAGTGTAGCCTTGACTCTGAATGTACCGGCTCTCAGTCATCAATTGGCTTTTTAAATGCCGCACCCTTTTAGGCTGGTAAGTCCCTATCACTTCACAGGGGAAGGTCTCGGGCTCCCTCTTGCTGCACTGTTTGGGTGGAAGCTGTTCATGCTCCCCTGTCCCAGAGGGGAGTAACTGCCAAGGCCGGGGTCCCACCTCTGCAACAGGGGCCTGTGGAGATCGCTGCTCCTGCTAAGACCATATTCCTGGCTTGTCGCTCTGGCTGCTTCACCCCTCTCCTTGCATGTCTTCTTGGCTCCCCTTTCCCCAGCACCCCAGACACACGCACCTGGTCTTCCCTTTCAGGGTCCTTCACAACCTGCCCCCACCCACCTATCCTCTCGCAGGCAATCATGGTGTTCCGCCCCCCAGTCAGCCCGTGGTCCCAACCTTCATCACTTAGTTGTTCCATTTTCAAACAGGCTCCTTCATGCTTTCGCCCCTGCTGCCCCTCCCGCTTGGGAGGAGCCCCCCATCAACATTCACAAAGCTCCCTCCTGAGACCTCTCCTTTGCTACGAAACCCACACAAAACTTGCCGTAGGCTAGGTGGCTGGTGTGCAGAGACCACTGCCGACCATGCTGGCCGGTTCTGACTCATTGCTCCCTGCCTCTACCCAGGTCTTGTCTTAGATCACAAGCTCTGTGGGACAGGGATTGTTGTCTGGTTCTGTGTTTGTACAGCACCTAGCACAAGGTCCTGGGCCATAACTGGGCTACTAGTGCACACATTATACAGTCCGTGTCCCTGTGCGCCTTAGAGTGAAACAAAGCTGTTGTCCCTTGGCTGAGCCCTCGGTTCTGAGATGCACCCTCCCTTTCTGTGTGAGTGCATTCAGCTTCTTTCCATCCTGTCCTCCTGACTCTGGAACAGCTCGGGGAAATCCCCCCAGGGGGGATGTGATGGGCCCAGGTCCTTGTGGGGGATGGGGGTGAACAATACCCACTTTCTAATGGAGACTCGCTTCAACCTTCACTACGATGAGCTCCCTCTCCCCCCAGCATTCCTCTGGGTGAGAACCAGCCCCCTGACCTGCTGTGACATGGGGCCTTTTAGTGACTGCTGGCAATTGGGCGACAGGCTGGCTTGGTGGGTTCAGCGCTAGGCTGGGAGCTCTGCCCCAGCCCACTGTGACCCCGAACGGGTCACTGCCCTTTTCAGTACTTTGAGATCTCCGAGTGAAAAGTGCTGAGTGGTGTTCCCGGCGGGCCCAGTTCTTCCCCGTGCTGTGTGGCGTCCACTCAGACAGCCGTGTTTCCACACAAACATTGCTTCCTATCTCGATGTACCACACGTTACACCGTTACCCATAAAACAGCCACCTCCCCCCTGCATCTCAGCCACCCTCCCTGCTTTGCTTGTGTGTTAAGCTTTGCCTTAATCGTGAGTATTGGAGCCACTGGCAGCTGTGTGCATTTCCACTGCTCCCTAGCCCCCAGCCCTTCAATGCCATCCCCTTGTTCCCTACCTGCTAACACATGCATCCCCTATCTGGCTTAACCACCCCACATTTGGAGAGCTCAGACTGTAAGGAGGCAGTGTTGCCTAGTGGATAGAGCACTGGAGCAGACCTCAGTTCTGTTCCCTGCTTGGCGGCTGGCCTGCTGCGGGGCCTTGGACAAGTCACTTCCTTGCTCTGTGCCTTGGTTTCCCCATCTGCACAATGGAGAGACTGCTACTGACTTCCATTGTGAAGTGCTTTGAGATCCACTGATGGAAAGCACTATAGAAAAACTACATAGTATTATAGAAATGTAGGGCTGGAAGGGACCTTGAGAAGTCATCAAATCCAGCCCAGTGCTGAGGCAGGACCATGTAAACCTAGACAATCCTTGACAGGTGTTTGACCAGTCTGTTCTTCAACACCTCCAGTGATGGTGATTCCACAACCTCCCTTGGAAGCCTATTGCAGAGCTTACCTACCCTTAGGGTTAGTTTTTTCATGATAGCTAATCTAAATCTCCCTTGCTGCAGATTAAGCCCATTGCGTCTTTGTCATAGGTTTCACCCCCACTCTGAACTTTAGGGTACAAATGTGGGGACCTGCATGGGAACTCATAAGCTTAATTACCAGCTTAGATCAGTATGCTGCCACCACCCAAATATTGGAGTCATTTGGGAAACTCTGTCTTCTCCCCCAAAAACCTTTCCCTCCCAAGTACTGTAACCCTTCCCTGGGTAGTTTTGAGAGACTCCTCCACCAATTCCCTGGTGAACACCGATCCAAAAATCCTTGGATCTTAAAACAAGGAGAAATTAACCATCCCCCCTCCTTTTCCCCACCAATTCCTGGTGAGCCCAGATCCAACTCCCTTGGATCTTAAAACAAGGAAAAATCAATCAGGTCTCTAAAAAGAAGGCTTTTAATTAAAGAAAAGAAAGGTAAAAGAAAAACCTCTGGGAGATAGCATACAAGCTGATCTCACAGACAACAGATTTAAAACACAGAGGATGTTCCCCTGGGCAAAGCTCTTAGTACATTAAGAAATAGCCAATTTGATTATTCCTAATACCCAAGACAAGTTACAAAAAAGAAAATAAACATAAGCTAATTCCTTCACTAAATACTCACTACCCTGTTTGATTCCTGATTCCTTTTCCTCTCCGGCCAGAACTGAAACTGACTCCAAGACAAAGGGAACTTCCCTCCTTCCTTTTGAAACATCTTGTCCCCCCATTGGTTCCTTTGGTCAGGTGTCAGCTAGGCTAGGTGAACTTCTTAACCCTTTACAGGTAAAAGAGGCATTAACCCTTAACTATCTGTTTATGACAGTCTTGTCCTACCTTCAGTGGACGTGGAGAACAATTGATCCCCATCCTCTTTATAACAGCCCTCAATGTATTTGAAGACTGTTAGGTCCCCCACCTCCTCTAGTCATCTTTTCTCAACACTAAACATGCCCAGTCTTTTTAACCTTTCCCCACAGGTCAGGTTTTCTAAACCTTTTATCAGTTTTGCTGTCTTCTGGACTCTCTCCAATTTGTCCTTATCATTCTGAAAACGTGGCACCCAGAACTGGACACAGGACTCCAGCTGAGGTCTCACCAGTGCCAAGCAGAGCAGGACAATTACCTGCCGTGTCTTACATCCGGTACCCTATTAATACACCCCAGAATGAGATTAGCCTTTTTTGCACTGCATCACATTGTTGGCTCGTGTTCCATTTGTGATCCACTGTAACCCCTAGATCCTTTTCAGCAGTACTACCTCCTAGCCAGTTATTCCCCAGTGTGTAGTTGTGCATCTGATTTTTATTTTTTTTCCTTCCTGTGTGTAATACTTGTCTTTATTGAATTTCACCTTGTTGAATTCAGACCAATTCTCCAATTTGCCAAGGTCATTTTGAATTCTAATCCTGTCCTCCAACACGCTTGCAGTCCCTTCCAGCTTGGTTTCGACTGCAGATTTTATACGCATACTCTCCACTCCGTTTCCAAGGCATTAGTGAAAGTATTGTATGCTGCTGTCCCCAGGACTGACCCCTGCGGGACCCCACTAGGTAGGCTCTCCCAGTTTGACAGCGAGCCATTGAGTACGCGCTTTCAACCAGCTGGCCACCCACCTTATCATAATTTCATCTAGACCACATTTCCCTCGTTTGCTTAGGAGAACATCATGTGAGGCTGTCAAAAGTTGGATTAAAATCCAGGTATATCACATCTACAGCTTCCCCCCCCATCCACTAGGGCAGGAACCCAGCGTGAGATGCTTTATCCAACCTTCCTGTAAGGCCACAGAGCAAGCAACCTAGTCTTGGAAACCAAATGTTTGATTTCTATGCCTGCCTGGGCTCCCTGCCCCCTCTCCTCAAATCTGTGTCCAAGCCTCCAAAGTGCAGCCAGTCACAGCAGGCCCACCTCCTTACCTGTGTGTGCACGCTGGGGGGTGAGTCTATTTGAAGCCCGGGTTTAGGGTTGATGAGTAAATAGCTGCTGGTGTGGGGGTTTGTACAGGGTGAAGTGACTCATGCTGTGATGTGTGTGTACTTTCAGTGTTCCTGATGACCTGCAAGCCGCCTGTGTACCTGGGCCCAGAGTATATCAAATACTTCAGCGATAAAACCATCGACGTGAGTATCGGCTGCCCCATAGCCCCCAGGCCACCATTCACACATGGGCTGCTGTGGCTTGGGGACCAGCTTCAGCCTGCAGTTGCTGATCTCTATCCTGACCTGCAGCCCACGCTGTGACCCCAGGGAGGGGGCACTGGGCTGGCGGTGTTGGGGCTGTGGCCCTCGTGGTACCTGTGGTCGCAGGTGGGGCGTGGTTCCTCCAGCTGACCCTTCTGCCTGTGCCGCAGGAGGAACTGGAGCGGGACAAGCGGGTGACCTGGATTGTGGAGTTCTTTGCCAACTGGTCCAATGAATGCCAGTCGTTCGCGCCCATCTACGCCGACCTCTCTCTCAAGTGAGTGGTGCCCAGCCTGTAATTCGGTGAGTAGGGGAGGGGGAACTCCTGCCTCCCCCTTGGCTGAGGCTGCCCCGGGGGCAGGGAATGGAGCTGACCCAGCTGGGGTTTGTGGTGGAGGATTCAGCCCAGCCACGTGCTCTTGCCCCCACGCTCCCCTCCCATGCATTGGGCTCTCCCTGCGCTAACTGCCTCTCCCCCCTCCCCCACCCAGGTACAACTGCACGGGGCTCAACTTCGGCAAGGTGGACGTGGGCCGCTACCCGGATGTCAGCACCAGGTGAGCGGGTCCAGGCTGCCGTGAGTAACTAGATCAGTCTCATGCCTCCACAATGTGGGCAAAAGTGGGCTAGTTCCATTGCCCCACCACTGCCCATCCCACCCGAGCCGATTCAGCCACAGCCCAGCCATGAGGATGCTGAGGGTCGTTGCTTCACACCGGGGGTCTCTTCTCTGCTGGGATCCCCCTGGAGGGATATGGCTGTGTTGGGAACCAGACCTCCTTCCCCGGCTGGAGTAGCCCTGAGTTGTCTACTCCCCGCTCAGCCCTGCTTCAGAGAGGTCCTGAAATTGAGCTCCGCGTCCCTCCTTGCTGGCTCCGAGCCCTTGGGATGTTGCTGACCCCCACGTGCAACCACAGAGACTGTCCTGTTAGCTTGGATTGAGGTGGGGGTTGTTGCCCGGGAAGCGGAGTCTCCCCCTTTCCCTCTAGCCTGGGGGGCTGGGACGTGGCTGTGTCTAGGGGCAAGGAAAGAGCAATGCAGAGCCTGAGGAGTGAGTGGGGAGAGGATGTTGGGATCGCTTGGTGCTCCAAGGGGTCACTCTGTCCGTCCATCCCCACAGGTACAAAGTGAGCACCTCACCCCTCACCAAGCAGCTGCCCACCCTGATCCTCTTCCAGGGCGGGAAGGAGGTGATGCGCCGGCCGCAGATCGACAAGAAGGGCCGGGCCGTCTCCTGGACCTTCTCCGAGGTGGGATGCATGGGGGCACGCTGTAGGGCGAGGGGCATGTAATCCACGGCCCTTCCTGGGCTGCTGCAGGAGCTGTCTAGCTTCAGCTCTGCCTGTTCAATTGGTGGGCTCTTCCCTGAGCATTGGGACATTGGCTCAGTTGCACCAGCCATGGGCTGGATAGGGCCATCCTCTCTGTTGGGCCCGTCCCCTGCTGAGCTCCTGACCTGGGCCAGCGTTACTGGTTACAGGGCAGAATTCTCCTCTGAACCCATTTCCTGTGAGCGGGGGAGCTTCCCACTCACCATCAGGACACGCCCCCCACACACCCCTGGAGCTCCCTATTCCCCACTGCGACATGACTCTGGGCAATCTGTACCCAGCCTGCAGGGCACCCCAAGCTGCCAGCGGCTGGCCAGACCTATGGTGCTGCCCCGTTCCTCCTCTGTTCCTGGCAAGAGGCTGTTGCCTGCAGCAGACCCTGGCAGTGGGCTCGCAGGAGGCGGTGGCAGGGCATGCGCTGAGGTCTGTTTCTGTGCCGCAGGAGAACGTGATCCGGGAGTTCAGCCTGAACGAGTTGTACCAGAAGGCCAAGAAACTGTCGAAGCAGCGAGACGAGGGGCCTGAGGAGCCACCGGAGCAGCAGGATCCCTTGGTGGCCAGCACGGAGCTCCCCAACGGCGAGAGCAAGAAGGACAAATAGACCTGCCTCGCTCCCTGTAGTTGCCCCCCCGCCCTCTCCCGGCAGCTGTTCCATGGTGCCCAGCACAACCTGTCTCGAAGACGGTGCCGTGGTGACGAGGGGAGCTGCGTGAGGGAGTCACCACCCTCCCCTTGGGGCTCAGCCATGCCCCAGCTCCCCAGTGGGCCATGCTGGACTGTTCATGTCTCTGGCATCTTATTTATTCCTGTTCCTCTCTGGCATCACTTCAAGAACTGGCTGCTGATTGGCTGCAAGGAGTGGGCAGTGATTGGTCCAGCAGGGGCTGGGGTAGAATTCCCCTAGGACTCTAGAGCAGCTGAGTTTGAGGGTGCACCTTCTCCCGGTTGAATGGAACCAATGGGGGTGTGGGTGGGGAGTGTTGGCTTGACCTGAACCAGCTTGGGGTGGGGGTGTATTGCTGATGGGCGTAACCACTTCTTCCTGGAAGATATTCTCTCCTCCCCCCTTTTCTGTTTGGGGGTAAGGAGGTGCACGGGACTCCTCCCAGCCGTATGGTGCATGTGTGGGGTGTAGGTCAGGTCCCCATTGGACCTGTTCTCCCCCAGGCCTCGCTTGAGAGGGCTGTAGGCTTCCCCTGTTGGCTAACCCAGTGGTTGGGGGATCTGGCCTGTGCCTAGAAGTGGGGGGGAGAGGAGCTGGAGAGTATGTGCTGCTCTGGGGACAGCAGAGCAGCCTGAGCATGTAACTCTCTCATCCTCGCCCGGGGCTGGTGGGAACTGGACTCTGCTGCTCTGGAGGACTCCTAGCCAGTGCCTGACTTCTGCCCCTTCTCCACTGAAGAGCCAGGCCACTACTAGTTTCCTTTCCCTTCCTTCCAGCTGGTCTTGGTTTAACCCTTCAAGTGCCAAAAGTCAGCTCATGGGGCAAGGAGGGCAGGTGGTGCCAGGCTGAGTATAGCACCTGAACTGCTTGCAAGCTGGAGGGGGGGGAAATTGACTGGATGGCCCTAGGGGGGCTCCCCATTTCTGTGCCTGCAGCTGCCTGGGGCACCACCCCTCCTGAATCATAGCAAGGGGCTCTTCATCCCAGCCAGGAAGGGGAGAGGAAGTTGTGGTGGCTGAGCAGCTGTGGCTCCTAGGACAAATACTCCATGCTTCTGTTAATCATCTCTTCCTGTGACAGTGTCTGTAATAAATCAAGCTAAGAATGAACCCTCCCTTCCCTTCTCGCTGTGTCCTGTCTCCTGGGGCAGGGTGGATATTCACTGAGCCATTGCTGGTCTCGGCAGGCCAGCCCTGGCTCCAGGGAGCTGCCTCCAGCTGCAGGTGCTCGGTGGTAGTGGCTGCAGTCTAGTTAAAGAATAGCTGTTCTAGGGTTCCTACCCTGTGGGGTTGGCCCTGCTCTGATCTCCGTTCCTGTGGGTGGGAGGAAGAGGCTCCAGAGGGGGTGTTGGGGCTAGGCTGCAATCAGGACTCCCTGGCTGGCACGGTGACTGTACTGGCAATGGCTCAGTGCTGAGAACCACCAGCAGGGGTGACAGGCCAATGCTGCCTGTTTGTACAAGTCAGATCCAATCCACCCAAGTGCCCCCTGCTGCTCACAGGCGCTTAACGGCTGCCGGGAGTAAGCTCGCACGGCCACAGCATTTGCATGCATGCTACTGTGAAGAAACGTGCACTGCTGGAGATGGCAGCACTGAGGTTTCTACTGGACACTGCTATAGGGAAGCTGATGTTCCATGGCTCTTGTTTGGGCACTGCTGTGGAGAAGCTCACAGCGCTGCGGTCCCTGTTGGGCACTGCTGTAAGGAAGCTCTCAGCACCAAGGTCCCTGCGGGACACTTGCAGCCCGGCACACTCAGATTGCTGGAGTCCCAGCTGAGCTACCTGCGAGGTAGGGTGACCAGACAGCAAGTGGGAAAAACTGGGATTTGGGGGGGGGGGGGGGGGGGANAATAGGAGCCTATGTAAGACCAAGCCCCAAATATCAGGACTGTACCTATAAAATCGGGACAGCTGGTCACCGGACTGTGCGGGGAACCTGAGCTGGGCCCAGGCCTGCCGCAGACACCAAGTCGCCCTAGCCCAGGTTGAGCTCTGATTGGCTGCAAAGAAGCCTCATTAATATTCAGAACGTTGTGTAACAAATTCGGGCAGGAACCATCCTGCAGAAAGCGGGGGGGAGGCTGTGCAGTAAAAATCGCTCCATGTGTTTTCATTACAACGCTGCCCTGGCTGGAGCCTGAAGCGGCTCCCATCACGCTCAGCTGCACCGGGGACAAAGGCAGGGCTGGCTCAGCTGATGCCTTTCCCCACCTTTATTTCCCCCTGTTCCTCCTCTCTGCGGTGTCAAATGGTTGGGAGCAGGGCAATTTCCGCTGGCTGGCTGGCCCGCGTGGCTGCGCTGAGGTTCACCCCTTGCTGTGGAGGAGGCGGTAGGTCCTGTGTCTGTGCTGTCCTCCGTGGGTCTGGGGTATTGGCCTCGGGGCTCACTGGTGGGGCGGGCTGCTCAGGAAAGAAACGCTACTGGTACCAATTGCAGGAAGGGGGGGGGGGCGCTTTACCCACGCCGCGCTGATAGTGCGCCTCGAGTCTGCCCTGTCATCCCGGCGGTCTCCCCGTCCATCTAGTCCTAGCCATCGCCTCTTTCGCTTTGTTGGGGCCCCTCAGTCCTGCCCTGCAAACATGCTGGTGCCCCTTGACCCTGCCCTCTATTATCTCCCCCACCCTTGCTGTTCCAGTCCTCTCGCCCCCCTGCCTCTTGGTTTTCATTGTCCCTTGAAAGTCTCTCCACTTTGTGCCACATCCTCCCCCCCGCCCCCCTCAGCTATTTCTGTGGCTGGGTGGAAGGGGCCTGTGGTCCTGCCTCAAGGGTAGAAGGCACCACTGTGATTATGTATCCTGACCCCCTCTGAATAACCCAGGCCAGAGAACTTCCCTGGATTAACTCCTGTTTGAGCCAGAGCAGATCTGTTCCAAAAACATCCCATCTGGATTGAAAAAATACCCAGAGATGCATGGTAAGGGGCTCTTGTTTATTCTCCCAGAGCACGATGGCCCCCAAAGCGAGGAAGAGGAAGGCAAAGGAGCCTGAGGCAAAGGCTGTGAACTCTGAGGACGTGAAGGCGAACGGCGGTGCCGATACACTGCCAAAGAGGTCACGGGGTGAGGGAAGTCAGGGCCCTGGACCCCGTGTGGTTATTGAGCATTGGTGAGTCCTGGCCAGTGCAAGAGAGTGGGTGTTTTTTAAGCTCCAGCAGGCTCATGTCCTTGTGGAAGGCACCAGGGATGCTCAGGTGGGGGATGGGTGCCAATAGCTGGCAGGCGGGGGCCTGTCTGTGGAGAGGAAGGGGAGGATTACCTTGGTGGGAATCAGTCTGAGACACTTCCAGGGGGGGAGCGGGTTTGGGTGGCGGGGGGCACAGGCACTGGGTTGGGGGATGTGGTCATGGATCAGGCTGTGCTGTGCTGGGAGTGTGGCATTGCTCGACATGGGGCTGGTTTGCTCAGCTAACTCCTCTGCAGGAGCCCTGCTAGCAGGATCCCCAGCCCCGCTGACCCCCTCCTCCCCCGCAGTAAGAGCTGACGAGTCTACAGGCGCAATGCCGATGCTGTGAGCCAGGCGCTGCGCCGCACCGTCGCCAACGTGGTGGTGGAGATCAACCCCGAGACACCGCGCAGGAACAGCTTTGAGGTGTCCCTGGTGAAGGAGGATGGAAGAAGTAAGTGCTGGAGTTTCTGTACAGCAGTGCTCAGTCAGGGTGCAATGATGGGGGGGGCAGGGGCGAGCCAGGACAGGGCAGTGCCAGGGAAAAGTGCCTGGGTGACCACACCCCGGGGGTAGGGATGCTCACGCGTTGCTTTGTGAAATTGCCCAATTTGGCACAGGCTGAGGTGGTGAGCTCCTCATGCAGAGTGAGCTACTTCACGGTTAGGTTCCCAAATGCATATGTTGTATCCCTTTGTCCCACCCTTTGTCTGACTGTTCAGAGCTCTGGGGGGCAGATATTGTGCCTCACTAGGGGCCTGTGCAGGGCCAATTTTAGTTATGGCGGGGGGGGTCTGTGCAGTGCCTGGTACATTGGGGGGGCCCTGAACTCGGTCAGTGGGGGTCTGTGCAGCGCCTGGTACAATGGGGGGCCCCTGAACTCACTCAGTGGGGGTCTGTGCAGCGCCTGGTACAATGGGGGGGCCCTGAACTTGCTGGGGTGTGTGTGTGTGTGTCTGTGCAGCGCCTGGCACAATAGGGGCCCCTGATCTCACTTAGTGGGGGTCTACTGCAATATAACCCCATGGGTAGCATCCCACACGTCACCACCGCTGCCTTGTTGTTGGGGTTTCAGCGGTGGAGCTATGGAGCGGCATTAAGAGAGGGCCGCCTCGCAAGCTCAAGTTCCCTGAGCCAGAGAAGGTGGCTGACATGCTGAAGAGCAGCTTGGTCTAAAGCAGAGCTACACAGAGGTGAGTTATTCCTGCTCCAAGACTGGACCAGCAGAAGGGATGGCCACTGTAAATCAGAGGGAGGAGGGGAGAAGTGACTGTAACAACTGGTATGGTTGAGATCTGTGTGTCTGTCTGACTCCAGCACAAACCCCCTCAGCTTGCGCTTTTCTAATTGCCGGCACCACCTGGGCTCCACAAGTCAAGCGGGGCTCTTTCCTTCTCCCGCACCATGGCCAGTCATAAAGGTCTTGCAGAGCAAACTACACTCTGAACGACCCCTGTGCCACCTCCTTGCCCTCCGTAGCCAAGCCCTAGCGGCAGGGCTAGCAGATGATGCATGAGGAGGAATAGAGTCCAGCTTGTGCTCTCCAAGCGGTGGTGTCTCTGCAGGGCTAGTGGGAGCCGAAACACACGGTCGTCACTAAAGTCAGCAGATCCGACTCCATGCACCTGGGGTCACTTCTGCACCCGTGTCTAATCGAATACCTGCTATGGGGCATGTTGCCTTAACTGGACATGCTGAACTTGTCAGCAGGCTAGTGCTAGGGATGCAAGAACGTGGCTGTCGTCGGAGCCTCGGTCCATTCCAAGCCCAGAACGCCTAGAGAGTAAAACCTAGTCCAGGCTGTGTTGGCTATTCCTGTGAGGGTGAAGTGTCTCCTTTCCCGGAGTTGGAAGCAGGGCTGGATCCATCAAAAATGCCTTGTGGTGGGGAGGAGGTAGCAGGCACGTGTAAGCAGGGAGGGCATGGCAGGTGCTTCAGCGCCATGCTCTGTATTCCAACTGCTGAGCAGAATCCCCATCCACCTCATCCAGACCCTGCATGGTCTCTCCCCCATGGTGGGAGCCCTTTATCTGGGGCGGGGGGCGCTAAGGTAATATGAGTGTATCACAACACACCTGAGAATCCAAGTGCTGGGCTAGTACCCTGACCTCTGGACCATCCTTCCTCTCAAGGAGCTGTCACCCCTTAGGTTGGCAGGCTTGTCACGGGCTTCAGGGTGACCTCAGTGTGGCTGCCTCTAGCCAACAAGGCTAATGCAGGTCAGTGTTTTGGGCCCAAACGACTGGATGCTTAGTGCAGGGGTGAGGTGGCTATATGTCATTTCCTGTGTGAACCGCCAGGGCTGACACCTCTCTTTCTCGTCCCGGCAGCTGGGTCTAGGACCCATCCATTCCTTGCATGGACTGGAGCATCCATGATGAGGCATGATGAAGTGGGGGGAAGGGCCGATGGCCAAACCTCAGTCATGTCTCTGATGCCGCAGCTCTTCCCACTGGGAGTGGTGGGCCAGATGATGCCACTCTGTCCTTCGCTTCTGCTCTGCTCCCACAACCATCCTCTGGCCTTCCTTAGCAGATGATCTTTCACTGTTTTGTGGTTAGACTTCTTTTTGTAATAAAGCTTCTAAAAAAAACCTATTTGTAAGTGGCAGCAAGGTGTGGGGATGGCTCAGAGGTCACCCTGCAGGCTGGTCAGCTGGACTGCACCTTCTCCTCCTGCCCCGATGTTGCACAGCTTGCAGCCATCAGTGGAGCGCCCCACTCAAGGACATGCTCACGCATTCCGTTAGGAGTCTTGCTCCCTGCAGGAGGGAGGAAACGGCTCCTGGCAGCTTGCACTGCAGGGCTAGGAAAGCAGGGTGGTGCAGTCCACGTAACAGAGGGCAAATCCAGCAGAACAAACAAGAGGCAAATACAACCAACTATTTATTTCAAACAAGCCCCACCCTCTCACACGCCAGGCTCTCCTTGCTATCCCCTGTCTTCTCCATTGCCCAAGGGGCTGCTGGAGCAGGTGGTCAGTCGCTGCAGTGAGGAGTGGAGGGCGCATGGCACAAAACCCACATGTTTCCTGGATGGGGGATGAAAATACAGGCTGATGTTGAGGGTAACAGATGTTCTCATTAGGACAGTGATACCTGCAGATGAGCACTAAGTAACTATGGAGCCGGTGTTCTTTGTCAGTGGAGAGATACATGTGCTGTGGAAAGCAGCAGGGAAGAAAGGGGAGCTGGGTCATAACAGGAGAACATCAACGCTGGATGAGATGCACAACAGGTCAATGGGGCAGCCCTGGGATCATGGGAAATGAGGGACAGTGGCTTGTGCTATGGCAGTGCCAGGCAGGAGTGGAGTTTGCTCCTGAGACAGCCATGGCTGAGGCAGGTAGGCTGGTACCACTGCTGGCCAGATATTTTGCAAAACTGGAGTCCTGGCTGCAGCCTTAGGCGCGCCTAATAGTGCTCCACCTGCATCTGTGGCCTGTGTCCCCATGGCCAGGCTTAGGAAGGTTAAGATGTTTCTGTACATAAATGTAGAGGAAAAAGCTTAAGCTAAATGCACAACAGGGGCAGGAAAGAAAATTAAGACGATTAGGCAAGGCCCTATCCTAGGTGCCAGCACTGGGAGGTGGGAGTGTGAGCTGAGAACACTGTTAGCATCAACTTTAAAGAGACTCTACAACACCCAGGGGTGCTGACTACCACCCCCAATTATATTTCCACCGTTTGATCCATGTTGGGCCCATTCATTCCCTTCTCTCGCTGCACCCACACAACTCTGCCTTGTACATCAACAAACTGTCAGTGGGTCTGATAGCAGCTTTTCCTGCTGTCACAGCCACTTCAACATGTGCAGCCCCTCAGCCCTCTGTCCCAGCACAGGCGGAGGTGGGGGGGGAGAAGCTCCAGATGACTGGGAAGGGCTGTTCTCTTTCCACCCTCCTCCCCTCCAAACACAGGCTGCTCAGCAGACCTGAAGCAGTGGTAAGATGATTCAACCACAGAGGTCAGCAGAGCTCAACAACAAAGTAGGTAACACTAGGGCCACCCCTTTCTCAGTCCTACTGCGTCACTGAGTGACCAGCGCATTTCTTGTTTAAATCCCGGTGACATCCCTGTGTATGACTCAGCCCCATCCCAGAATTAACGGAGGGAGTGGGAGGAAGGATGCTGTACCTCCATCCTGGCTTCAACCCAGCTGTGCCCTCCAACTGATCCCTGTCGTCGTCTCCCCTGCAGAGCCCTTCAGTGATGGGAGAGCCCTTCCCGCTATCAGGCTCCGCAGAGCTCCCCACTCCAACAACCTGATTCATTTGGTTACTAGCAGCTTCCCAGAGTCAGTCTCAGCTATGACAGCTACACCTCGGTGGCCAGCTGGCTGTGATGGCTCCCATAAGCTAGACTCCCTCCCCCTCTGCTATAGACCACTAGTTCAGAATGTCCACCTCTTCATCAGACTCCGAGGAGGGGTCAGGCCTGATGCAGGTGATGCCAGCAGGTACCAGTGCCTCCTCAGCGCCGGCCATGATGTCAATCTCATCGCCCTCCGGACTGTCCGGGGGCTGATAGTCCAAAGGGCCATGCTTTGGGCTGCTTCGGGGCAGCCCCCAGGGTGCCTGAAACTGGGGCCTTGTCTCCATCCCAGCAGCCTGGGTGGTGCAGAGTCCCTGCCCTTTCCCCGTGCTGTCTTCCGCAGGAACACGGGGCGGTGGGCCCGACTGAGCCTCCCTGCTGCCAGCTGCCAGCTGTGGAGTCTGGTGGCTGGCGGGTGCCAGGGGCACTGGGCTGCAGGAGGTGGGGTGGTGACCGCTGGAGAGACCCCTCCTGGGTGCAAGGTGGCCCCCCGCAGGCTGCCCCAAGGGATCCCCATCTGCAGTGCTAAGGGCGGAGTGACCCCCCCCCACCTCCCATCCTGGCAGGGGGCCCTTCCCTGGGTCGTCCCACTCTGGCCACAGCTGCACCTCTGGGGAATGCCACTCCTCGCCTGCTGCAGCAGCACCCACGGGTGTCGTATTTGGCCCACGTGACAGGCCCATGGAAGGGGCACAGCCTGCCGTCCCTCCTGGCCCAGCAGTGCCCAGGCCCTCCACGCCACTGCCTGATAGCAGCAGGTCCAGCATCTGCTCCAGCGGTGCCGAGTCCCCAAACTCCTCATTCTCACTCAAGGGCTCCAATGCCGCCATGTCCAGCTCGTAAGGGTCCCTGCAGCCTCCTCTCCCATCTGAGGGCCCCTGTTCTACCGGCGCCTGCTCAGGAAGCGGCACAGCCTCCAGCCTTCCAGCCAGCAGCTCAGTGGAGCTGGCTGCTCGCGTCTCTGGCAGCTCTGGCCAGCGCGTAAAGTTGTGCGGTCTGGAGCTGGGCGGGGAAGCCACACGGGAGGTGCCGGTCTCTCCCATGGTCACTGGGGCTCCTTGGGGCTCCCTGGCTGGTGGCTCTTGTACCACCTCCCAGCAACTCCCGTTGACGACCTTCCTGAGCTTCACACTACCCACATGCCCCTCCTCTGGAGTAGTGTCTGAGCCAGAAGCCGATGCACTGGAGCTTCGCTTCCTGTTGCTGGTCTTTGGAGGCACAGGGAGGCTCCCAGCATGGCAAGAGGGGCTGGCCTGCTCTAGCCCACCTGCTTCATCCCAGCCTGGGGTCTTCTGCCGCCAGAGGCGCCGGATGGATGTGGGGGTCTTGCCGGGTGCTGCAGTGGGGGGTGCCTTTGTGGCACAGGCATCGTGGGGAGGCGGCAGTTTCAGGCGGCTGAGCTTGATCTTCCTTGGCAGTGGTGAGCAGTCTGTGGTGCAACCCTCGCTGGGAAAGGCCTGCCCAGCGCTCCTCTCGCCCTGTGACCCTTCAGCCTTGCCCAGTGTGCTCCCCACACCGAGGCTCCTGTCTAAGCCCAAGGAGCGGCTCTTGGTTCTCACGTTCCCAGTCTCCACAGGAGCCACTGCACCCTGCATCCCCGGCTGGGCTCCCCCGTTCTGAGGTACTACAGCCGCCCAATACTTGGCGCTCTCCGCCTGACAGGCGGTGCTGCTGGCACGTACCCCACCATCACCTGGGGGCTTTGCCGTACGTTGCTTGCCTGCCGCCAGGGGGTGGAATGTCCGTGGGGTGGTGGGAGCCGGCGGACAGGCCTGCGGCACGACCCTAGCAGAGATAGGAGCCAGGCTGGGCGGCTGCAGGCACTTCCGGTTCAAGCGCCGACCCAGCACCTGTTTCACCAGCTTCCCGCCCTCCAGCTGCAGCGACTCCAGTTCTGCCACTTGGAACTGCCGGGCAGCAGCCAGGATATCCCGGGCTTCCTCCCGGGACACTTCCATCTCCGAGGTGTATAGGAAATCCACCAGCTTCCGCAGAGTCCCGATCTTCAGACCCCGCAGCTCCAGCACCACTTTGCACCCCTTGGAGGGCATTTGCCTCTCCAGGCACTCCATGAAGAAGGGACTGCAGGCGGAGAGAATGCAGCAGTGAGCCGGTACAGCCTCTCCTGCAAACAAAGGAGTGGACCATCAGTGTCATAGGTTAGCTGGACTCTGCTACTGCATTAGCTATTACTACCCTGTTCCAACCCCTTTAACAATGGTGCTTTATTAGGTTTGGGTTGGCCTGCTCTGTGCTGCTCCAGTCCCCAAATATGCATCCTCTCAAGAACCCTGCTTGGTGTGGGGCTCGGCTCGGCTCCTCTCTCTTCAGTATTAATAAACCTCACTTATGCAAAAGGGCAGTTCACATTTTAACTACCCCAAAGCCGTGGTATCGCCAACCCACAAAAATTAAAAAATCAGGAGTTGGACCCCACCCCAAAAATCAAGATATTGGCTTAAAATCGTTATTTTTATTTGCCTTCTGATTTCAGAACCTTTCGGGGGTCCTTGCTTCACTTTTTCAAGCTTTCTTCCACAAGCACAAGGAAGGCTAGAAACACACTTTAAAAAAAAAAAATCAAAGCAAAGATTCTCTTACTGTCTTCCAATTCCCACAGCTGGGGCTATAAGAAAAGCACCAAATATTCAAGACTCATGATAAAAATCACATGAGTTGGCAACACTTCATTACGGTTCCTGAGGCAGCTCTAACTCAGCCTGCTTATGCTGGGATTTGGTTTCATTTTTGTCTGTGGAGAGATCATATCTCCATGGCCCCCTCTCCAGCCTTTCCTCCCCGCCCAAGGATGCTACTCCCCGAGTCACTTCTTAGTAGTAAAGACCGTGCTTCCATTTAATACTAGGCGGACGGTAATTCAAGGGGATGCTTTTATTTCTGAGGTTCCTTCCACTGCCCCAGTTAACTGCATCAACAGCCAAATAAAACTAACAAACCCCACTCGAAATAAAATTAAGCTGTCTGCTTCCTTTAAAAAAACAAGCCACCCACACTTTTCTCTGTATCCCTTTTCTGTCCCATGACACATGGTCCCTGAAGAGAAACTACGCAAGGGAGCCACCGTGAGGGTGGGGCTCTGGGGAGAGCATGCATAAGCTACTAGGGAGGCCTGGGTGGTTCAGCACTGGTCCTGGGGGCTGGGCTGCGGGGTCCCACATCCCAAGGAGGAATACTGGATGAGATCTGTGTCCCAGGATTGTGCCTAAGAGGCCAGACCTAGAGTGTCTGGACTCTGCCCAGACCCAGTGGGCTGGAAACCACGTGGGGTCCAAAGATTTGGGTCCAATCCAGCAGTCTCGTGACTATCCACAAAGGGGAGACTCAGACAGACCTGTGCCCTGGAGGAGCAGGGATTTTATTGAGAATGTATCCACTTTTCTGGGTGCCTCTCCTGCTGCCTTGAACCCGGCCAGCACCCCCAACCCAGCCTCTCCCTAGCCCTGCTACTCAGAGCAGCTTGGAATACTGTAAGGACGGCCACCTTGGCTGCACCCGTCTTTGGTTCTTTAGGAGACAGCCAGCAGCAGGGATGTGCAGCCAGCAAGCTGCTCCAAACCCTCCCCTCCAGAAGGGGCGGAGAACTATAGGGGCAGGTTCAATGCTGCCAGAGTTTTCAGTATTTCAGACTTCAAGGAGGGATTTTATTTTTCATTTAATTTCCTCTTTCAAAAACCACCTAAGAAAGAGGACATTGAGCATTGGCACATCAAGGCAAATGTTATTTCACTGAGAGACTGACAGGCATGTCTCTAGCTACAGAACAGCTGGTTTATGTGTCTCTGGAGTTCCATTCGGACACAGCCAAAGCTACCAGCCAGCAAGAAACAAAAGCTTCCTTACATACAGAAACAAACAATATACAGTATGAGCAAGACAGTGAGATGCAGGGCCATGTTCCCCAAACACACACACTCTCTCGTGTCCATAACTAGAGTCCCGGTTCACACTCTATGTGCACCATCTGCTAAAAGTCAGATTCTGAAACAAAGGGCCAGGGAAGCATATGGAAGCCTCACTAATTCGAAGGATGCCACTCCCAAGACACATCTTCTTAGCAGCAGACAAAGACAGTACTTCCAGTGAATATTAAAAGAATTAAACTTTGTAGAGCAGTGGGGACCTTGCTTATAGATGCAATGAGATAGGAGGCTGTTGCTTGAAACTTCCCCTCACCCAATAAAAGTTTCAACAGAATAACAAGACACTTACAAAATATTAGTGAGACAATCGCCCCCACACTTAACAAATCAGGAAGCTTCAAGATTAGTTTGATTAATGAGTCAGAGACTTTCACAGACCAAAATATGCTCAAGTTGTCAGCTGAACACGAAGCAGCTGAGGGCAAAGTTCATATAAAATGGTCTCACAATGCTCCAATCAAGGACGTACACTTACTTTCTATATGTCTGCTGACAGATATCTGGCGCCATGTAGGAAGGCTGCTATTTGCAAAACCTCTTTGGAAGTACTTCCACTTTTGTGCAGACCTTTTTCTACTTATGATTCCCAAACACATCAAGCCCATCAGTGCCGCCTATCACACAAGGCCGCATCAGTATCACGGTCCCCAGTGATACAACAGCCACTGCAAACAGCAAAGCTAAGGTCTGAGCGTACATATAGTGCCCTTTATGTTAAAATGTAACTACATACTTATGTATAATTAATATTCTATGGAAATGTACATCAAATCACATCATTAAGAGCACGGGCAAGGTGACAATTCAGCCCCAGATACAAGAAAGGTGGGTACCAATCCGCTGCCCTCTTTCAGGTTACCTTCTGCCTGCAGGATGACATCACAGAATACATCTGCCCTCTGCTGGTGATGGAGCTGCAGGAACGCCATGCGCAGGAGGCGGGAGTTCCGATAGAGAATCTTAGAACCGGACACAGGGGAGCACATGTCAGCAGAGCCTCCCTCTTGTTACCAGACACCAGATTCCCTGCAAATGGAACACAGTCCTGGGAACGCAGTAGGCTCTATCTAGCAGAGCTCCCTTGGTGGATTTGGTACTCCTAAAAGTGAAAGACTGGAGGCAGGAAGTGAGCCTATGCAAGCTTCTGCCAAACCATCTCCCCCTGGAAGGACAATGACTGTTATAAACTATTTTATTCCTGGTTCAATGATAAATTGAGAAGGAGTCAGTGAAGAGCCACAAGGATGATTAAGGGATTGGAAAAATACACCTTAGAGTGAATGACTCAAGGAGCAAAATCTATTTATCTTAACAAAGAGAAGGTTAAAGGGTGACTTGATCACAGGTTATGAGAACTACCTGGGGACCAAAAATCTGATAATTGAGGGCTCTTCAATCTAGCAAACAAAGATCTGATAAATTCCAATGGCTGGAAGTTGACGCTAGCCAAATTCAGACTGGAAATAAGGTGGACAATTTTAACAGTGAGGGTAATTGACCATTGGTACAACTTACTATGCCTTGTGATAGATTCTCTACCACTGGCAATTTTGATTCAAGATGGGATGTTTTTCTAAAAGATCTGTTTTGGTTCAAACAGGAATTAATTCAGGGAAATTCTCTGGCATGTGTTATACAGGAGCTCAGACCAGATTATCACAATGGGGCCTGCTGGCCTTGGAATCTATGTATTATCCATGTGCTACTTTCCCTGAGGCAGTGTTATCGATATATTTAACTAGCAGGGGGCACGGAGCACAGACTCTCACAGAAAAGAGTATTGAATGGTACTGAAATATGATTTTTTTCCATAATTCAATACACAGCCTGTCACCTCTGGGCCACTGGCACCCACCCAGCCAGCTCAGGGGATTGGGAAAACAGATAGGGAGTCAGTCACCAATGGGCACTGGTTCCAATTCAGCTCAGGGTTGGGGGAACTGAATAGCTCACAGACTGCCACGTGGAGTCTCTCACCCCCCTTCGGTGAGGAAGTGGATGACTTGGCTTGGGGAATTAGCGAATGGGATAGAGAACTTCCTCTCTAGAGCCGATTCCAAACCAGCCCCAGGTTGGGGCAGGGAACAGCTGGCTTCAGAGCGTCAGGGAACGGGACAGGGAGAATGGCTCCATCATTGCAATGCTCAATTGTCTCAGTAGACTGGTAAGTAAGATATGGACCTTTCCCTATATGGCATCATCTACACTCCGAATTGCAGGCAATTCTCCCACCATTTGTCTAACACCACCACTGCTCCACTGGCCCTAGCAATGGTGGGAGCACTAAGGTCAGCCACCATCATGACTCTGTTCTGAAGTAAGTCAGATGACTCAGGGGTAAAAACACAAGCAGGTCTACAATAACGCCCCTGCTGCTGCCACCACTGCTTGACCAACAGTGCAGATACAACCTAGGTCACGAGGACAGAGGAGATCCAGTTCAATTCCCTGCTTTACCACAGACACCTGGCGTGACCTTGGGTAAATCACTTAGCCTTTCTGTGCGTCAGTTCCCCATCGATACAATGGGGACAACTGCACTGCCCAGCTTCACATGGGTGTTGTGGGAACAAATACATTAAAGGTGCTCAGAGTGATGGAGGCTGTGTAATTAACTAAGGCCTTGACTACAAGGGAAAGTTTTCTGCTGTATCCTAAGGTGTGAATTTAAACCAGCATAGTTATACCAATTTTACAACTGGTGCACACGTGGGCACTTTAAGGGCTGCTCTACGGTTTTTGTACATGGCAGGGGTGTGATTTTTTTTTTAACTGGCAGCGTTATACCGAGACAATACCTAGTGTGGATGCAGTTCTCCCTGTATAGCTTATTCCCTTTCCCATACAGGAATAGCTATAAGCACATTTATACTGGTATACTAATAGGTCGTCTTATACAGGGCATTTCGTCAGTAGATCTCAAAGGAGGTCAGTATCATTAACCCCATTTTACAGATGGGGAAACTGAGACACGGAGGGGTGAAGCGACTTGTCCAAGGTCACCCAGCAGGCTAGTGGCAGAACCAGGAATAGAACCCAGATTTCTCAAGTTTCAGTGCAGTGCTCTATCCACTAGGCATAAATACATCCACACAAGGTGTCTGTATCGCTTTAACTATACCGGTATTGTTAAACTGATACTTGTGTGTGTGGACAATGGCTTATCTTGGTGCGAGGGTGGCCTTTGTTCAGTTTAGCTTATGTTGTTTAGGAAGGTGTTCCTGCTTAAACCAAAAAAAAGTCACTTTTATACAGGAATAAGAGTCTACACAGGGCACATCATCAATATAACTATATCAGTATAACTGGCAAGACTTTCCCACATAGACAAGCCCTGGATAGATAGTGTAGATATTGTAGGCAGGGCGAACCACTATAAGCATCCATTTTTGCTGGTTCAGCTTTCCCTGGTCTCAAAACAGGGCTAAGCTCTACCCATACAAACTATCTATCCCCAGTACTCACACGGCCCCCATCACAGCAATATCTAATTGCTTCACAATCTTTATTGTATTTAGCCTCCCAATATACCTGTC
The DNA here is from genome assembly GCA_003942145.1 of Platysternon megacephalum. Taxonomy (NCBI): domain Eukaryota; kingdom Metazoa; phylum Chordata; order Testudines; family Platysternidae; genus Platysternon; species Platysternon megacephalum. The sequence continues at coordinate 692,675 of QXTE01000375.1, forward strand.
AGGTTATCCCATTGTACAGATGGGAAACTGAGGCAAAATGAGGCTGAGGCTACACCTAAAACTTAGGTAGACCTAGCTATGTCGCTCAGAGACATAAAAAATTCACACCCCGGAGATATAGTTAAGCCAATCTAAGAATTTTTCCATCAACCTACCTACCGCCTCTTGAGGAAGTGGATTTACTACAGCGATGAAAAAGCCCCTTCTGTTGCTGTAGTAAGCATCTACACTACAGCAGCGCAGCTGTGCTGCAGTAGCACTTGTAGTGTAAACAAAGCCTAAGTCACTTGCCCAAGGTCACACAGGGGGTTTGTGGCTGAGCAGGGAATTCAATCTGGGTCTCCGGAGTGTCCTAACCACTAGAGCATCCTTCCTCTCATGGCTTTACCAGTGCAGCTACCCCCATGCCTGTAATTGGAGACAAGTCCTAAGCTCTAACACAGACAAGTCCTAAGCTCCCCTCACATTTTAGTGTCAGACACCTTCAGTGCTGAGATGTAATTAGACACTGGTTTGTTACCACCAACCCCTGCTTGTTTTCTTTCCAGGATAAATTGCCCCACCCAGATCCCCACCCCCTTTCTGCTGCCGAGGAAGGGAGCAACAGTAATGGGGTACCTGTTATTTAGGTTAATGGAGTGTGCACAGGGATGTTGGAAAGCTGGGGGCTGCCAAACACTAGGAATCTTAAGAGCCACCCGGGTGTGGTGGCAGCATTGAGGATGGGAGCCAGCCAGAGACGGGACAGGTGCTGCCAAGACACAGATAAGACACATGGATGTTTCAGCATAAGAGGCAAAAGGATCCCGACATTATTTTGGCCACAGACCCCTCCCTCCCCTCTCCAAATACACAACACATTGCTCAGAGTTGCAACCCATGCAAGGGGCTTCCCCTCACAACCATTCCCTGCTACTACAAAAAGATCCATATTCCTTCTCCATTCCAGTACACCACCCAGATCCTGCATTGAAGGGGGTCCATTCCCTCTTCATTATTGGCCCACACACACTAAGGGAGCTCAATTACCCCCACAGCTGCCTCTCATACACAAGGGAGGACTTCATTCCCCCACAGTCGCCCCCTCACACACATACTAAGGAGAGCTCCATTTCCCCTCACAGCCCCCCTCACACACTGGGGGGGGCTCCCTTCCCCAACCAGTCCCCCCACTAAGGGGGGGCTCCATTTCCCTCCCCCGACTGAGACATGCTCTATTCCCTGCACCCCAATCATCTGCCTCCTGACCGGTGCCCACCGATCCCTCTCTGCAGCACCCCTTTACTGCTGCTGCTGCAAACTCCAGCTCCTGCAACACGCAGCACGAGCCCCTCCCTAGCGCCTGCACGCGCGCCACGCCTCCGATGGAACCTTCCCCGGGCAGGGACGTGGCTCCTCCTCCCCGCCGAGCCCAGTAACAGCCCTTTCATTGGCCAGACCTTCCGGCCAATCACAGCGGAGGAGGTGTTTTGGCGGGAGGAGTTCGAAGGGAGCCGTTGCCCCTGAGGAGAATGGCGGGTGGGAGAGGGGGAGTTTGCTGGATCTCAACCCAGTGAGCCGCGGAGCTCCAGATCCCACTCAGATCCCAGCCCCTGCCAGTCAGTGCCCACCCTGGCCACCAAAACCACATGTCCCCTGAAGCCAAATGGGGACTTCCTGCTCCAGGCCAGCCCCAACCCACCAGAGCTTGGGTGTTTCACTTAAAGACCCAGCTCCTGGAGTCCCGTGATTTTTGCAAGACTCTCAGTTCGCATTTCATTTCTAGCCCTTACGGTTGTGCACAAATGCTCGAAAATGTGACACCCACTTCCAAGGGCTTAGACACCTAAAAGCAGAGAAAATGAACCCAAACTGCGTGGATTTAAAATCTACAACTCAGGATTTTTAGGCCAATCTTATGATTTTGGAGACCCTGACTCATGGCATTTGAACGCTTGGGGCTTATGATGCTGCAGACCCAGAGCCCAGTCACTGGTCCTGGCCAGTCAGCGCCCACCCTGGCCACCACCACCATGTCAATAGCACCAGGGGGATCCCTGACCCGTCCCAATCACTGGGCCTGCCTGGCAACGTCCACCCTGGCCACCACCGCCATGTCAATAGCACAAGGGGGATCCCTGAGCCATCCCAATCACAGGACCTGTCAGGTTCACTCCCTCTGGGACACCTGGCATTGGTCACTGTCGGTAGACAGGATACTGGGCTGGATGGACCTTTGGTCTGACCCAGTATGGCCATTCTTATGTTCTTATGCCTGCGTGGCAGTGCCCACCCTGGCCATCACCGCCATGTCAATAGCACAAGGGGGATCCCTGAGCCATCCCAATCACTGGGTCTGCCTGGCAGCACCCACTCTGGCTATCACCACCATGTCACTAGCACAATCAAGCACCTAAGGTATTCCTTGCCCCGTCCCAAAACTTAATTGCTGGACCTGTTCCATCAGTGCCCATACAGAAGGAGCACAACATTCCCCTTACAGACCCGCAGTCCCCCCGCACTTGCTGAGCATGGCTCTATTTGTGACTCTGACAAGATGGGTCACTGAGTTGCCAGGCGTCTGATTTTCAACTGGAACAACCGGTCAAAAAGGGACCCTGGTGGCTCCGGTCAGCACTGCTGACTGGGCCGTTAAAAGTCCGGTCGGTAGTGCAGCGGGGCTAATGCTGGCTCCCTGCCTACCCTGACTCCAGCGCAGCTCCTGGAAGTGGCCAGCATGTCTGGCCCCTAGGCACAGGGGCGGCCAGGAAGCTCCGTGCACTGCCCCCACCTCGAGCGCCAGCTCTGCAGCTTCCATTGGCCGGGAACCACAGCCAATGGGAGCAGGGCCAGTGCAAGGATATTTTGCGCCCTAGGCGAAACTTCCACCTTGCGCCCCCCCTGTCCCTCCCCTCCCGTCCCCTCCCCCCGGAGCATCACCTAGTGGTTACACCAGCCCTGAATGGGAGCTGTGGGGGTGGCGTCTGTGGGTGCAGGAAGCGTGCACCACGCTGAGCCCCCTGGCCCCTCTGCCTAGGGGCCAGACATGCTAGCGGCTTCCAGGAGCAGTGCAGAGCCAGGGCAGGTAGGGAGCCTGCCTTAGCCCAATTGCGCCACTGACCGGGAGCTGCCTGAGGTAAGCGCCACCCAGCCAGAGCCTGCACCCTGAATCCCCTCCTGCACCTCAACCCCTACCCCAGCCCTGAGCCCCCTCCCGTACCCAAACTCCCTCCTGGAGCCTGCACCCCTTCCTATACCCCAACTCCCTGCTTCATCCCAGAGCCCCCTCCTGCACCCTGAACCTCTCATTTCTGGCCTGACCCCAGAGCGCACATCCCCAGCTGGAGTCCTCACCTCCTCCCACACCCCAAACCTCTGCCCCAGCCCAGTGAAAGTGAGTGAGGGTGGGGAGAGCAAGCATGGGGGGGGAGCTGGAATGAGTGGGGGCGGGGCCTCAGAGAAGGGGTGGGGCAGGGGCATTGCAGCGGGGCAGGGCAAGGGTGTTTGGTTTTGCGCAATTAGAAAATTGGCAACCCTATGGGTCAGGAATCTCGAGTTGGGTCCTCCCACTGCCTGACTCTGGGCCCATTTCTCACTACAGGTCGGCGGGGGAGAGAGGAAACATGGCTTTAAGATTTAAACCACATTTGCACCTCCCAGTATTCTGGGCTTCTCCAGCCCCCAATATAAATTAGAGTCGCCTCAGGGCTGCTCTGATTCACAGTCAACCTGCCCATGGTCTCCTAGGGACTGTGAACAGCTGAGAATAATGAGACACGAACCAGCACATCACCTGTATTTTCTGGCATAAAGCCATTCCACAAGCTATATACCAATGCCTTACAGTGGGGTTATTTTCACCTATAAGGCAACAATTATAATGTAGCCCCAAATTAAGTAAGATTGGCTAGTTTTGAGGGAGGGGAAGTCAGGGTAGTGTTAAAGGTGACATAGTGGTCATAGCACTGGACTAGGACTCTGAAGACCTCGGTCCCATTTCTGGCTCTGGCATTGCCCTGCTGGGGGACTATGGGCAAATCATGTCCCCTCTATGTGCCTTAGTTTCCCCATCTGCAAAATGGGAATAAAAATATTGCCTTTCTTTGTTTGTAAAGCACTTTGAGATCTACTCATGACAAGCACTACAGAAGAGCTAGGTATTAATTGTTATCATTTCACTGCTAGGACACTAGTTCCAGTCTGTCCCAGATTGACTTTCAGCAGGATTTAGTCTCCTATGTGACTTCAGGAGCTTTTGATAGTAGGAAGTAGGAATTAGGCTCCTAAGACACTTATTATTATGAATTATTATTATTATTATTATACAATGGCTGTAATTAAGATTCCCCTGAATCTTTTCTCATCGCGCTATGAAATAAGAATTTTCTCCCTTTGCATGTGTCTAGGTTTAAGAAGTTCTGTTCCAGTGTAACAGAGTGAGGGCTGCTAGAATAGATACTCTGTATGCCACCTAGCCCAGTGCCACGCTTGGAAACCATTTTGTCGATAGCAATGGACAGCAAACCAGTTATATTGCTGCATTCACCCATCTTGGGAATGGTCCCAGGGTGAGGCATGGCTCATTTCTCTGCTTTGTTTTATATAGCACAGAGCTGCACACTGTTGCCTCTCAAGCAGTAGTACTAGAAGTCGTAATAATAGTAATGAATAATATGGTTAGTCAGGAAAGGGATCGCTAAGAGGCCAATGGAACTGATCTGACACCATCTATTTCCTAGGGCACACCCTTACAATTGGTCCTCCACCTCCAAGCAGCTGGAGTTCCCTCATTTTTGTCTGCATAATGTAGTGGTCAGATCATAATCAGATAGATCATCACAATCAAAATAGAGATTAAAAGCATATATGCATCTTTCTGTGTGCTCCCTGTAGCCACTTGGCACAAATGTTTTGGAGGCCTGAGGCTCTGTAGACTCATGTGCTGACAAAGATGTGCTGTTGTCCACACATGGAGGTTGAAGTCTCTCGGAACCAAAAGTGTAGAGGACATAATTACCAAAGCAGATACCATGCTCTGCATTTCTTCTCATTCATGCTATTGCTCATCTTCATGGTCCTGTAGGCCAGTGAGCCAGAAGGCCAGGGTTAAAGACTGGAGCCTAGAGTTAGCAGACTGTTCTCATTTCATTAACTCCTTGTAGCCTACAGGGCCACATCTTGGGAAATGCACCTCCTATGCGGCACAGTTCACAAACATTCCTTTTCCTCTGCTTAGATATTCTGTGGCAGTGTAAAGATGAAAGGCCATGAGTGTATTCTTAGCAGAGGTTTTGAGTTATATTGTCCAGACATTCTGTGGGACATGGCACCATGAAGATCACTTGCATCCGAACAAGTGGGTATTCACCCACGAAAGCTCATGCTGCAAAACGTCTGTTAGTCTATAAGGTGCCACAGGACTCTTTGCTGCTTTTACAGATCCAGACTAACACGGCTACCCCTCTGATACATGAAGATCACTGTATCACATGAAAAATGTTCTACACATCTTATGATGGTTACTAAGACAGGAAGTCCATCAGCTGCTGTGGAGAAACAGTAGGAGTACATCTCATGTTACTCTGTTTGTGAAGTGGTCAGGGCTCTAAAGTAGGGTGACCACCCATCCCTAATTGGGCGGGACAGTCCCAAAATGTACATTTCAAGTCCTGGTCCTGGGCTGAATGACTCTGGGATGGCATTTGTCCTGGATTTCCTGTGGCGCCACTCCACATCTGCCCAAGGCTCAGGGGCGGTGCCAGCCTCTTCTCAGTAGGGAGTGGTGAGCGCTGAGGTGGGCCTTAGCCCCTCCTCACCACCAGGCCCCGCCCCCTGCTCCTCCTCTTCCCCCCGAGGCCTTGCCCCTGGCCAGGCCAGAAGCCAGAGCCGGGCATTCAGGGAGCCTGGGACACATGGTGAGCCCCAGACCCTCCACCTGCATGTGGAGGGCGGGGTTCCTGCATGTGTCCCGTTTTTGCATTTTGAAAAGGTGGTCACTCTATTCCCAAGTCAAAAATCCTCCCTGGAGTCCCTTCTGGGCAGGCTGGCAGAGTGGGCCACTTTGGAATCAGATTCATTATGATCTTTGTCCCCTGCTGGAAAGTGACTTAGAGCAGTCTCTTAACATGTCAGTTTCACATGTCCCCTTCTAGGTGACAACAGCCTCCACTGAAAATCCTGGGTGCAAAACAAATGGTGGACCCTTTGGTTGAAGGGGTCTTCGATATTTCCAACAATATGCAGTTCTAATTCTCCTTATCCCAAAGCCCGGGGGATAATGCCTGCTAAACAACAGAAGCAATAGTCAAGGTGTGAACTACATCTCCCCCCTCTCTCTTCTATTGTGCTAGCTTCCAGGCCTAGAGGGGTTATTAACATTATTATGCAACCTGAAAAACAATGGCTTGTCTGGAGACAAGACACTTCCTCTCTTTTTTATTGTTTAAACTGTTGTCTTTGCTCTCTCTTAGAACCTTGATTTTTCCAGCAATGGTCTCTTTGTTCTTTATCACTAGACTCCCCCATCCTGCTGCTGGAGAAGGAAGGAGATTGCAGAAGGAGAGGGTTCCTCAGCCTCTCCATTCTTGGAATATTTCAATTTTTTATTTCGCAGTCTCCCTTCCTCTGTTGCAAAGGGAAGAGTGAGGGCTGGGGAGAAGGACGGGGATGGGAATCAGACCCATGGGTAGGGGGACCTGGAAAGAGGAAGAAGAGTTGAATGAAAAAGGGGATGCATTATAGTGGAGTGGAACAGAAAGGGGAAGAGATTTCTGTCAGTCCTGCAGTCAGTTGGGCATTTGAGCTAAAGGTGTGTGAAAGTTTAATAGAAACTTGAGGGCCCATATAAGCAACTACTACAATCTGATTGTCAGATTTCAAAGGGTTAGTACAGACAAGTCTGTGTACTAAGAAAACTGAGGTACAGCAGGAGGTGGCACTGGTAGTTCTGTAGGTGGCACTCTTCCCTCTGAGACTGAGTCAATATTGGCCCCTATGCCTCAATACAGGGATTGGGGCTGCTGAGCTGCTGGAAGTGTGGTCTTTCTGGTAAGACATGAAGGTAGTGTTTTTTGTTTTTGTTATTTTTGTGGCTACAGACTAACACGGATACCCCTCTGATACTTGACAAGGTAGTGGTGTTGACTTTGGTGTTCTAGCAAAATTCCAGCTCAGAGTGGCGATGTTGGTCTTTTAACCTCTCTGTGCCACAGTTTCTTTATCTGCAAAATGAAAATAATATTACACACTGTACATCACCTTGAAAGGTGCTACAGAAGTGCAAAGTTATTATTATTATTTATTAGTACTTTCATCTTCCTAAATCCCCCCTGCCCTCTTGAGGGGATACAGGATTCTTCTTCACTTCCTGTCCTAAACTGTTATATAGCATTGCTCTGTTCTATAAACAGTTGCCTTGCTCCCTTCCAGAGGTGGCTGCATTTCAGTGGTGATGAATAATGCTATGTAAATGTAAAATTTTATTAATTGTTATTAAATAGTATTACTTCAAAAAGATGTAAAATTTCCCCATGTTACTAACCACATTTCTTCCAACATTTCCAGACTGCAGTGGGATGGTAGTTGTCTGCCATGATGATAGTTCTCTGAAAACATATGCTCAATGTGTTGCGACAGCCAAAAAAGCTAACAGAATATTAGGAACCACTAGGAAAAGGATAGATAATAAGACAGAAAATATCATAATGCCACTATATAAATTCATGGTACGCCCACACCTTGAATACTGCATGCAGTTTTGGTCACCTCATCCCCAAAATAAAGACATATTAGAATTGAAAATGGTATATAGAAAGGCAATGAAAATGATTAGGGATATGGAACAGCTTCCCTGTGAAAACAGATTAAAAGACTGGGACTGTTCAGCCTAGAAAAGAGACAACTAAGGGGGGGATATGTTAGAGGGCTATACAATTATGAAAGGTAGGGAAAAAGTGGATAGGGAAGTGTTAGTTTCCCCTTCATGTAACATAAGAACTAGGGGCTACCCAATACAATTAATAGGCAGCAAGTTTAAAACAATCATAAGCAGGGCCAGCTCCAGCTTTTTTGCCGCCCCAAGCGGCGAAGAGGGAAAAAAAAAGCCGCGATCGGCAGCACTTCGGTGGCTGCTCTACCGTGCCGCTTCATTCTTTGGCGGCAATTCGGCAGCTGGTCCTTCCCTCCGAGAGGGACTGAGGGACCCGCCGCCGAATTGCCGCCGAAGCCCCGGACGTGCCGCCTCTTTCCATTGGCCGCCCCAAGCACCTGCTTCCTGCGCTGGTGCCTGGAGCCGGCCTTGATCATAAGGAAGTTCTTCACACAACACACAGTCAACCTGTGGAACTTGTTACCAGGGGATGTTGTGAAGGCCAAAAGTATAACTGGGTTCAAAAAAGAATTAGATAAGTTAATGGAGGACAGGTCCACCAATGGCTATTAACCAAGATGATTAGGAATGCAAGCCCATGCTCTGGGTGTCTCTAAATCTTTGAGTACTGGAAGCTGAGACCAGATGGGGATAGATCAATTGAAATTGCCCTGTTCTGTTCATTCTCTCTGAAGCATCTGGCATCGGCCACTGTCGGAAGACAGGATACTAGGCTAGATAGACCCTTGGTCTGACCCAGTGCGGCCATTCTTATGTTCTTACGATGCTTTAAACGGTGGCACAATCTACTGCTGTAAGAACCAGGGACAGAAAGGGTTACAGTGCTATGCTCTATCTGACTCTGAAAGTAAGCCTGAACTGCTCGGAATCCCATCTAGGCAGTGACAGAACACTATGAAATTATAGAAGGTAGAAATGGAAAAGACCTATAGTCCATGGGCCCAATTCAAATGCCATCATTGAATTTACTCCTACTGACGTAAATGAGTTTTAGATAAGGCTCCATCTCACAGCCAGTACAGGATTGTTCCCTATAGTACATTTTGTAGGGTTTCGTCCTGTCCACTGTTGCTTTAAAGGATAAATAAATTAAGATTGTGCCATCTTTTGCTTATGTTCTATAAGGAAGGCCTAAAAAAAAAAGACGAGAGGGATCTGCTTTTTCTTTACCTTAGAAATTCTTAAAACCCCAAGACTTCTCTTTCCTATTTTTGCTGGAGAACTCCTTGGAAGAGAATTGGAGTGTGAGCTTCCACATATTGGTAGAAATGGAGGGGGTAGAGGTATGCCAAAACTGTCAGAAAGAAAAATGTTCTCCCAACTGTTTGGTGTTTGAATTACATGTGTCAACAACCAACCAACCAACCAACCAACCAAACACCAAAGGGCCAGAATCGCAGCTGGTGCAAAGCAATGTGGATCCATTGACTTAAATCAAGCTGATTTAGACACACTGAGAATCAGGCCCAAAGACTTTTAAAATAGTAGGATTGCAAATTATTCTAATTATTTATATATTCCTGTATTTATTTACACAGCACCTCCAAAGTGTGCTAAGTGCTCAAAGGGTAGGTCTCAAAACTGATGTCATTTTTCTTAACAATGACCATCAGGGTGAGTAAATGGCCTGTTTTTTTAAACCTCAGTGATAGAGATGTCAGGGTCCTGCAGGTTGACTTCCTGCGAAGGAGAAATCAGTAATGCAGAGTCTGGATATGTACCTTAGTGTAGCTTGTTCATTTACACTATATACACAAGTCCTGAATCAGATGTGGCCACAAATGGCATGTAGGCAAACTCCTCTTTCAGAGATCTTAGCACAAACACCAATGGCCATGTCTTAGGCAGCCACTCTGCTCCCAGGATTTACTCTAGTTATAAGGCAGAAAGGAAACACTGTTGCTGTTTGCAACAGTTCACCTGAAAAGAAAAGAGCATCACAAAATGAACAAAATTACAGCATTTCTTCAAAGACTCTATACTGCTCCCACGCAAAGAAAATGAACTGGTAAGATTCTCGGTAACAGAGCCATCTGGTGATGCCCGCCATAACAGGAGCTTACTTTTATGTTAATTTTGCATGTTACGGACCCCTGACTGACCCTCTCATTTCCCTACCTCAGAGATTCTCAACCAGGGGCCCAGGGCCCCCTGGGGGGCCGCGAGCAGGATTCAGGCGGTCTTCCAAAATAAATCAGAGAGCAATGCTGGCGTTAGACTTGCTGGGGCTCAGGGCAGAAAGCCAAAGCCCGAGCCTTGCCATGCCGGGCCGAAGCCCAAGCAACTTAGCTTCACAGGGCACCCTGTGAGTTGGGGGTCTTGGGCAATTGCCCTGCTTTGCTACCCCCAATGTTGCCCCTGGCTTTTAGATCTACTGGATATGCAGAAAAACAGTTGTGGCACAGGTGGGCCATGGAGCTTTTATAGAATGTTGGGGTGGCCTCAGAAAGAAAAGGGTTGGGAACCCCTGCTCTACCTTGTTCGGGCAGAAGCTCCACCCAGATAGAGTCTTCCATCATCACAGGGTGCTGGGGCCAACTAGAGGAGCAAGAGCTCCTGTGCAGCAGTCCTAAGGCACTGGAAGTGAGGAGAAATGAGGGCACACCTCCCTCTTCTAAGGAAAGGCATGGGGCGGGAGTGTGTGTGGCCAGGAGCACCTATCCTCCCCCACCACCAAGGGATTTAGAGTAAATCGGGGGAGCAGGGGGAGAAATATCCCTCCCCTCTGAATGGGACCCAGAACTTGAAGTGGGGAGAGGAAGGAGCATTTGTTATCCCCTGCTCCCCCGCATAAGAAATTGGAAGTGAGGTGGAGAAGCCTCCTGCCAAGGAAGATGGACGGGGTGGATAGCACTGCATGGGAGGGCTGTACTAAACCAATCCCTGATGCGTTGTTCCCTGCACTCTCCCTCTTGTTTTGTTTTTTTCCTGTGAAAGGTGTAATGATGAAACAAAAGCCAGCCGCTGCTTACAGACAACGACCCCAGAGACCACTCTTTCTGCGAGTGCTGTCAGAGGGGATGGGGGTGACATCCGCAATGCGCCCAATCTTCATTCCAGAACGAACTAGAGCTCTGAGGGCTGACTGGGCACCAGGTCCAGGAGTCTTGGTCCTATTTCCACTTGTAGCTCGCAGCTTGATGTGAAGGGCAGTGATGCCCAGCTCCTTGCTGCTGCAGAGCTAACAATGGCCTGCTGCACTCCCTCTCTGTAGCCCTTTGATTTGGTGCTGGAAGAAAAGAAGGAGGAGAAGGGTGTTCTTAGTTCCCCTCCATAGTGGGATGGGGAGGAATTCACAGGCTCCAAGGCCCAGATCCCCATGGAAGTTTGTGAATCTGCAGCAGATTCGGAGTGTTGATTTCATAATCTCACTGTAGGGAGGTTTTTCCAGATAATCGTCCTAAACGCTTCCTTTTTTAATGTCATCCCATTCCCCTTTGCTATCCCCTGTGCACCACCCTCTTTCTCTCCCTCATTGGGGATTACTCTCTTCAAATGTTTGCAGGCTGTTATTGTTATCACTTACTCCTTGCTTAATCAAGCTATACATATTTATCTCTTTTAATCTTTCCCCATAAATCAGTCTCCTCTTCATTCCTCATCTCCTCCAGCTTGTCAATATCTTTCTGGTAACATGGTGCTCAGAACAGAATACATTCACCCCTGATTCTTGTAATCTGGCAGACGTGGAACCGGAGTGTGTGGGAAAAGTGGCTTTATGTCACCTTTATGTCTAGATTCTGAGGCCAGCTGGGAAGAGGGGCAGGGTGTGACATTGAGCTATGTAGACTCTACATCACTTGGGGTTCTCCCTAGGCTTGGGGAATTCCTAGGCAGCTATTTAATCCAGTATTACAATGTGCTGTGGACCCAAGAATCAGCTCCAATATTCCGGATGTGGTTACACCCATGTCCACAGATAAGGCTGTCACCTTCCTGTCTTGTGAGGTGATGTACTCAGCCCCAAATCACTCCAGCTTCTTTTGCTTCCAGCTCATGTCTCCCCTTCATGGAGTATTAGACTTCCTCTTCGAGTACTTGTTCATGTCGATTCCAATCAGGTGTGTGCGCGCCGCGTGCACGGTCGTCGGAAACTTTTTCCCTTAGCAGCCCCCGTCGGGTCGGCTAGGGAGCCCCCTGGAGTGGCACCCTCATAGCACTCAATATATGACCCTGCCGACCCGACCCCCCTTCAGTTCCTTTTTACGGTCTGTGGTGGTGTTGGAACTGTGTTTTGCTTGCTTGCAAGTGTTCCCTTAGGCTATTACCTAGTCCTACCCAGTTTTTGTTTTAGTAGTTAGTTTATTGTTATCTGTAGTTAGTATAGACTTGGTGAGTGGGATCGTTTCTCCCCTCACCCCGCCTTGGGCTTCGGCGCATGCCTCAAGCCCAAGGATTTAAATCTTGCAGTGTATGCAGAAAGCCTATGCCCCATAGTGATCCCCATGACTCATGCCTGAGGTGTCTAGGGAGGTGCATCAGTGTGAGTGCTGCAAGATTGTAAGGCTTTCAAGCCCAGAACTAGAAAGGAATGCGACTTCCGTTTAAAGCAGTTGTTAATGGAAACCGCACTCTATCCAGCAGCACCTGACTGCCAAGGCCCGGGCCTGAGCTCAGTGTGGAGCGCCCCCGTGTCGGTCCACGAATTGGTACCGAGGAAGGACTCTGGTGCGAGAGACCCTCGGTACCGAAGATCCCCAGCACCGCAGAAGGCGGACAGAGGGCGCTCTTCTCAGAGAGCGAGACCATCAGGGGAGGCTTTGCTGCTCCAGAGGAAGGACTCGGCTTCCAAGCAGCAAGAGCTCCTGCCGTCAACTCTGGCGCCCCAGTCGGCACCATTGAGCCCGGCACTCAGTGACTCTCTGGCGGGGCAGTGCCTGGTGGAGGCGTTGGAGCCCCCCTCCACCCAGGACACTTTCGAGGCTGCCAAGGAGCTTATAGGAATTACTGCACCTCAGCCCCTTACTGTTAGAGAGAAGCCTCCGGCACCGCCTAGACGGGTGCTGTCTAGAGGCAAGCCCGCGATGATGAGACTCCTCGTTGCCAGACCAGCACCGTTCCCAGCACTGTTCCCAGTCTCCATCACCGCAACACTCCCTGGCACTGGCCTCGGTACAAGATTGCCCGGGGCCAGGAGCGCGATGATCTATGTGTCTGGCACCGAGGGGTTGGCACTGATCGCGAACACCCTTGCTGGACCGGCACCGAGATGGCACCGGAGCACAGCAGCCGTTGTCCAGCAGCGGACACGCGGCACCGGTCTCGGTAGTGGGACAGCCGGCGCCGATCCTCAACACGATCATTGCGGCACCGATCCCTGACTTCCTCTTCATGGCACCGACCGCCGGCTCAGGGGTTGTCGGCACCGCCGTGGTCATTGCCCTCGGGATCCTTGGACTCTGAGGTCGACTCCTATTACTCAAGGTGCAGTAGACATAGGTCAGATAAGCGCCGGAGACATGTGCAGTTGGCCTGGCAGCCACAGTGGCTGCCTGCCATGCAATGGCCCTTTTGGACCCCTTGGGCTTACCATGAGGCCCAGGGTACCCCTTCGAGGGTTTCTAGCTCGGTGGCATCGGGACGTCACCCTTCCTGGTCACCAATGGATAGACCTGCCTCTCAGGTTACAGAAGCAACCCTCTCCAGACTGCCCCCTCATACTACTGAGGAGACAGCGGAACCGGCTCCAGACCCACCTGTAGCCCAGGTCACATCCGACAGTGTCGAACCACTGGACAAGTCCAATGCAACCCAGGAGCAACCCGGGCAGATAGAGGGCCATGAGGACCCTGTATCCCCACTCGCTTCCTTGTCATCCTTGCCTGATGAGGCGGCGGCAGGAGTGTCAGCTTCAGTCCTCCGCCCATTGACCACAGGGCGCTCCAGGACCTGCTCCGCCACATTGCCCGTAACATAGGCCTACAGGCGCAGGAAGTCATCGAGTCAGAGGACCCGATGGTGGACATTCTCACCCCAAAAGGTCCTTCCAGAGTGGCGTTGCCGGTCATTAAAACTATTCACAACAATTATAATACCCTGTGGCAGACTCCAGCCTCCATTCTGCCCACTGCCAGAGGTATAGAGAGAAAGTACTTCCACATTGGCCAACACATTTTTATACCAGTTTTCTATCCCAAGCTACATGCTAATGCCCAGGAGCAGAGGCTTCACTCACTAGATGTCCGGAGAGCGCTAGCATTCTACATTGAGCGCACAAAGCCTTTCGGGAAGTTGAACCAATTGTTTGTAGCGGTGGCAGACTGGATGAAGGGGCTTCTGGTCTCCTCACAATGCATTTCTTCCTGGATCACGGACAGCATCCGTACCTGTTATGACCTCGCTAAGGTCCCAGACCCAGCTATTACCTCTCACTCGACATGAGCTCAAGCCTCGTCCGCAGCTTTCCTGGCCCAGGTGCCCATCCAGGAGATCTGCAGAGCGGCAACCTGGTCCTTGGCGCACACGTTTACCACCCACTATGCCATCACCCAGCATGCTAGAGAGAACGCTGCTTTCAGCAGAGCGGTTCTCCAATCAGTGATTCCTTAAACTCCGACCCCACCCCTGTGGGAGAGCTTGGGAATCACCTGATTGGAATCGATGTGAACAAGCACTCAAAGAAGAAAAGACGGTTACTCACCTTCTTGTAACTGTTGTTCTTCGAGATGTGTTGTTCACGTCCATTCCAATACCCATCCTGCTTCCCCTCTGTTGGAGTAGTCGGCAAGAAGGAACTGAAGGAGGGTCGGGTCGGCCGGGCTATATATTGAGCAACATGAGGGCGCCGCTCCAGGGGGCTCCCTAGCCGAACCAACGGGGGCTGCTGAGGGAAAAAGTTTTCGACGACCATGCACGCGGCGCTCGCACACCTGATTGGAATGGAGGTGAATAACACATCTCGAAGAACAACAGTTACAAGAAGGTGAGTAACCGTCTTTTCGGAAATAGGTGTCTTCAGATGGATTAGCTGTAGTTTTCCCAACCAACCTGTTTTTTTCCCCTGACAATGTCTCGTCTCTCTAGATCCCTTTGTAGTATTTCTCTACACTCAATGCTGTTTTAAACACTCTCCATTTAGTGCCTAGTCCTACGTCCCTTGAAGTCAATGGGAGCAGGATCAGACCCCTTTGTGTCATCTGTTGATTTAATTGGCATACTGTTTACATCTGACCCCTTCCAGATCTGCATGAAAGATATAATTGGCACAGGGCATAACAGAGATCCCTGCAGCATCCCATTAGATGCCTCCCCACAAATTGATACTCAATTGTTTATCATTTCCTTTGCTTACAGTCCTTCAATGTACATGGCCTTGCCACAGTGGGGATTTTCTGAAATCCTTCCACCATTGTGCCTAGTACTGGTGACCTCTACTAGGCAGGGTGGGCGTGCCAGTGTAGGCCAACCACCAGTGATTTTACCACTGTGTCTTCTAGACCTGCTCTGAGCAACATTAGACAGAACAGTGATGAAAATGTAGCAGATGGCCAGTCTACACAGGTGCTTTGATGTTTCATAAGCAATATATATCAGGGGTTCTCAACCTTTTTCTCTCTGATGCCCCCCCAACATACTATAAAAACTCCATGGCCCATCTCTGCCACAACAACTGTTTTTCTGCATATAAAACCCAAGGCTGGCATTAGGGGGTAGCAAACAAGGCAACTGCCCGGGCCCCATGCCACTGGGGAACCCACAAAGCTAACTTGCTCAGGCTTTAGCTTCAGCCCTGAGTGGCAGGGCTCAGGGCCCCGGGGCTTCAGCCCCATGCGGTGGGACTTCATCTTTCTGCCCTGGGCCCCAGAAAATCTAATGCTGGCCCCACTTGGCACCCCACTGAAACCTGCTTGCGGCCCCCTGGTTGAGAACCACTGATATATGTTGCAGCAGGCAGCCAGAGCTGTAGGAAAGAGATCTTTATTGAGCATGCACAGTGGCCAGGGTTAGGTGCTAAAAGGCCTATGTTTGTCTGGCAGCAGATTGGCCCAGCTTGCATACCTGAGCCCCTGTGTCACACCAAATAAATTTGTTAGTCTTTAAGGTGCCACAAGGACTCCTCGTTCTGTTTACACCAAACTAAGTTACTCCTGAAACCTGACTCTCTTTCTCCATTTCCATTCATTGTTCTGCACCCACTGTTGCAAGCCTTGGTGGGAGAATTTCAGGAAATCCTCTGTGTAAAGACAGCCCATGAGATTGGTGTTCCTTAGCCAGGCTAATAGGAAAAAGATCACACTGCAGGAGCGGTAGCTGGTACAGACAGGGCACTGCTATGAGGAAGCTCATATTGCTGGGGCCTGAGTCTCCTCTGACTAATACCAATTTTATACCACTACTGCAGTGAAGATGAGGTAAAACGAGAGGAGTATCAGGTCCCTGGGTGTTGATATGGCACTGCTGCAAGGAAGCTCTTGCTTCTGGAATCCCAGTTGGCACTGATGGGGGATTTCTGGCAGAAAGCAGTGCCACAGGGCTCAGAAGGGAACAGCGCCGGCTCCAGGGTTTTTGACGCCCCAGGCAGCCAAAAAAAAAAAAAAAAAAAAAGCCGCGATCGCGATCTGCGGCGGTAATTCGGTGGCAGGTCCTTCGCTCCTAGCGAGAGTGAGGGACCCTCCGCCAAATTGCCGCCGAATACCTGGATGTGCCGCCCCTCTCCCGAGTGGCCGCCCCAAGCACCTGCTTGTTAAGTTGGTGCCTGGAGCCGGCCCTGGAAGGGAATGTGGAGAACTCCCTTGGTTTAAAAAACAGAATGAAAGAATTTGCTCTAAAGTGACAAATGTGTACGATCTGCCTATTGATTCAGATATATGGCCTGATCTTTCTCAAAAGTATTTAGGCACCTAACTTTCATTGAAATCAATGGGAGTTAGGCACCTAAATACCTGTGAGGGTCTGGGCCAACGTGCCCTCTAGCATGTGGAGCTTTTGGAGTATCAAACACCTCAACATCAGGCATACATTTTGAATCAACAACAACATGCATATCAAGGCCTGATTCTGCTCCAGCGGAAGTCAATAAGAGTTTTGTCATTGACTTCAGTGAGACTAGCATCACACCCCAACTTTGCACCTGCTCAAATGAAAACTGAGTGCCTAATAAAGAAAAAAAACCTCTGTTTAAAACTTATTTTTATAGAAATATCCAGATAATACCACCCTCCCAGCAACTCCCCCACTTAACCTGGTGTAGCAAATAGCACTAGATATCTTCCAGGTTATCATTCTTTTGCAAATGTAATCAGTAAACATCCTTTAGGGCCCTGATGAAAGAAAACTTGTTGAAACTTTTGTCTCTCTCTCTCGATTGGTGGTTTGGAATTTACAAACTGTGAATTGGATTAAATTAGTAATACAAAGCAAAAGAGCTATTTTCTTCAGTGATTTGAGAAGAAAAGGAGGGAAGTAAATTCCTTATCCACTCTAGACTTTTAAATTCAGTTGGTTAATTGCCAGCAAAAGTCATTGACTTGAAATAAAACAAGAGCTGATTGCACCTGCAATCTGGGCTCATATAATTAAAACAAAAACAGCAGAATCAAGGTTGAATTTCAAATCTGAAATTCTCCCCAGATCCAAATATTTCCCTACACATCTTTTGTACCATTGTCCTTCCTCCATTTCACAATACTTGCAAAGATGGAAAACATATAAATAAAAAGCACAGGAGACAAATAAAAATTAAGATATTTATTCTCATTTGCAAACAAGCAGAGGAGGTGAGTGGGAGAAAGAAACATACAGATCAAAAGAAATTGGACTGTGAATTGCAGATCACATCAATACATTTATCATCCTGCCAAGCCTGTTTTAACCTTCTTTCTTGCAATTGATTTTTGTAATATATTTTTATTTATTTTGTCCCCCCCCCCCAAAGTTAATTTCTGCCCTCTTCCTTTTGTTGTTTTTTCCCCTTTTTTCTTTTTTTCCCTTTTTTTTTTAATTTTCTACAATAAAGTTTTCTATTGGATAGTGCCGGGTCCCTCATTGATGTCTGCTTCCCATTGGAGCTTCACAGAAGCTGACATCACTTAGGGAAAGAGGGGTTGGGCGTTGGGCTTGGTTGGAAAGCTTAGTTTGTTACCATCAACCCCGCCAGCTTGTCTTTGGCTGAGTCGGGTGCAACTTCCATTTTAGGTGTTGGATCTGAAAGAGGAGGCGAGGGGAAAAAAAGCCAGAAAGGAAGAAGCAGCAGCAGATCCCAGAGGAGAAAGAGGTGGAGAAAAAAAAATCACTACATTGGCTGCTTTGCTTTTTTTTTTTTTTTTTTTTTTTTTTTTTAAACCAACACATTTTGGCAGGGTTTTGCCAAATGTTTTGCCTCTTACATTTCCTTTAGAGATTTGTTGGAAAAGTCCACATTAGAGTTCTGGGTGTGTGTTTGCAAAGGGACCATAAAAAGGATCTCACGGAGGGAAATTTTGTTGGAGACTGACATTGTCACCCTGAGAGATTAGAAGGGAAGTTATAGGGCAGAGGAACAGCCACACTGACAACTTTTTTATTTATTTTTGCTTTTATTTCTTTCCCCCGGTACTTTAAAAAACCCACAAGGAGGAGAAACAAACTTATAGATCTCGCGAGTGCAGCTCCTGAGCAGGGAGAAAGCCAGGGTAAGAATCGTGTGGTTTTTTTTGTTTGTTTGTTTTGGGGGGCTGGGGGAGGTTGGTAAATTAATCTCATCTCTTGTTTTAACTCTTGTTGTTCACTTTGGATTTTTGTTCCTTTTGTACTGCAAACTAACAACTCCTCCTGGGTTGAGTTGTTGGGAAGCTGTTGTTTTTTGTGTGGTGTTTTCTGTGCAGGCTGGGGGAGGAATGTGATTGGGTTTGGAAAGTGGGGTTTTGCTTTTATTTGCGCCCTTTAAGATATTTATTTTAAAGCTTTTTGGGAAACTGAGTTGTAGGGAAGTTTTGCAGTTGATAAAGTATTTTTAAGTAGCTGTATTCTGGTTGGGAGTGTTGCGGTCTATTCTTTATGTCTCAGATCCACACTTTCTGCTTGGGTGGATCCCATTTTTTTCCCCAGGTGCAGTTGGGTGGGGGCCTTTCTCCTCTTCTAAAAAGAATCCATGTTGAGCTAGAACCTCTTTTTAATTCTTAATTTGGGGGGGGGGGGAGATTAAAAAGATTTGGGAAAGGGGGGCTCTTTTTCACAGATTCTAAGATCTAATCAACAATTTGAAGTGGGTGAGGAATGACTTCGTCTTAAAGCCGCTGCTAAGTGTGGCAATCTAAACCCGGTCCACATTCTACGCCCGAGACTTTGCTTATTTTTTAATTTTGCTTTCTTCCCCAGTAAGTTTTAAAAGGCTTTAAGCAAACTTATTTTGAAGCAGTACTTTAGGAACTCCGAGTCTAACAGACTTGTATTGTACTTTTTTTTTTTTTAAAGTTGTTTCCCTGTAACTTTCCTTAAGCTCTTATGTTCAGTCTCTTGGAAGTGTGTTGAGGATTGGGGGTTTTTAGACGCTGCTAAGAATGTACTTGTGTAGCCAGCTCATTGGGAACCAGGACGTTGGGCTAGTTTCTAGTCCTGAGAGTCGTCATCTGTAAACTTAACTGCTCCATTCAAAACAAAACAAAAGCCTGGAATTCGATACGGCACTAATTGCAATAAACTGGGGCAGAGAAAGAGTCTGTGCTACTGTTTAAAATTATTATAGGAAGGCTAATTTGTCTCCTAAGCATAATTTTAAAAACATACTTTCTCTTCTCTTTCCCTCACTTTGCTGTACACACAGATTGTGATGCCTTATGTTAGACTTAGGGCTCTTGTGGCCAGAGATCCTGGGGGAATTTTCCGGGTGGGGAAAAAAGCAGCAAGCAGTCTTGTTTCTGGAAACTTGTTAAGACCCATGTCCTGCATCTAAGCACCTGTCTCTCTTCACCCCCACCCCCGGTTTTGGTCTTGGGTGCATCAGAGCAAGAAAAGAGGGTGTTCTATTTAGAGAGTGGCTAGAGGAGGGCTTGGAAATGGTCTGTGGGTTTCAGTGATGGCTCATGTTCTATTTAGTACCCCTCCTAATTCTTCTTCTCTCCACCCCTTCCCTATCTGGATATAAAAGGTTGGTGTAAGAGGGTAGCTGCTGTGAACAACTCATGGTGTTGGCTGTAGTAGCCTTTCACAGCCAGGGAGCCCAGAGGAAGTGCTCTGACAGCTGGGGAAAGAACAAGTCATTCCGAATCTACTTTTAGAAGTGCCTGTGATGTCTCTGCTGGGTGGCCGAGAGTGGTGCGACTCTTTGTAGGTTGTAGTACTTCCCACTCCCAAAGCTGATTGCAATACCCTGTTCCTATGATCAATCTTGTGGTCTATCAGTAGCACAGTGTACATAGGGCCTGGAGTGTGGCCTTGGGCTCGCTTATTGCCTTACAGCATTGTCTAACCCCCCTCATCCTTCTCCTCCCATGCTAGGAGTTATGTTGGCTGGGTCCTGGGGTGTCTGTGCTTTGAGTAAAGCATGTAATCTTGACCTCTTGTCCCTCTTCTCTCCTTTTCTCCCCCCCCCTCCCCCCCCCCAAAAAAAGCTACCTTTCTGTGCCAACCTCCCAATTGGCACATAGAGCAGGAGAGAGACTGCATCTCTTTGGACAGGCGTTTAATGTTGGAGTAAGGGGTGGCTGGCGTTGCAAATGGTATCCTGCTCTTCCCCCCCTGCAAGGTAGTTCCCTTTGTGTTGGAGTAAGGGAAGTTGCTTATGTGTGTTGGAAGCAGGGAGTATTTTTGGGTGTGCAGGCCTTTCCTGGGGGGTGGGGGGTATCCGGGCCCAAGGTTGTGTGCTGTAAATCTTTTCAGTGATGCCTCCCTAAGATTTTGGCATGTGGAAGGGGAGAAAGAGTTGGGAATTGGGATTAGGTGTGTGTGTGTGAGGAACCCTATGCAGACTAGACTAAAGCTGACCAGGGCAGATCTCAAACTATCTCTTCCTAGACTCTCCTGTTATCTAATTTGCCTCCTCCTTTGTTCTTGCAGGGAAGGGACTGTGCCTCTAGGGAGGGTCAAAACTGCTGGGTGGAGCCCATCTATTTCTCCCCCCTCAAAAAAAAACAACAACCAAAAAACAGACTCCTGGTAATGTGGCAACTATATTTTATTTATTTATAATAATAATAATTAATAATAAAAAACCTTTTTTCTCTGGCTCAGGCTAACAAGTGACATTGAAATGTCTCCAGTAAAGGAATAGTCCCACAGCAGCCGTGTCAGAGGAGAAGCCTTGTTAGTCTGTATCCACAAAAACAATGGGGAGTCCAGTGGCACCTTAAAGACTGTTAGTTTTTAAGGTGTCACCGGACTCCTCGTTGTGTTTTACCCCTGCTTTCATTGGCAGCATTCTTGTCAAATAGCAGTGCATCTCTCCCCTGCCCCTTCTGTGCCTCTTGTCCTGAGGGACTGCTGCCCTTTATCTTACAAAGCCCTCTAATAGAATTGGGGTTGTCATTTTTTTGTGGGGGCGGGGAGGAGGAGTAGTCTTGAAGGGATTCTGTCTCTTGGGTATTTATATGGCCCCCATCACCATATATCTGTGCACCTTACAATTTTCAATGTATTTCCCCCCCCACTCCCAGTGCCCCAGTGAGGTAGGGCAGTGCTGTTATCTCTATTTTACAGAGTCTCTCTGTACCTCAGCTTCCTAAGTCTTTGGCAGAGCAGAGACTTGAGTCCTGGTCTTCAAAATTCCAGGCTTGTGCTTTACCCACAGGGACATCCTTCCCATCCAGGAAGGAGTCTGTGGGTTCCCTGAGGTGCCAGGATTCAGCATTCAGGCTCGATCATGTCTAAATATCTTGAATTCCATGGGTGCCTTAATAGTAGGACAGAGGCCTTGAACGCCTCTTCCATCCCCCTCTCTTGCTTTGCTTGTAGTTTTTGGCCGTTGATAGGATGGCGTATCACTGGGCACCTCACTGAGTCCAACTGGGAGGGGGATTCTTGGATCCTTTCTGTGCTTCCCATTCATCACTTGGAACAGGACTAGATGTGGCTGTAATAATACTTAGCCTTTCCCTAGTGTCTTCCACCTGAGGCACTCAAAGCATTTTAGAGACACTAAACTTAGTCTCAACCCCTCCTCAGTGGCAAGAAAACATGATTGTCCCAAATTGACTGATGGAGCAACTTGAAGTACAGTGATTTCACCAAGATCACATGGTGAGGTGGTGGCAGAGCTGGGAACAGGTTCTGGGGGTCTTGAATTCCAATCCCTTCTAACTATAGGATTATACATTTTCTGTATTGTCCTTTCCTTCAGCTCCCCAAAGAAGTTGCTGCTTGCCTATTTATGGTGGAGCAGGGGATTAGAACTGATGCAGACTCTAGTTTCCAGGTCTACTTTCAAATTCAGACTGGGCACAAAGATGAACTTGGGGCTCATCCTATTCATTTCACCCCCTGCTCCCTAATGCACATGGTTGTGAACATAGCCAAACCACAAAACCTGGTGTGACCAGCTTTCTGCTCAGAGGCACAAGTCTAGAATAGCAAAGGGTGATGCAAGGCAGAACTGAGGTGTATTGAAAGAACTGTTGGTAGGTGAGATAGGAGCTGGACTGGAATAACAGGAGTGCTTTAGGGAAGAGTGGGGAAGCCTCCATGCTGTATGCCCTGCATACAGTCCTGATTCTAAGCAGATAGCAAAGTAGGGGAGACTGTCACAAACACTGTTTGCGCACATGCTTAAAAGCAGTTTTGAACCTTGTCCTCTCAATGTCTGATTGACCTTGGTTGGGACCCTGTGCATGCAGATGACTGACCTTTCCTTGTGCGGTGCATTCTTGCTGAAATCTTATAAGGAGCCTTTCTGGAAGGGTAGGAAGAGAAAACAGCTGGCTTGGTGTGTGCTGGACAACTTTGCTCGATTCATGCGGGTTTTCTATTCTATCACTAGCTGCCTCCCTTCTGGCTCTGATGCTAGGCCTTGGTGCAGTAGCTGTGGAGCTCAGGAAGATTGATCTAGAGGACAGGGCTCAGTCATGAGATTTGAGTTTTATTTCTGGCTTGTGCAGTCTCCCCTAAGGGAAATTGAGGCACAATCGGTAAAAGAGGGGTAGCTCCCTACTTTGGAGGAGTTGTGAGGTTTAACTCAGTGTTAAGATCCTTGGACAACAAGTACCATTTGTGGCTGCATCAACAGATGTGAAGCTCAATGGCTTCAGTGAGCCTTTATCCTGGAAGAAAATGACCTCCTTTCCCATATAATTTCTTTAACTGCCTCTATTGCTAACAGTGATAGGTGGAATCAGCCAACAGTTTGGGTTTATAAATGTACAGATGTGTTAGCTAATGGGATGATAAAACTCAAGCCCGTTGGCTAAAATGGGTAGCCTTAGTTGTCCTGGGAAACTGCTCTGTGCCTTTCATACAGCTTGACTGTCTGAGGTACCTCAACAAGACAAGAATGTTCTCTGTAAGCATAATGCTGGTGAAAAAAGTCTGGATTTATAGCCCCTTATAACCAGAGTCTCCTGGATCCACACGGCAGACACAGGCCTGGCATAGCAGTAAAAGCTTCTCCCTTCGTGTCTCAATTCTGGGCCTAGCGTGGACAATCCCCCTACATGTGAAGGGGGAACTCTTGGCCCAGCTAGTCCTTGGAGAGAAGACCCACAACAACTGGGGCAATGGTGACCAGTTTGTGTGGACACCTGTCTCACTAGGAAATGGGCTGACTCCCACCTGTTTTCACATAGGCCACCAATGGTATCTACTTTCAGCCACTACCAACCTGTAGCCAGATTGGAACCAGGGCTCCAACAGACTTTTTTTGCCTCTTCCTCCAGTGATTCACTTGCAAGTAGTGATTTAGTGAAGACGATTGATGTTTCTATTGAATTTTGCTGCCAGGGAGACTTGTCCTGAGCAGAATTGCTGATCTTGTTAACCAAAGAATTTACTAAGTTTCTTGTGTTCCCTTGTGTCTTGGGTGGGGACAAGGCCTGGGGTTAGATGTGGTTATTGACACCACATAGTCATCAAATCTTGGACAACAGCTTTCCGTTCCTCTTAAAGGAAGAGATGAATTTCCCCATTGATGATATCACTTCTTATTTTGTGGTCTGTATCAAACCACACAACAAAGAGGGAGGGAACTGAGGGGGTGGCTGTATAGGAAGAGAATGGTTGCTTGTGCTGCTTAATTATCAGGCAGTGTGCCAGGAGAGGGGAAAAGACACTTGAGCTTTTAATGGGGTGCCATCTGTGCTCCTGCCCTTGCCCTTGCTTGTGAGCAAGGAATATGGACAGGTGTCTGTACCCTGATGCTCACAGTGGAAATTTCAGGTGTGAACCTGGAAGCCAAATGTGACCTTGGTCATTGACCTCTTAGGCCTGGTCTCAACCTACAACTTAGGTTGACCTAGCTATGGGGTGTGTGTGTGTGTGTGTAAAAATTCACCCCTCCCGACCTGAACCCCAGTGTAGACACCACTAGATTGATGGAAGAACAGCCTTTCGAGGTGGTGGATTTACTACAGCGATGGAAGAGGCTCTTCCATTGCTGTAGCAAGTGTCTGTGCTACAGCGGCGCTGTTGTAAGCACTTGTATGTAGACCTACAAACTAAGGGTATATCTGTCTGAGCAAGAATGATGGGAGGTATCCCTTCCCTGCTCTTACAGTTGTCTTAGTAGTGTAGGCAGATCTGGCTCCAACACTGTCATACTGTTAAAAACAACTATTAACCATATCCTCCACCATCATGGCTGGTGTAGATGCGTCCTGTGTGGTGCAGAAACTATTGCTGCTTGTGTACCAAAGACTGGAGTGGTGATGTAGCACAGCCTTGAAGATGATGTATGTGGTGGACCTACCCGTGGAGGGAAAGAATAGCTTCTTCTCCAGCAACTAGAGCAGTCTAGCAAAACTTGGGAATTGGAGGGATATCTGGGGTTTCCCTGAGAAGGTAGCACACGAGGAAACCAAGCAGCATTTGCCACAGCTGCAGTGAGACTGTTTTTTGCACCTCTTTTAAAATGGCTGTTAATGTTCCAGGATAGGTAAAAAACAGCTTCTGGCTTTATACTTATCTGTATCCAGTGGACTTAATTTGGTAGCCCCCATGTTGGGATGGGGGATGTTGGTGTCAGTCCATTGGCTAAACACGTTTGGACAAGACTTATCGCCATCTCTTCTTTCCCAGCCCTGGCTGCTCTACCCTTAATAGAAGCAATGCCCATTGTGGCAAACCCTGCTCAAAGTTCACTGGCTTCCCTCCACCAGCAAATCCTGGCTGTAGGAATCTGGAAGCTGAATGAGATGCTGACTGAAGCCTGCTGGCATATATCATTCCCTAGCATGCTCTTTCAGCAGGCAGCTATTTCATAAAAGTAGGGGTTGGGAAGAAGTGGCCTGGACACCACTTCTCTGCCCACTTCCTTCCCTTCAGATTTCTCTTCTGCTTCTTGTGGCTGTTGCAACTGCAGAAGGGTTATTGTGAACAGATACCTACCAGCTCCTGAAGCATGTGGTGTCCTTCCCCACCCCCAAGAGCTTAGGTGGCCTCTAGCAGAGGAGCTGAGTGTGGCCCAGGAGTACACTAACAACATGGAGGCTGAATTCCCATGCTGAATAGGAGCAGGAAAGTGCCTCTAACCCCAGAACTTGGGGAGGATTCTTCACCAACCTCATCTCACACTGCTTTCCATCTAATCCTTGGGTCTCTCTAATCAGTGCAGGTGGCATAACAAATCTTGGTGCTCCTTGATGAGACTCTTGTCTCATATCGAACCCTTAAGTGGGGAACCTCTGCACCCTGTCCTCTCCTCTACCGCCATCCCTACTCCTTTCCTTAGTTGGACAGGCTCTCTAAGAGAAAAGCAGGTTCTCTCAGCCAAAAAAACACTGTATGGATATCTTCTGCAGGTGGGTGGGTCACGTCAACCTGAGAAAATACATAACCGCAAAGGCCTCTTTCCTTCACTAGATCAGTAGTTCACTGATCTCGTTTGCATGTTTCTGGCATGCCCCTGCCCTGTAGGAGGAGTGCATTCCTCAGAGCGTGTTACTGCATGCAAAGCTGCTGCTACTACCTAGCTATGTGATGTCAGGCAGGTTGATTTTTGTCTAGGGGGGGAAGGGGGAGGGTGAAGCAAGTGACACTTTTCCTTTTATGAACTAAAATCCCATATCACAGGCCCACTCCCTGTAGGGATCCTTTGTGATGTGGAAACAGGCTTGGACCCCAAGCCCCACCTCCTTTGAATGCTCCCTCTTGTCCCTTTAATTACCAGTGTCCTGTTACTGGATGTGGTTCTTGAGAGATTACATCAGAGAGTGACAAACAGGAAACCTTCTCTCCCTCCCCTGAAGCCTTGCTCTGTTTCTGTCTCCAGTAAATGGCCTGTTTGGAAGGCCACTCTGTTGGTCCACAAACACCTGCTCTGTGGCCAGTCTGAGAAGGGCTCACCTCTGTGTGCAAAACAGGAGATGTGGCTACAAGCCAGGTGGGGAGAGGGTGGAAGGAGGAGGGTCTCCATTGTGCTCTTGCTCCCAGATTTATACTGTTGGGAACAAGCATAGGCATTACTTCTAGCAGCTGATCAGCATCCCAGGTTACAACTACTAGTGCTTCATCACTAGTATTTCCTTCAATGCCTAGTGTGGGAATTCTCCTCCCTTCCCCCACCCAAAGGGTGCTTGTGAGGTTAAGGGGGAGGTGTCCCCAAAATTGGGGTCATCTACCAATGATGGATAGACATGAGGGACTGCACACCTGAACGATTCTTTTAGCTTCAATAAAGTGAGAGGTTTAAGGAGGCCAGTAGTGAGTGGAAGTGGGATATATCCACAAGTGGGGAGTGTAACGCCATTGACACATACCCTGGCACTAAAACCATGTAGGGGCATGATGCCAGAGAGGATACTCCTGTTTCAGGTGTGAGAGTGCACTGCTCTAGCAATGCAAGGTGGCTATTTAGCATGCCCTTTGGAGAGGGGATGATCTCCAGCAGGGGGAGGTGGCCTGGGCTGGCTGCCCATTGTTCTGAGGGGACGGGTGGAGAGTTTGGTAAGTTTAGTGAGGAGATGAATCTTTGTTGGCACCTGATGTAGTGGTGAATTAAGGGTTCACTCTTGCTCCTTCTCCCCTTGTGCAGATCCCTTGTGGCAGAGATGGCACTGTCTTTGTTGCAGCATTGGTTTATAGTTCAATGTCTGTCTCCAGCCCTATGGAAGGGAGGGCATACCCACCCATTGCCCAGGCAGGCTAAGCCTGGCATTCTCTTCCATTGGTTCCAGGGAATCTCCTCTCTGCACTTCGGGGGATGCAGGGAGCAGCGCTTGGCAGGACGTTGTGTTTAGAACCTTGCGGGAAAGGAAAGGCACAATGTCACTTCCTGTCTGATCAGGAAATACTGGTTTCCTTCCTTTCTGCCTCCACAGAGGGCAGGGAAAGCTGTTGGGGGGGAGGGGGGGGGAGGAGAGGGGATATGCAGTGCTGGGGAAAGGTGCTAGAGCAACAGCCCATGGATGATGGAAGTCCTCCAGCTGTGCTGTGTGCCCTGGGGCAGGTAGAGGTAGGGCAGTGCCAGTGCTGTTGAAGGGACGGGAAGCTCTCTACCCTGTTTGCACTGTATTTTTGTTCTCTAGCATCCATGATGATGCCATTCAGTCTTTATTTGAATAGGATAGACAGGTGATGTGCAGGTCTCCTTCCCTCTGCCCTCATCTCAGTTTGCTGATGCACTTTAATCCTGACCTATGGCATCCTGTTGTTCCAGTCCTCCTCCTTGCTCACAGTCAGTTACATGTAATTGTGAGCTCTGGTCTCAAATACTGTGCCAGATGATATATTCACCAAGACAGTTCTATTTTTCCTCTCCTCTGTGGGTGTGTGGGTGTGTTTGTGGATCTCAGCAGGGCCCCAGGGTGGTGTTATATCTGGTGGTACATCCATGGTGTGAGGAGCTGTGAGTGCCCACTACAGCTCCACACCCCCAGGGGAAGGTGGTTACTGTTCCAAGTGGTGAAGTGAATCTTCCCCTTTAGCGGTGATTCAGTCTTTGGCTCTCGAATCCTGCTCCTCCAATTGCTTTCCTTACCCAATCGTTTCTTTCACCAGGATTTCTAAATCTGTCTCCAAGCACACGGGTGGAACAAGGGGCATCCGATGAGGTCATGCTGAATTGAGCTAGGTTTCTTGTACCATCTCCTTCTGATACCCTGTGTGACTGGAGCTGTGAGTCAGCTTGTGAGCACACCTGAGTATGGGGGGTGGGGGAAGGAGAGGCGGAGATTTGACAATCCACAGAGCATCCTTGCTTGAATCAAGCACAGTAGCATGGCTTGTGTGGAAGGCGATTACCACCTCACTGTGCAGATTCCCCCTTCCTGGAAATGCTGTATAAGACTGATTTCAGCAACTCCTTGCCCACTACTCCCACACAAAACATGACTTCAGCCTCTCTAAACCACCTGCCTGTTTGTTCAGAGTGGTGAAACAGGAGCTCCGTGAATTAACTGGCAGGGTTTCATATGAGGGATGGGCTCCGAGGAGGAGGTGCGTGTCTGGGTGAGGGAATGGATAGAAATCAATTTTGCAAATGTCTTATTTTTCTAGCTGTTCAGCAGTGGAGGGTGTCCCTCCGTGACTGAAGTTTGTAAATGGAAAGTAAAACTGCAGGGCTTTCCGAGAGGATCAGTCATTCTTCAGTCAGTGGGATGGTGGCAGAAACATGTGCTCCAATTCCTGCAACTGCTGTTCTTCTGGGATCTCTTTGATTTAGCTTAGGATCGTCAGTAATTCAAAACCCCTCTTCTGGGTGTCTGATATGGACCTTAAAGGCGGACAGGAGCTTTGGAAGCTTTACTCTGAGAGAGAGAGAGAGTTTGCCAGTGCATCACAAGCTGTGCAGTGCCCCCTGCAAATCGACTCCCGGTTCATCCTATTTCCCTGTGTGCCTTCATGCATTCTCTGATCCCTCATCATACCAGATGCAGGGTAGCCCTCAGCATACAGGCTACAACAGTTGGTCAGATTAGCACTCCTGTGCTGCAGTACCTTATTCTGCCCCATAGCTGTGTGGTTTCCCCTATGTCATGCTGTCAAAGAGGAAATGGCCTGAACCCGGGAGCAGGGAGGGTTGAAGACCAGTGATGGCAGGTGAATGGGGCAGGAGTGAAGTCCATGTAACTTTGGCATCTGCCCACCAGCTCAATCACTCTCCCTTCTGGCTGCTTTCTTCAGACTTCCCATATTGTCCCCATGGTGCAGTGCTAGGTGGCAGTTGTGACTGACAGAGCTATAGTCTTGGGATGCTGGTGCCATGGGGACACCTTGGTGCATGCTGTCCGGTGGCACTGCTTGTCCAGGCACAGTCCCTCAACTGCAGATGTCCCTTAAGCTAGACAGCCCTCATTAACTAGTATTCCCAGTGTGATATGCTGCTAGTATTGCAGCATCTGTTGTGGGTACAGATGTGAGTCCTCTGCAGGAGAGTCTGCTCTAAATCCCCAGATGCTGTGGCTCTGCTAGCCCTCCCCATCTGCTGCACTCTTCCTCTGTGTCAGAAGGCCACACTCCTGACTGGCACGGTGTTGTGTTGTCACCAGGGATCAGCCCTCCTCACCCTGAGGGACTTTGCTCCCGTGCAGCTGATAGGAGAGACCTTATCTCTAGGAACTTGCAGGGCCTCTGTTTGCTGTAAAGCTGTGCTAGAGAGGCTGTGTGGACTTTCCATTGAGCATCTTTTGAGGAGTGGGGAGAGCAGGGAATGAAGGCAAGGGACATCCTAACCTGTAGGGAGATGGAAATGTTTTTTTCAAGGCTGTAGGAGGAAAAGGGGCGAGGAGCTTTGAGGCTGCTATGGGACAGGGTTCTGACCCAGAGCCATGGTGGGAGGAGGGGTTGACGTATGGGATCTGGAGTTTTAACTAGCTTATCTTCTCTGCTGTTTCCTAAAGAGTCCCTGTAGGCACAGTGGCAGGAGCTGTTGAGCTGAACTGTAAATCTGTAACCTTCTCCCCACCCCCCAACCCCAGAGTCCCTGATTCTTCACCTGCTATGCCTGTTGTGAAATGGCCTCATCTCAGGCTGGCCCGAGGGGTGTGGGTGGGGGGCAGTGCAGTGGGGAGGGAAGGGCTGTTTTCCCTGACAGCGAGCTGCACTGGGCAAAGTGGGAGTTCTGGCTGGTGATTGGCGGATGGGCCACTCTGGAATGCTCTGGCCCACTTCCCAGAATCCAGCACTTTGTGTTTGTTTCTGAGCCATAGGTCTGGTGCTACTGTGACAGGAAGTGGAAAAGCTGGGAGGGAGGGGGAGAGGGGAGACGTCTGCGTGTGTGCCTGTGAAATCCCTTTGTCCCCAGAGAGCAGCTCAGCCTCAGCTGCAAATTCCCACAGAGGAGAGAGCTGCCTTTGTGCTGCTAAAGTGTTTCTAACATGTGAAACTCCTGCGCTGGGTGGGGGCTGGGAGTGTGAATCTTGACGTGGGTGCCCATGGCCTGCTATGTGGATCCTGCTATGCTTGGAAGGGAGGCTGGGGTGCATGGTTGCTGGTGTGGGGCAGGCAGGCAGCTCTGGGGTATCAATCCAGCACTCTAGTGCATGGCTCTTGCGGGGACATGGACCCTGGCATTAGTGTCCTGGTACATGGCTCAGGTTGGAAGGTGTATTCCACTGTGGCATTTTAAGTAGAGGAGGAGCTGGCTGGGTGGATATTGTGCAATGGGATCCACATGCCCTCTAGGGGCTGGGGCTGGATCTGGCTGCACTGCAGGAAGTGGGGAGCTGAGGCTAGTTCCTGTGGCTGTAATATCTAGAATGCAGTGGTTTGGCTACTCTCAGAGCCGTTTACTGCTCTTTCCTCTCGAAGTGGGGAGCTCTTAAGATACTCTGTTCCCAGCTGCATTGAGCCCTTCGGGAGGAGGGTACAGGGAGAAACAAGTAGCAGTTAGCATGAAACCTGTGACAGGCTGCCCTGCCATGGCCAGTGAGGCCCCCGCTCCAGTTCTCTGCTGCATACGTACGCTCAAATCCGAATGTGGAGAGGAGTTCGCTCTCCGATCTCTGAGGGGAGTCAGGAAGTGCCTGCACAGGGATAATTCATCTCTGTCTAGACAGAAATGGAATAAATAACTTTTTTTTATTCCGCATTTTTTTCCCCTCCCACTTTGTATGGGTCCCCAGCTGTGCAGGGAATGGGGGGCATCTCAGGCGTTTTGCGTAGCTGAGCCCACAGCCTCTTGCCAAGGAGGGCAGCTCTTGAACACACGCATACAAATCCGCCTTTGACTGCTGAGAGGACAGCTGCCCTGGAGCCAGATTGCTGACATACCAGTGGAACAATCTTTTCCCTCTGTTCTGCTGCCGACCCGCCCGGCTTGCTTCCCTTCTGCCAGCTCCACTTGGTTTTCTCTTCCCTCTGCAAGTCGAGAGGAGGTGTAACTGAGTTACAGCCTGGACAGGTCAGCGCTTGGTTGTGCTCCTGTTGCAATGGTGTTTCTGAGCAAGGTGACTGAACTGCCTTGGCCTGGAGGGATAGGGAAATGGGGGTGGAGGAGAGGTTTGTAGAAGCTTCACGTGGAATGAATGCGGAGGTTGAATTTCCTGGGCACCCCAATAGTGTGGGGGAATCCCCGCTGTTACTCAGTGGGTCTCTTGTGTGTCTAAAGCAGGGGTTCTCAAACTGGGGGTCAGGACCCCTCAGGGGGTTGTGAGGGTATTACATGGGGGGGTCGCGAGCTGTCAGTCTCCACCCCAACCCTGCTTTGCCTCCAGCATTTATAATGGTGTTAAATATATAAAAAAGTGTTTTTAATTTATAAGGGGGGTGGGTCACACTCAGAGGCTTCCTATGTGAAAGGGGTCACCAGTACAAAAGTTTGGGAACTACTGAAAGGGATTTCCCCTCTGCAACAGAGATTGATTTAGGGACCTGCAGCAAACTGGCTCAAACTCTCCCATTCCACTTCCCACAACCTCCCCTGAGAAGCAGAGATCTCCACTGGTCTAGTCATTTGTTCCCTCTCCTGTGATCTCTACTTCCAATTCCTTGCCTGACTGCTCAGTCCCCTGCGTGTAGAAACTTATCCTCTAGACCTGACTACTTTAGGAGAGTAAAGTCCCATTCTTGAGTCTCTCTTGCTTGGGGGAGGAGGGGTTGCATCTATTTCCTCCTCCTCCTCCTCCTCCCTTTTTCTTCAGCCCCCCTCCCCCCAATGTGGTTTGTAAGTGCCCTGCCCTTCTTATCTCTCCCTCCTTATCAGCCTCTCCTAGTCGCTGAGCCTTCCCCATATAAGGCAAGGTGAGGCTGTGGTGTGGGTGCAAGCAGGGATGCAGGTAACTCTTTCACCTAATTTAGGTATGTAATCCTCATTTCTGGGAGGGGACGGGGAGTGTGGGAGAGGAGGTAGCCAGACCATTCTGATATCAGTGTGACTAGTTAGACCAGTCCTGTGTGTGTGACACACGCTAGGGAGCAGCTTTCTCTTTCAGTCCTAGGCCAGTGCTTTGCTCAGCATGAGATACGCCCTGAATCTAGCCAGAGCCTCATTGCTGAAGTGTGGCTCATTCCAAGGAGGCTGGGCTCTGTGGCGTTTGCATGAGTACATGGGGTCTAAAATGCCTGCATGTGGAGGATCCAGCCCTCCCAGTGGGGAAGCAGCTGACTGGGGGGCATCAGGGAGTGCAAAGCCCATGTTGTGTTTAAAAACGGCTTGTGGCTTTTCATAACAGCTTTCCTAGGAAAGTCCCTTTTACTTTCCTAGGGGAGGGTGTGAGGCCACAACAGTGGGAAGCAGAGAAACACGTGAATGAAACGGAAAGCAAAGATGAGTTTCAGAAGCACCGAAGTTCACTTGGAGAATCTGAAAGCTGTCAAAGCAGCAGCCATGGAGACCAAAATCCTTGACATCTCCATGGCCCAGGCTCTCCCTGGCATGTCTCCTGATGCTGCCACCAACACCTTCTTGTTTGCACTATCTGTCCACTGAGAACTGAGCTCGAAGCCTCAGCTTACTTCACTCAGACCACCAAACAGCCATGATGTAATGTGGTAATAGTTTCGTGCTGACAGACATGCCATTACTATCTACCGCTCTCTTCCTCCAGGCTATTCCAGAATCTCTCCTTTAGGAGGGAAAAAGCTAAAGGCCAAGTAGGGTTATGAGGTGTGTACTCCCTCATGGGCACTTGGTCTCTGGGTGCTGAGTCACTTCTAGATTGAACAGTCAGATTTCAAGCCAAAAATGTTCCTATTCTAGCAACTTGGCTGGTTCCAGACTTTGAGTGTGTGTTGGTGAATCAAAGCTTCTGATCTGGTGGTGCTTGCTATCTGTTCTGCCTTTTTTGGGATGGGGCTATGCTGCTAGTTGGTCCCCCTCCCCTTATGAAATTGACAAACTTTTCTTAAACTGAAATTTTGTCTGTTAAACATTTTTTGAGACAATCTGAGTTTTGTCAGTCATTTTGTTGTGCACCCCCCCGCCCCAACCCCAGATCAATGGGGACCAGAATCTAGATCTTTCAGGAGGGTTGAGGCAAAACAAACTGACTCCATGTGCTATTGTGAACTGATACTGTTAATTCCCCCCCCCCCCCCCCCCCCCCCCCCCCCCCCCCCCCCCNCTACTGTTACTCTATAGATCAGAACCAGGTCAGGACTCCTAGGCTCTCTTACTGACTCAGTGTGACTTGCACAAGTCAGTTTGCCTCTTGGTACTAGTGTCCCAGTGGTATGCTAGGGTTAATACTTCCCTCATAGGGGAGTGATGGTTGATTCATGTCTGTAAAAAACCTCTTCAAAGCCTCTGTTTGGAAATGGGTAGAAGTCCCAAGGGGTTCTGTGTGTGTGGTTTTAAAAGACAAAAAAAAAACCCAGCCAAGTCCTACTGATGACTAGGAGCTCTGCTGGATTAGCAGAGGTGAACCAGTGCAAAGTAAGCAAGAGTAATGCGCCACCACGTACTCAATTTACTGACAAATGCAGTTTTTAATTATTTATGCTTAATTTTTACAAAATGCACCATAGCATATGATTTGAATCTTGGTAACATGATGCTTTTGCTATTAAAGGCAAGGTCTGGGCTCCATTATCGCTGATCTGAGGGTTCTCTCTTTTGGGAAGATGGGATGGCAATTGACCTTGTACCAGCTGTTTTAAAAACTATTGCTTGATAACACTCAACCCGTAAACACCATGTCTCAAACCACTGGAGGAGGTTATTTGGAAAGAGCTCTTGGAGTAGCTCAGTCCCAAATTGATATCATGGGTGTCTCCTGCCTCACCAGCCTGGCTTCAGGTGTTGGGGTGTAACATAAAGGATTCTTGATCTATGAAGTCCATTGCTGTGTGTATGAGAGGTGTCCATTCTTGCTTATGGTGTTGAAAGCCACTGATAGAACTTGCCTGGGGGTCTTTGAAGGAGAGTTTCTCCTTCCTTTGGAGAAACCCCCAGGGTTGTGACATGAGGTTTTGTAGGGGTGTCTGGTGTCCTGGTCCTTGGATGACAGAACATCTTGTCCAGATGTCAGTCTCCTTTAGTTGGGGTGGAGCTGTTTCTGTGCTCTGAGTACTGAAGTGGGGAAGTTGATGTTCATGGAGGGGAGTTGGTGAGGTCATCTCCCACTGCTGTGTATGACAAACATCTTGCCACTATGGTTCTTGGTCACTGACCCTGTTGCTGCATCTCCGTTCTCAGGTAGCAGTTGTGCAGTAGTTCTCATCTTGCAGCTTTCAGGCCAGCTTTAGACTATTTTCCTCTGAGTCAGACCTTGTCCGAGAGAGTGCTGCCTTTGGGGCTTCAAGGCTTGGGGGCCCTACCCTCAGGGAACCTAGAAGCGTCATCTCTAGAACACAATGAACATCGCAACTTGAGTTGGATGAACTGGTCTGAGCGCACAAGTGGCAGGGGCACTGCAGATCTGCTTTAGAACACAGGCTGGCTTTCACATGTAGAGCCTTTTGTGTGCTGTGGGACCTGGTTATCTGACAGATCTCTCTAATTCACCCTTCTCCTGGTTTCTTGTGTAAACCACAATCTGCTAGGTTAATCTGTAAATTCTTGGGTTTAGACTCTGCATTCTCTGGAGGGCCTGAGTTCTGGAACTCACTCCTTCCAGCAATGTGCACTGGAGTCTGAGTGACGAGGCTTATTCCTCTAAAACATGGGTGGTTCTTTGAGTGCTTGTTCATGTCAGTTCCACTCAGGGGTGTGAGCAGTAGCTGGAAGGATTCCCCCCCCCCCCCCCCCCCCCGGCAACAACCGTAGGGTTGGGCTGAGCACCGCCTGGAGTCGCGTCTTCATGATGTCCAATATAGAGCCCTGCCAATGCTGCACCCCCCACCCAGTTCCTTCTTGCCACCAGTGACAGTAGGTGGAACTTCGCTTTGCTCTTCTCTTGCTTCGGCAAGTGGATTAGCAGTACTCTGTACGCTGTGCATAGTTAGTTTCCACTAGTTAGTTTAGTAGTTTCCTTAGAAGTTTTAGTTCCTGGGGGTTCTCCCCCCTTCCCCCCCCCCCCGTTTCCTCCCCCTTTTGTGGCCGGGGGGAGGAAACGGGATGGTCCAGTATCACCTCTGCACGGTAGAGAGGAGAGACACCAGTGGTCCCCAACCTTTTCCTTCTGGCGGGTGCCAAAATAAACAACAAAAAAACCCCGAGCGCTGCCGGCGGAGCAAAAAAAAAACAAAAAACCCGTGGGCGCACTTACACCCCCCGGTGGGCGCAATGGCGCCCGCGGGCACTGCGTTGGGGACCCCTGGGATACACCATCCAATTCTGTGCCCTTCTGCTCTTCCACCGTCCCTCTTCAGGGACCCTTCCCACGAGCAGTTCCTTATCGAGGAGGTGCAGTTGCTCCTATCTTTAGGGACAGTGGAGGAGGTTCCTAAGGGGCGAGGCCTTCTATTCCCAGTATTTCCTAATACCGAAAGCTAAAGGCGGCCTCAGACCCATCCTGGACCTGCAAGAACTCAACAAGCTTGTGAAGAAACTCAAGTTCCGCATGGTCTCTCTGGCCTCCATCATTCCCTCATTGGATCCAGCAGACTGGTATGCCACCCTCGACTTGGAAGGACATGTACTTTTGTATCACGTACTTTCATATCGCGATCCCCCAACCCCACAGAAAGTACCTCAGGTTTGTGGTGAACAATACCCACTACCAATTTACAGTCCTTCCGTTCGGCCTGTCAGCAGCACCTCGTGTCTTCACCAAATGCATGGCGTGGTACAGGTGTATCCTTACCTCGACGACTGGCTGATCAAGGGCCGCTACAAGACCCAAGTGGAAACTCAAGTCTGATGAACCTGAGCCACCTTCGACAACCTGGGTTTTCTAAATAAAGCCAAATCCACTCTGTCCCCGGTCCAGAGGATACAATTTATAGGGGCAATATTGGACTCGACCCAGGCCAGGGCATACCTACCGCAAGCAAGATTTCAGGCCCTGACTGATATCATTCGAGACTTCAGATGGTTTCCCACTACCACAGCAAGAAACTGCCTGAGGTTTCTCAGTCCTATGGCTGCCTATATCTGTGTAGTGCAGCATGCCAGGCTCAGGCTTCGACCACTTCAGTTGTGGCTTGCGTCAGTGTACTGCCTGGCCAGGGACAGCGACACTGCCTCGCCTGGTCCTCGACTCCCTCCTCTGGTGACTTGATCCTCAGGAGGTATGCTCAGGCATCTCCTTCACCAGTCCACAGCCATCTCTGTTGCTAGTGATGGATGCGTCAGACTTGAGCTGGGGTGCACATCTGGGAGACCACAGGGACTCAAGGCCTCAGGCGGCTCTGGCTCTCCACATCAACATCTGAGAACTGAGAGCGGTGCGCCTGGCGTGCCAGACCTTCCGAGCATACTTAATGGGGCAATGTTCTATATCAACAAACGGGGGTGGGGTGCACGCTCCTCTCCCCTGTGCCAGGAAGCCCTCAAGCTGTGGGACTTCTGTGTAGAACATTCAATATACCTGCAGGCATTGTACCTCCCCAGGGTACAGAACGAGCTGGCAGACCACCTCAGCAGGTCATTTCACAGCCACAAGTGGTCCCTTCGCCCGGACATTGAGATTTCAATCTTCCACAGGTGGGGCTTTCCCCAGATAGACCTATTCACCACTTGATACCACAGGAAGTGCCAGCAGTTCTGCTCCTTCCAAAATTGCAGCTCGGGCTCCAGTGCAGATGCGTTCCTCCTCCATTGGGGAGGTTGCCTCCTATATGCCTTTCTGCCCATACCGCTCATTCAGAGTGTTCAAAATCCAGAGGGAACGAGCTCAGGTCATATTGATAGCGCCAGCCTGGCCCCATCAGCACTGGTACACATCTCTCCTAGACATGTCGTCTATAGACGCCCCGATCACTCTGCCCAGACCTTCTGTCACAAGATCATGGTTGTCTTCAACATCCAAACCTCAAGTCGCTTCACCTCATGGTGTGGAAGCTCCATGGTTAAACCTGATGGAGCTTTCCTGTTTAGGTTAGGCAAGTACACAGCGCAAAACCCTCTATGAGAGCCACATACTTTGCCAAGTGGAAGAGATTTTTCAATCTGGTCAGCGCAGCACCATTTGCTCCCGACGCTAGCCTCAGTGACGCTTATTCAGGACTCTCTTCTCCATCTGAAGCAGCAGGAGCTTTTGTTATCCTCAATAAGAGTGCACTTAGCCACCATCTCGGCCTTTTACCCAGGTGAGGAGGGCCGCTCTGTGTTTGCTAACCCGATGGTCAGCCGGTTCTTAAAAGGACTCGACAGGCTCTACCCTAACGTCCATCAGCCTGTCCCTGCCTGGGACCTCAACCTGGTCTAGACTCATGGGGGGGGGGGGGCCCTCCCACTTTGAACCATTAGTGACATGCTTCCTGCTCTACCTCTTACACGGTGACGCTCCCGGTAGCAATAACCTCGGCCAGGAGGGTGTCTGAGCTCAGGGACCTAACATCAGAGTCGCCTTACACCGTCTTCTATAAGGATAAGCTCAGGCCCCGCCCTGCTTTCCTCCCGAAGGTTGTTTTGCAATTTCACATCAACCAGGACATCTTTCTCCTGGTATTCTACCCTAAACCACATTCTAGCACAGGGGTGGGAAAACTACAGGCTGCATCTGGCCTGTCAGACCTTTTACTCCAGCACTCAAGTTCCTGCTGGGGAGCGGGAGTGTGGGCTTGCCCCACTCCGGCACTCGAGCCAAGGGGTGGGGTTAGGGGCTTTCCCCGTTCTGTGCATGCTGTGGCTCCGGGGGGCTCTGGAAGCAGGAGCCACAGCCAATGGGAGCTGCGGGGACAGTGTCTGCAGACGGGGCAGCACGCAGAGCCACCTGGCCACGCCTCTGTGTAGGAGCCGGATGGGGGACCTGCTGCTGCTTCCGGGAACTGCGTGAGATAAGCGCCACCTGGAGCCTGCACCCCTGAGGCCCCCCCAACCCCATGCCCCAGACCTGATTTCCCCCCCCTGCCCTCTGAACCCTTTGATCCCAGCCTGGAGCACCCTTCTGCACCCCCAGCTGGAGCCTACACCCCAACCCTCTGCCCCAGCTCTGATCTCTCCTCCCGCCCTCCGAACCCCTCAGTCCCAGCCTGGAGCACCCTCCTACACGCCAAATCCCTCATTACTGGCTCCACCCTAGAGCCCACGCCTCCAGCCGGAGCCCTCACCCCCTCCCGCACCCTGAACGCCTCATTTCTAGCCCCACCCCAGAGCCCACACCCTCAGCCCCTCCCACACCCCAACAACCAATTTCGTGAGCATTCATGGCCCGCCATACAATTTCCAATACCAAGATGTGGCCCTCAGGCTAAAAAGTTAGCCCACCCCTGACCTAGCACAACAGGGCTCCAAGGTGCCACTGTGATAAAGGGGTAATAGCCATGAACACTTGGTCTGCCAAGGTTCCATGTTACACACACTCATCTGAAGGAAGATTGTACCTTGTTTCTGATTGGGGAGTACTTGTGCCAGCGTGGGGCTGTTTATATCCATTAGTCATGGATACTTGACAGGCCTGATCTGGTGGACTGTTTGAGATGCAGTCTGGTCCTCAAGGCTGAGCCTGAACAAGTGAACCAGACTGACATGTGGGTGTCTGCGTCATCTGGAGTGCTGCTCACACACAGATGTATTCCACCGTGGGTAGAGGGAAGCAAAGGCACCATCTTGTTAAGTGCCCTCTGGCTGACTGGGAACACTGATCTCTCTACAGCGCTGGTTCTCCCCCAGAGTGGAGTGGGATCATAGATTTCAGGGTGTCACAACCCCATCCCTTTCCTTCAATGTAATGGCAGGTCTGACCCTGTGTGGGCTACTGTGTGGAAAACGCTGGGATTGTAATTTTGTTCAGAAGGGTGCCTGGCTGAGTCTTGGAGAAGCCCAACATGACTGGGTATAGCACAGGAATAAGGAGACAGTGGGCAAGGAACTGAATTTTTTCCCCTTCTCTTTG
Source organism: Platysternon megacephalum (assembly GCA_003942145.1). Taxonomy (NCBI): domain Eukaryota; kingdom Metazoa; phylum Chordata; order Testudines; family Platysternidae; genus Platysternon; species Platysternon megacephalum. Next base: position 731,918 of record QXTE01000375.1, read on the forward strand.
TGTCTCGCAGGCTTTAATGTGAAGGAGACAGGAAGGAAACTGCCTCATTACTGCTACATTCCCATAACTTGTACATCCTACTCCTAACCATTCTGTTAATTGCATTATGTTTGGAACTAAAGAACAGGCTAAATGCCTCTGTTAAAACCAGATTCCCAAAGGACATGGGCTTGCTAAGTATGCTCTTGTGCAGATCATGCCAGTGACAGCAGATGCCCATCCTGGCAGCTAGGCAGAAGGCTGCAATATCTTTTAGGTACCTCACACCATAGTATTTTGAGCACCTCACAATCTTATCCTTGCAACTCCTCTGATGCAGGATGGCGCTATTAGCTGCTCTGCCTCAATTCCCTCCTGTACAATAAAGAGAAATCTCACCCAAGGTCCAGACAGGAAGTCTGTGGCAGAGGAGGGACTCGAACGCAGGGCTCCCAAGTCCTAGGCTCATCCCTTGACTACTGGACTGTCCTTCTTTCTGCTTTGAAAACTACCTATTACACATGACTAACAGAGCAGCTGATGCCGCTGTGAAGAGACAGGAGTAGCTGTCTAATAATGACGCTGCTGGGATTGGGTGGCAGACCCCTAAATAAATGGTCTCTAGGGAGGGGGTGGCTTTTTCTCCAGGATGGAGCACAGGACAAAATTCTGCTCTGGAAACTAACACTGGAGAAGCAAAACAAATAGGTCAAAGGTTCTGGCAATGGCTTTGAGAAGCCCCTTTGCTTATGGGACCCAAAGGGTGTGATTATGCTCAATCCTTGGAGAAGGAGCTGGTTCCCTGTGTTTCACTGGCTAGTGCCATTAGATAGCGAAGCGGGGGAGGTTTGTCTGTCAAGTCAGCAGCACTGCCCTGTCTCAAAGTTTTGGCTTGCAGTCCTCTCTAAGTACAGGTCTGTGCCTCCCCTTTGCCCCTGGAGCCCATGGGCAGCCTGGGGCCCAGCCCTCACCCTTGCTTAGAGTGGCAGTGGAAAGTCACTCACCAACCATTTGGGGCTAGCAGGCAGCCTGCAATCACTCGTCTCTGGACAGACTCTTTCTCACCCCAAAACCATGACCCAGTTTACATATGGAAAAGGGGTCTGTCCTGGAGGAGGGAGTATTCCTCCATTGGCAGAAGAGGTGTGTGTGGGTGGGGGCACTAAGACCACTCTGGCAAGCCATGATAAAACTGTTGCATGCTCCCGAGCTGTGTCAGGCTCTCTGTGGACTCAGACAGGTGTCGCAGCATCAAGATACAGCTCAAAGGTTTTCTTAATCATGAAGGCTTGAAACATAAGACTCTTTAGTTTAAATTAAAAAAAAAAGCATAATCTTGATATTGCATGATGCCAGCAGCTGGGCTCTGGGTAGTTTCTAGCTTATGCTGGGATCTCCCTCCCCCACACCCTTGCAAAAGCCCAGCAGGCCTGTTAGGTTTTGCAGGTACCTATCAGCTTGCTGCATTGCAACCCAACTGGACTAGGATGAGTGCTGGAAGATAAAGCAAACTGACTTGTGTGTTGGGAGAGGAGGCAAGTGCTGGTGGGGATGGGTGTGTGTGTGTGTGCATATCATGGTCTCGTCTGCTCATACTTAGCATGTGCCCAGCAGTAGAACTGGATTTTTTTTATTGGTGAAGGAAGATTACAGGGCGGGGGCCACCAGATGTTAAAATGCAATTCAGACTGTCTCCAAAGCAAACTAAAAATCTCTTGCTGGGCTCAGTCCTCTGTGCTGTAGTGCCTGATAAGAACTGAAGCCAAGAAAGCTATTGTATGTCTAAAGAGGTCTTGGACGATGAAGGAATAAGACCTGCTAAAAGGGGCAAGCTTGGTTTGGTTTTACTGTCACAAGTTAAATGACTGGAAGGCCTTTGCTTTAGAGATCCGTGCATTGGAGTAACTGGGTTTGCTGTGTATTGGGTTTGAGGGGCATATGTGGAGCCCAGGGTTGGAATAGCAGGGTGCAATGGGTTGGGGGACATCAGCAGGAGGAAGAAATGCAGCACAGACTTCCTGTCCCTGCACCCTGTGTCTGTTCTTCAAACAGTGCCTATATCTATCTTGTAACTTTGGGTGCACAGCCTGCATGCAGCCCACTCTCCACACGCTGGTTTCTTGCTGGGGAGCGTGGGAAAGTGAGCCAAGGCAGCTGGTGCAGAGGCCAGACTAGTCCCCGCATGCCCGCCCTCCCTGCCATGGCTGTATCTGTTGCTAAAATATCTTAGCAGATATGCTGGGACGAGGTGGCTCTGAGATGGGTGAAGGACGGGGGCCTACCCCTCGACTCCAATGTAGGTTTCTCAGGAGAGTGGGTGCTGAGGGTGCCAGTGAAGGGCTACCTTCTCCTCCTGGTGAGCTAGTGGGAGTGCATCTGGATGACCGTATGAGGTAGTGGGGATTGGCGACCTTTGGAATTGGGTAGGCAGCACTGGGGCAGGTCTGGTCAGAGCCAGTTTGTAGCAGGAAGTAAAGATCTGCTGTGTTGGATGCTGCACAAGGTGTGTACAGCTGACCCTGAGGAGCCCCCACTGATGAGAGGCATTCTCTTCTCCCATGACCATCCCAATCCCTTGCAGAAGGGGGTGGAAATGGTACTTGAAGGTCACATTGAGCAATTCCATGTAACCTCCCAAAATCCCCTTCACTCCTGTTCAGTTCCAGCCTGCCCTCTGTTGCCTGCCTCCCTCCTTCCCTTCGTTATATTCACTCTGGTTTTCCCCGACTCTGTCTACAGCTCTCTTCCCTCCTGCTTCCTCACTGGTGGTGGCTGGGCTGCTTCTCCCATGATTTTTTGCATCTAGACCTGGCTGTGCTGTGCCTTAGCCAATCAAATCCGACCTTCCTTCCTTACAGGTGTGTATGGAAAACTATTTATTTTAATATTTAATTAAAATCTTTGATTTCTTCCTTTTTTTTCACACTATGTAATTCTCAAATACAGAAGGTGGGTCAGAGGGCAGGGCGACACCTACCCTTTTTAGGATTTAGGGTCACAGACCTTCCTCGCAGGTTGTCCGTGTGTCTGTCAGGTCTCACTGGGTTGGGATTCATATTGTCTAAAGTTAATGTGGAAGCTGAATGTTCCTCATGGGGCAGAGACCCCATTAGGGGAACAGTGTCTAATGGGGTTTGTGAAACTCTGGCCTGAATTAGCATGGACTGGCAAGTGGGTAATTCTCTAACTGCAGCACTCTGCCTCCATCAATGAATGGGGTGGCAAGAAGCCTCTCCCCTTACCGGAGCAGATACCCACCAAAACTCTAGTCAAAACACCTCCCTAGAGGGTCTCTTCTCACCTGGAGCTGGTGGAGGGGCCTATGATTCCTCTCTCCCTTCCAGCCGGACTTATCACCACCTGTCCTATGACTGTGTCACTCGCCCTTCCTTCCGCCAGTTCGTGAGAGGGGAGTGTTAGATGCCCCTCGAATAAAATGGGAGTGTGTTAAGCACTACTGGCTTTGGAGATTTCCCTCTAGGCTACTTACACAGGCTTCTCTCCTGGTCAGGGTTGGCTCTCTTCCTATCCAGGGGATCTCTTCAGTGGAGAGAAGATTACGCCCCTGCCCCAGTCCTTCCAGAGCCAGAGAACTGCCTTGCCCAGCACATCCTATCCTGGTGAGGCCTTCGTCAAAGAAGGAAGACTGAAAAGCCTCATTCCTAGACTTGAGGGCAGGAGCAGCGGAGAGCACAGATCAGGGTTTCCTGTAGTAGAGGTAAAAACAACGAGGAGTCCGTGTGGCACCTTAGAGACTTAACAAATTTATTTGGGCATAAGCTTTCGTGGGCTAAAACCCACTTCATCAGATGCATGGAGTGGAAAATACAGTAGGCAGGTATAAATACACAGCACATGAAAAGATGGGAGTTGCCTTACCAAGTGTGGGTGTGGGGGAGTCAGTGCTAACGAGCCAAACCGGACAGTCTCTACGCAAAAAAATAAATGGACACAAATCAGGCATCAAGAATTATAAACTTCAAAAACCAGTAGGAGAACACTTCAATCTCCCTGGACACTCAGTAACAGACTTAAAAGTGGCAATTCTTCAACAAAAAAAACTTCAAAAACAGACTCCAACAAGAAACTGCAGAACTGGAATTAATTTGCAAACTGGACACCATCAAATTAGGCCTGAATAAAGACAGGGAGTGGATGGGTTACTACAAAAACTAATTTCCCTCTGCTGCTACTCACACCTTCTTGTCAACTGTTTGAAATGGGCCACCTTGATTGCATTGGCCTCATTAGCACTACAAATGTGATTTTTTTTTTTTTTCCCCCCCCTCCCTTGGTATTCACCCCTTCTTGTCAACTGTTGAGAATAGGCCACTTCCACCTTAATTGAATTAGCGTGTTAGCACTGCCCCCCCCCACACACTCGGTAAGACAACTCCCATCTTTTCATGTGCTGTGTATTTACACCTGCCTACTGTATTTTCCACTCCATGCATCTGATGAAGTGGGTTTTAGCCCACGAAAGCTTATGCCCAAATAAATGTTAGTTTCTAAGGTGCCACAAGGATTCCTTGTTGTTTTTCCTGATAGACTAACATGGCTACCACTCTGAAACCTGTAGTAGAGCCCTGGACCAGCCGCTGCTATTGTCCACTGGGGAGGGTGCAGAATTGACACTTGCTCTTTCTTTGAGTGCTGAGAGAACCTGGCCTTGGGATTGATATTTCATCTGTCTCCTCTGATCTCTTCTCTCCTTCCTTCCCTCAACTGTATGTCATGAAGTGAGGGGCTCCTTCCCCTCTTTCTCCCCCCACCTCACCTGTCTGACCCTGGTTCTCTCACACGCCCCGTGCCCTACACCCTCCCTACCCTCCCCCCCGTGTGGGGCCCTCATCACCATGGACGACTCGGAAGTGGAGTCAACTGCCAGCATCCTGGCTTCCGTCAAGGAGCAGGAGGCGCAGTTTGAGAAGCTGACCCGGGCGCTGGAGGAGGAGCGGCGCCACGTCTCGGCGCAGCTGGAGCGCGTCCGGGTCTCCCCGCAGGACGCCAGCCAGACGATGGCCAACGGCACCCTCACCCGCCGGCATCAGGTAAACCCCCCCCCTTGGGGAGAGGTGGGCACGTGGGGCTCGGCAGAGCCCTTATGGCTGCTCCTGCATGAACTATGGTGGACGCGGGAGGAGTATCTGGCAGTCTGGCTCCTATCAGAGTTGCCCTGCCCCTTCCCAACTGGCACCCCTCACTGAGGAGCTGTTTCTGCACCTAATGGATTTGAGTAACTGCTGTAAGAATTTACCAGATGAACTGCAGGTCTGGGGGTGTGAGGTGGCATTGCTTAACCCCTCACTGATTCATGGAGGGCTCCCCATACATCTGAGTGTAGGATTAGTGTGCTGGGAAACAGATACATGGGCCAATCTCCATAGTGCTGTAGACTCGTGGATCGGGACTCCATGACAGGTGCAGCCCTGCCCAGAAAACCAGGGGCTTCTGGCTCCCTTGCCCCAAAAGCCCTGTAACTAGTTGTGAGGCAGGAGGTATTGGCATCTCTGCTCTCCTGGGGTGCTTGCCTGGTATCCTCTCTAACCTGGTGACGTGACACCTGTTTTGCAAAGTGCCCACACGGGGGATGTGGCTGGCTGAGTCCAGGAACTCTCTCAGGGGGCTTTGAGTGGCACTCTGGGCTCTAGCTAAGTGCGCATGCGCGCTCCCCGCCCCCAAGAATCTGCTGCTACACCAATCTAGAGGCCATGTTGTGATTATGTGGCCCCCCCCACTGTCTAAGTATCTGGGTACCTCATAATCTTCAATGTATTTATCCACCCTCTAGCCTTGTGTGGCAGGCAGAGCTGCTGTTTTCCCCCAATGCTCCAGATGGGGGACTGAGACCAAGAGATCAAATGACTTTCCCAGGGTCACGCAGATGTGTGTGGCAGAGACCTGGGGGTTCAGTACCCTCCTCTGAAGTCCCAGGCTCCACCTTTAAACACGGAGTAGTCAAATGGGACAGGGCAAGTGCCAGGAGGGGATGAGGGAAGAGTCTGCCTGAGTCACCAGGGCTCTTAACTTGTACTCTCTGCTGCGGTGGATCTGGCTTGATCTCCTTTCTGCTCTTGTGGCTATCTTCTGTTGGGGTTTTGTTAAGGGGTAGAAGTCAAGACCCTCTGTGCCCTGTTTTAAAGGGCCAGAGGACAGCTGCACTGGCAATGTTGGGCATAGAGGGTTTGCTTGTCTGGCTGAGGATACTGGTGCTACTGAGAGAAACTTCCACTTGTCTAACTCCAATGTGGCCTGGGATTTATATTGTTCAAAGGCGGGGGAAACAGTTCCCTGGGCCATAAGTGGGAGGAGAAGTGAGTGTGTGTGTGAAGATCATAGGCAGTGAAAAGCCATTGTGCTCTGTGGTCTGCTTTTGACTCCCCACGCTGTTCCCTCTAATCTCCCTGAGATCCTGGGATGTGTCATCTGGTGGCCTGTGGCTTCCACATCAAAAGAAGATGTGAAATGTCTTGTCTCTTCTCTCTCTGTTGGAGTTGTGGTGTGCGTGCCCAGAAGGGAGCATTAGCCCTTCTGGTAGGAGGTACATGGAGTTCTGAATAGTCTGGCAGCCATGTGGCGCACTGGGATGTCTGGAGGGTGGAGCACTAGAGATGGCTGCTTATTAACTCCTCCTGGGGACTCCCCAGACTGCACTGGGGAACCGCATCAGTCTCCTGCTTGGCTGTGCAGCACCAACCTTTGCAGCACCATGCCCAGATCTTGTCACTTCACCAAGGGCATTGAGATCTCAGGGCATGGAATCGTCCTGGCTGCTCTTACCACCTCTACCTGCTGCTAATCTTTGGGGCACTGGAATTGGCTGCTGTTGAGTCTGGAACTGAGACTAGGGTGTGAGGCAGTCAGTACAGTCTTCACAAGGTGGAGTGGGGCACTAACCCCAAGGGCATGGGGCCTGGCCTTTCTTGCTTGGAGGCAACAGGACGATGCATCTGAGGCAATGGATAAGGAAGCATTATAATGAGCTGATGTGGCTTGTTTCAGAACGGTCGTTTCCTGGGCGATGCTGACCTGGAGAGGCAGAAATTTCCAGATCTGAAACTCAACGGACCACCGGTAAAGGACTTCTGGGAGGAGCTGGGACCTCTTGTTGGGAGTGAGGGGGAAAGGCCTGAGTTCAGGGGCTCAGTGGCTGGTCTTTCCTCCTTGTGGAAGGAAGGGACCTATCTTTCTAGGTGTTGCCGGCAAGGCTTCCCCACCCCTCTCTGTGCCATGGTACGTTCTCTGCAGCCACCAGCAAGCAAGAGTGATGCCAGGGAAGCCTCTCTCCTTGGATAGATGCTTTGTGGCAGAAAACCCTACCACAAATCCCTTCATCCTGGGCACTCCTCCCATTTCACCTCTAGGGCATGTGCCATGTAGTGGCAGCTGGAGGGATGGGGCTTGGCCTGTGTGCTGGAAAGCTGGGCTCTCCGGTCAACCACATACATGGAGGAGGGGGTGGGGGGTGGGCAGCAGCAGCACAGGACCAGTCTCCTCTTGTAGCCAGTGGTTTCCATTTAAAGGGGGGGGGGAACCTCCCTCCCTGCCCTGACCGTGTTGTGGATAGAGAACTCTAAGGGCTCCTGCTACACCCATGTAGTTCAGTCATCGCTCCTTTAAATGAGGATGGAAGACGGGATCCAACAGAAAACACAGAACAACTCTCCAGGCTCTGAGATCCTCTTATTTCCTTTATCCACCACCTCCCAAATGACAGATCTCCCTCCCAGAAGGGGACCATGCAATCCGTCTTCTCCCTGCATCAAGCTGAGGAGAGCACCCTGCTTGGCTTCCCCCTACCCCCCGGTCTGGCCACCATTGCTTCCAGGCTGCTGCTGCTTCCCAGATGCTACTGCCTACTGTGCCAGCCTAGCAACAGTGAGAATGGTGTCGAGGGAGCTTCTGGGGCCTGTGAGGGTGGGGGGCAATGACAGGTGACCCACCTAGATTCTTCCCACAACCCACTGGTGGGATGGGACCCACTGTTTTGGAAATGCTGCTCTAGCCAGGAGATGGCTCAGTGCATCCTTGCCTAGACAGTACAGGTAGAGCTAAGGTCACAGAAATGCTGTTTCCTGTGGGTGGGATCTGGCACTGTTGGCAATCTGGGCTGACTTGGTGTGCTCTTCCCTCATCCCAGGACCGCAGCCACCTCCTCTACAGCACGATCCCCAGGATGCAGGACCCAGGCCAGATTGTGGAGGAGACGTATACCATGGAGGAGGACCCAGAGGGCGCCATGTCTGTTGTCTCAGTGGAGACATCTGATGATGGGACCACCCGGCGCACAGAGACCACGGTGAGGGACAGTCAGAGAAAGGGGACTGTCTTGTCTTCAGTAGTGTTGATCTGGCCTGCCCTCCCCTCCCCTGGGGTTGGTGAGATGGCATATGCACTAAACTTTCTATCCTGCATGTTTCTGTAGCACTGTTAACTAAGGCTGGGGATGAGGGCTACTGGTCAAGATGGAGGGGCACAAGCAGAGCTGGGGGAGTCCAGGCCTGAGATAGCAGGGGAGTTGGGATGATTAAGGGACATCAGCAGCCCTTGCATTTGTGATCTGAGAACATATCCTTTTCCCCATCTCTTCAGGTGAAGAAGGTGGTGAAGACTGTGACCACGCGGACAGTACAGCAGGTCCCTGTTGGGCCGGATGGGTTGCCTGTGGAGGGTTCTCCTGTCTCCAATAACTACATCCAGACGGTGGACAGGAACTTCCGTAAAAATGGCAATGGGGGGCCTGGCAGCTACATGAGCCAGCCTGGCACCGCCACACTCCCCCGCAACTATCACTACCCAGATGGCTACGGTCGTCCCTATGAGGACGGCTACCCTGGCAGCGACCACAGCTATGGCAGCCTGTCCCGTGTGACCCGTATCGATGAACGTTACCGTCCCGCCATGGATGGCTACCGGGCCCCGAGCCGTCAGGATATCTATGGTCCCCAGCCACAGGTGCGGGTAGGGGGGAGCAACGTGGACCTGAACCGCTTTCACCCAGAGCCGTATGGGCTGGAAGACGACCAGCGCAGCATTGGCTACGAAGACATGGACTATGGGATCATGCCGGACTATGGCACTGCCAGGCGGGCGGGGACTCCCTCAGACCCCAGGCGGCGACTCAGGTAGGAACAGCAGGCTTTACGCAGTGTACAGACCACTTGTCCTCTGAGTATTATACGCCCCCTCCTCCTCCCCCCCCCCCATTAGTGCCCAGCAGTGGGTGATTCCAACAAAGGTGTGTACCTCCATGAGGCAACTACTAATAGTTTGTGTATTTGTTGGGGCTGTGGTTATTACTCCTGTGTCTGAGCCTAATTGTCATAGATTGCCCAATTGGCATCTAGTTGACTCTAAAACTATGCAGTTGCAGCATTTAACCTCCTGCAGCAATGAGTTCTACAGAGCTATAGTGCACTGTCCAGAGGCTTTTGTTCTGGATATACTGTCTCTTGATAGCATGCCCCATGGTTTTGATGTTGGTGGGCAAAGTTTAATGAGGGAGACGGACTGATTCTGAGTCCTGCGACTCCTTGGTTTCCTCCCCCCTCGCTCCCCCCTTTGCATTGTGTCAAGATGCGCCCTGCCAGTTTGGCAGGGGTTTCTGTTCCTCTAAGCCTGGCCCTATAGCCTGAGTCTGCTTGGGTTGAACAAAATAATAGTTTGAGAGCAAAGGCTGCATTTTGGTTCATGCCACTGCACAACAGCACCAAATCCATTGTTGCTGTGCATCGATGTAGACGCAAACTTCTCAGCGCAGCGTTGGCTTAAACTTGCAGCTACCACTGAGCTGGGATCCTAGGATGAGGTTTCAGGCTGGAGGAGGATTGATGCTTGGGCAGGTGGCTGACTTGGGGTGCACAGCCCCTTGAAGGAACACCCTGTGGGGGAGAAGCGGTCAAATCTGACAATAGCAGTTGGTTCCCGCTGTGCCTTGTGCAGATCAGTCACTTCCCTAGCTGATTAGCCAAGTGTTGCTTTGACTGGATGACTGTACTCTGGGGTCCTGTAAAAGTTTGGCATTGCTGCTTCTGTGACACTGTATTGTCCTAGGAGGGCTGCTAATGTACTGTTACACAGAATAAACTGAGGAGCCAATGTGAGGAAGGGAACCAGACAGGAACATCCCCACAGGAAGTTGTTGCCTGCACTTAGATATTATCTAAGTATTTGATGCGCCAACCTTGCTCCAGTGTGTGTGTGTGTGGGGGGAAAAAAAAACTGTGGAAAGGCTTTGGCTTTGTGCAAGTGTCTTGGCTCCTTTTCGCTGAGAAGCTCTCGGTTTACTCACTGCCTTGGTGCTGCTGTGTCTGAGGGGATCTGAGCCCCAAAGCTGAATGCTCAGTAAAATTCCTAGCATGCATGTTGCTGTAGAGCTGGTCTTTGATTGCAGAGAATGACACTCTAAAGGCCTGGTTCAGCACCCCGTTAACCCCACTCGCATCTCTCTCAGCCCCGAAGGTCACTTAGCTCTGGCTCTGGGCTGCCAAGGGGAACGAATTCCAAAGGCTAGAAGCCCTGCCACTCAGCGTAGAGGGATCAAACTTGCTAGTCCTGAGCCTGGACTGGGAATGAGAAACCTCTTCTGAGCAGCCTGGTCTGCAGCCATTCTGGCCTCTGGCATCTTGATGCCTTATCTAGGCTGAGCAGCAGCCTCTCTTCCATCCAGGTCCCCCACTCTGTCAGTCTGGGAGGAGTGGGAGGCTGTAAGAGCCATACTCAGTGAAAGGAATGATGCAAATAAGTGTTCTGGGGTTGCTGCAGCACCTGCAAAGGGCTCTCAAGCTCCCTGGTGGCTTCATGCAGACACCAAACAGGAAGGGGCACTAGATGAACTCTGCTTCTTCTCCCCAGAGCATGCCCCAATCTCCTAGCACAGCCCCATGGGCTCTCATCTGGGAAGGACTGAACTCACTGAAAGGTCGCTCCATGTCAGCATCCTTGCACCTGGCAGCTAGCAGTACTCTGTCATCACTGGTGTCTCAAACTGCAGAATCTGTATGGCTGCCATGCCCTTGTCCTCCAGCTCCCCAGCTGTGGAACAGGCTGTTTTATCCAGACTGGCTGATAAAGATCACAGAAATCCATGGAATCCAAGCATTGTTGGAGTTGGCTCATCACCACTATCTCAATTACCCTTTTGTCTCAAATCTCCCACTTTTGGGGATGGTACCTGGCAAGATTAACAGCCCCAAGATGTTTGTTTTGAGCAAGGTCCTAAACATTACTTACTTTGAAGCGTGCTTGGCTAATTGCCCTCCTGAAGGAAGTCCATTAACAATCCCTTCTTTCTCTCTCTCTCCTCTCTTCTCTCCTCCACCCCCCCCACCCCCCAAGTGTCTCTACTGGCTATAATCAGCCATGACGGACATGGGTCCATCTTGCATGTCTAGTTGCAACTTGTTAAGCACGCACAAAACCTCAGCATGCGAAACTGAATGAGATCAAAGCTCTGTAGATGATGAATTCTTTCCTCCTTCGCTTTCCCATGGAAACACTTGGACTGTCCTGAGTCAATAGAAACAAGTTGACCTTTCACAGTAGCAAGAGGCATTCAGGACTGCCAGTGTCCTGATGCAGCCCAACTGAGGGTGGATGCTTAATACTCAGCTGAATTAGAGTTAGCAGATGTAACAGTTAGGGAGTACTCCGTCTTTGACCACAGCCATGGCATAGGAACAAACTGTCTACAGTGTGGCTTGTTACTGAGATCAGGTGTTGCGGTGCTAGAGCTTCAGCCTTTTGTCACTGCCTGCCACGTCACCCTCTGCAGTCTATCTGTACACCCTGTCACGTGGCTGTGGGGCACAGGATTGCAGGGTAACCACTGATGGTGGCGAAGCAGCAAAATCTCCATTGACCAGAATTTGCCAATCAAAATGAGTCACCCTCGGAAGCCAAACAGAATTGCCACCCCAACAGGAGTAACTGATCTGACCTGAAGCTGTACCACTGATCATACTGTTACTCCTTCTGGCTAATACATATCTAGCATGCTTACCAGTGTGTGGAATCAGAAACCCTTCAGATAATCCATGGCTGTAATGTAAGAGTGGGCATGTCCTATGCTTGATCAGATGCAAAGAGGAGACAACTGCACGATCAGTCAAATACTCCTCTAGGCAAAGCTGATCCAAGGTACAGGACCTAGCTGGGGTCTTGTCTATACTAGAAAAATTTTGCAGGCAAGCCCTCCTAGTGTAGGTGCAGCTTGTACAGCATGGCATAAAATGGTTTCTACTGGCATAGCTTACACTAGTTCTCTGACCAGCTATGCTGGTATAAAAGTTCTTGTCAGTATAGGTATGTCTCTACTAGTGCTTATACTGACATAACTGTGCTGGTATGTTTCAGGCCTGGTTGATACCTGTGTGAACACTGCATTGTATGGGTACTGCACGTGCAAGGCATTTTAAGCCGCCTCTTTCGGCAATGCCTCTTTCTTAAGACTGGCTTTACTTTTAAACTAGGCTTCTTAGATCTGCAATCCAAGTTACAAATGGGCAAATCATTTTTGTCCATTTGCCTTTTTTTTACAAATACCTTTTCTGTTCTCCTAATAAAAGGGCAGGCAAGTAGGAGTATATTTTTGTGCCTGGGATGATAAATTTAATTTCAACATTGTAAGGATTGAAACAAACTAGGGCTGTCATGTGATTAAACAGACCAAGTCAGAATACTTTTCTCCCATACTTTTTCTCCACTCTGCAGAAGAGGGGTAGCCCAGATGTGCAGAGACTTGGCCAGGGTTGACCGTGTCTGTGTCAGGACTGGGAACTGACGTGAAATCTCCAGAGTCCCACTCCAGTGCTGACATTCGTATAGGCTTTTCCCTTGCTAGTCCCCATGTAGGAACACTGTAATTTTGTTTGTATTGCATTAGCACCTAGGCCAGGATCAGAGCCACATTCTGTTCAGGGAGAATGTTTGTTTGCTTTTTAAGTCTCCCCCCACACCCTAGACGATGGGGTGAACACTTCGACATTAGTTATGTGAAAACATCTGTCCACATTTGGCTTCTCAAAGTATTTTGTCAAAAGCAATTTTGCGCTTAAGCGGTGTGTGTTGGTATCTTCAGAGTCATTACATAATGACTCCTGGGAAAGTGAGGAATTGACTGTCTTGATGCAGCAGCAGCAGCAGCATCACTTTTACTATTTATTGTGTCCCATAGGAATTGGGTACCCTTGAAATCTGACCCAGCTACCTAACCAGAGTCTGTACCCACTTAATGACTCTGTAATACTGTAGTCCTCTTTGCATGAAACATTTAGAACCAGCCTGGCCGAGGCTCTGGAGAATACTAAATAGGAGTTGATCCTTCCCTAGTGTGGGGAGAGCAGGCTTAATGACCTAATAGGTTGTTTCCGTCTCTGACTTATCTGGATTTACATTGCCCTCTAGTGGCCAGAGGATGGAACTGTTCAGCAGACCCTTCCCTGTCTTAAGAAAGTAGAGCTGTTGCTTCTGTGTTTCTAGGGTCTCTGAGGATAATCATGACATACCGATGTAACACCCAGGTGCCTTGACTGAGATTAGGGCTCTGAGTCAGGCACCATAAGCCTAGTAAGATGGAGGAAAGAGTAGCTGCCATTGCCCTGGGTAATGTCCTGCTATTGTACACTTATCTGTCCAGGCAAAGGAAGCTGCTCCCATCACATGGCTTAGGTTGAAGGGCTGAAGGGAAGAGGGTGTGGACCTGGCTGGCCACAGTCCAGCTCCTAGCAGACAAAAACCCACATCTGCCCCCCTTCACTGCAATTGTCAGTGGAAATGGTTCATTGTAGAAGCCAAGAACCATGAAGACAGAGGGAAGGAGCTCTCTAGTCCTGGGGGCCTGTATGAGGGGATGCTGATACTACCTGTGCAGAGGTGTATGGTTTCTAGCGTTCTCAGAGTCCCAGTGTCTCAATGGAACTTCTGTTGTTAACCTCTCTGGTTCTGCTGTTTCCCAGCGCTAGGGGCTGGAGACTGAGGTCCGCTCCCCTTCATGGAACTTATGCCCTGTTCCCCTTTCTAACTCTGTTCCTCTCTCCTCTGCAGGAGCTATGAGGATATGCTGGTGGATGAGGTGGCCCCTGATCAGTACTACTGGGCCCCACTGGCCCAGCATGAGCGCGGCAGCCTGGCGAGCCTGGACAGCCTGCGGAAGGGAGGGCCCCTGCCAGCCAACTGGCGCCAGCCAGAGCTGCCTGAGGTGATTGCCATGCTGAATTTCCGTCTGGACGCGGTTAAATCCAATGCGGCGGCTTACCTGCAGCACCTGTGCTACCGCAACGACAAGGTGAAGACGGAGGTGCGGAAGCTGAAGGGCATCCCGGTGCTGGTGGGGCTGCTGGACCACCCCAAGAAGGAGGTGCACTATGGGGCCTGCGGGGCCCTCAAGAACATCTCCTTTGGCCGAGACCAGGACAACAAGATTGCCATCAAGAACTGCGATGGTGTCCCTGCCCTGGTGCGGCTGCTGCGCAAGGCCCGTGACATGGACCTCACTGAGGTCATCACAGGTAATGGGTGGTCTGGGAGTGGTTGCTGGGGAAGGGGACCTGTGTAGTGCCTTGGTCTCACTGGCTGCATGTGCTCCGTCTCAGGGACGTTGTGGAATCTCTCCTCTCATGACTCTATAAAGATGGCCATTGTGGACCATGCGCTGCATGCCCTCACTGACGAGGTCGTCATCCCGCACTCCGGCTGGGAAAGAGAGCCCAACGAGGACTCCAAGCCGCGCCACATAGAGTGGGGGTCGGTGCTCACCAACACCGCTGGCTGCCTTAGGTATTTGCGGGAGCGGCGATGGGAGGGTGGCATCTGAGCCTGTGGCATTTCAGGCTGAGCTTGTGCTGTAACTGGAATTCCCCTCCCACCCTCGGGAGGCTGGTGGCTTCTTCACCATAGCTCTTTGGGGAAGGGGTGATTTCTAGACTTGGTATCTGGATGACTAGAGGCAGAATTGCATGGCAGTGGTGATGAGTTATTAATCGCCTCTCCAATGCATGATCAGTCCCTGGTGTGCCTCTTATGGCTTGTCTAGCTCAGTTCTTCTCTAGGTCAGGGAGAGACTCGGGTGGTTCAGCTTGGTGGGGAGCAGGAACATGAGAGCAATCTAGTCCTTCTGATGCTCTGAGGTGCTGCCACTGTGGTCATCTCACCCTCCAGTGCTCTCTTCCCCTCTAGAAATGTGAGCTCTGAGCGGAGCGAGGCTCGTCGGAAACTGCGTGAGTGCGACGGGTTGGTGGATGCCTTGATATACATTGTCCAGTCGGAGATTGGCCAGAAAGACTGCAACAGCAAGGTAATGGAGCAACACTGTCCCATCCCCAGTAGATGGGAGCATGCTGCAGGGGCCAAAGCAGTGCCTGTGCTGGCATCTGGCTCTGCTTTTGTTTCTGACAGTGCCTGTAGGAAGAGATGTAATACTGACCTGTCTTCAGCCACTGCCTTTCCTTCCTGTGGAGACTCTCCTTCCTCCTTTTCAGCATCAGCTTCCTTCTAGGGCTATGAGGGGAGGAGAGATTCTGGAGCCACCTGATGTTTTGAAGGTGGGGGTGGGGACTGAGTTTCAGAATGGTTTGAAGCCTGGACTGATCTTTCTGTGCTTGGAAGTAGAGGCTGCTCTGCATTAATGGTATCCAAACACTGGTCCATGGGTTGATCACCAGCAGGTGACCGAGCCCTTGGTGCCCACTGAGCAAAGCACACTCTGAGGATCAAGCAGCGGGGTGGGGGATCTGAGGCTGGGGTGGGGAGGTAATGATGGAATTATCATCTTAAGCAGTAGCCTGAAGCATGGAAGTGCTGGAGAACTACTGCCCTAAGCCAAGGAACAGTTGCCCCTTCCTCCCTGTGACCTCTGAACCTTCACGCCATCCCTTATGGCTCTGAAGTATCAGGTGACCAGTAAGCCAGCTGTCTCTCACTGTAAATGACACTCTTCCCCACCCCCCTTCAGCTGGTCGAGAACTGTGTCTGCCTGCTGCGGAACCTATCGTATCAAGTCCACCGTGAGATCCCGCACGCCGAGCGCTACCAGGAGACGCCTCTTAACCCCGCCAACAACGCTGGGCCCCACGCTGCCAGCTGCTTTGGTGCCAAGAAAGGCAAAGGTAATGCCTGTCTTAGTGGGGAGGAAAATGAGGCTTCTTATGCACCAGCAATCTCTGGCAAGAAGGCTAAATCACTGCTTTCCTCAAGACCTCTTGTGACAGCAGTGAGACTGCCCTGCCTGTATCTCTAGCCTTTGGTGTTCAGGGCCCTGTGGTGGGTTGATATGCTGTGTTGTCAGGGAAATGACAGAAGGATCGCCGCTAACGTCAGGCCTTTCCCATCTCTTCTTTTTTCTCTCTTCTCTTCTCTTCTCTCCCCTCCCCTCCCCCTTTCCTGCCAAACCACCCTGTGATCCTGTTGGTATCTCTCCTCTCCTGCTTCCTCTCTCTCTCCTGTCCTTCTCTCCGCTTCACCAATAGACGAGTGGTTCTCCAGAGGTGAGTACACTCTTGTCTTTTTCCCTCTTACATGTTAGTTTGGGTTCTCTCCTCTGCCCACTTCCCAGTGGGTGCATGTGGGGTGGATGTTCACAACACTGGCTGAGGAATGCTCTCTGTAGGAGATGCCCACTCTATCCCAACAGCACCTCTAGATTTATTTTGATTCTCTCACTAATTGGAGCAAATGTAATGAGGAATCTGGCTGGGAGGTGATGGAATAAGCTATGCTAATACCTTGTATTCACTACTTTCATTCCTTTTGAAGGCAAAAAACCTCTAGAAGAGCCTGGTGCCGATACAGTGGACTTTCCCAAAAGAACAAGCCCTGCAAAAGGTATACTCCCTAGTGCATTTGCTCTACCCTTCTCTCCTCCTCCAGCTCCTGGTGATCTTATCTCAAACTCCATTAAATAGAAGCCAATTAAATAAAGATGGGTTTTACGAGGGGTGGAGATACAGACAACTAATTACATGAATATAAATGCTGCCGAGTGTAATAAAGCCATGACACACACGAGTTCTGGGAAGAGCCACTCCTACTTGGCTTATAAGAGGGAGGATGGTGCAGTGGTCAGGGCACTAGCCTAGGACTTGGGATCAATTTCTTGCTATGCCATACTGTGACCTTGGGAAAGTAACTTGGCCTCAGTTCCCAATCTGTACAGGGATAACAACACTACCCTGCCTCCCCGGGGTGTTGAGCATAAATACATTAAAGAGTCTGAGATGCTCAGATACTATGGTGATTTGGGGTGTGTGGGGGAAGCAGAAAAGCACCATGGGTGACTGGAGCTACACATGACTTAGGTAAGGTAAGGGCGATAACAGGTATACCTTTGTCATGGCAAGTATCCAGTAGCTACTGTTAACTTTAACTTTCCTGCTGTGCAAAACAAGTGCAGCAGTGGTATTGGCAAATGTCCCGGATTCTTTTGAAACGAGGAAGACTCTGTGCACATTACACCTTTTGGGAAAACAAATAGTGAGTGTTAAACTCCAGGAGCTGCAGGCATTCAGAACTAGAACTGGTTGGGAAAGGTGGAGGGTTTGAAACCCATGGAATGAAAACTCTTTGAATTTTTCAAAGAACTCTCTTCAAACATCTGTGAATTTTTGGCTCTCGCTCTCTGTTCCCCACTGGAAAATGAGGTGTGAAGAAGAAATAAACCTAAACTCAATTTTTGAGAGAATTCAGAAAACTTTTTTGCAGAAACTTTGGCTTTCAAAAAGGCCATTTAAAAAAAGAAAATTTCAAATTAAACGTCACCAGCCCTACTCCAAACAAAGGAACAGATTCTCATGAGACTTGTCTACCCACTGATAAGGGTGCAGAGTCTCTTTCAGTAAAGCACTTCGCAGGACCGGAGACCAAACCCCTCTGCCTAATGTCACCTGGATGTCACTGCAACACCAGCACTTCCAGCTGATCTGGCTTGAAGACCTGTTCTGTGCAGTTGTGGCTGTGAACACTGAAGTGTCCCTGCTGTGCTCATATGTAGGCAGGAAAGGCTTTTGTAAACATTACAGTTGCTGGAACTAGCTCTGTAGGTGCCAAGAGTATCTACTGGTGATGAAGCTTGAGTCCTCCCTCTTTTCCCTGTATCAAGCTTTCAGACACTGCTGTGGTTGGCTGCTGTGACCATTACCTCACCTAAATCTGGCCTGGTGTAAGAGCACTGGCTTAAAGGGGCACTCCACATCAAACAGCTAAACCTTGCCCTTGATTAGTAGCACCTTACATTTAAAAAAATTATTCTAGCACCTATCTGAGTGCTCTGCTGCTTTAATTGCAGTCACACCACTTAATTGACTGAAGTAACTGTCTGGGCTAGTGCAGGAGTGGCAGCCACAGTGCTGTGCTGTCCGGGTTTCCAGTGCTATGGGGCAATGGTTTAAAAACTAAACTGTTTTGATCTAGTTCTTATACTTCTAGTCACTTGGGAAGGGGAGAGGCAAAACCTACACCTTGTGTCAATTGTCTAACCTCCTGGATAGGCCATTGCTTACTGAGTTACTTAATGAACCTCTCGGATAAGCCCTACCTATTACTCCCTGTCTCACTTTCTAGGGTATGAGCTCCTCTTCCAACCAGAAGTAGTCCGGATATATATCTCGCTGCTGAAAGAGAGCAAGGCCCCTGCCATCCTAGAGGCCTCAGCAGGAGCCATCCAGAACCTGTGTGCTGGTCGCTGGACGGTGAGTCGCTTCCAAGGAGAGAGAAACTGGGAACCTGATCTTAAAAATGAGGAGAGAATGAAGCCTTGGAGCTGGGTGTGGCTAGGGCACATCAGAAAGGAGGGATCACCCATCCAGTACTGGCATAGGGGGTCCAGGCACCCAGAGGCAGATTAAGGTTTCCTGGGGTCCTGGGCCAGAG
Organism: Platysternon megacephalum; assembly: GCA_003942145.1. NCBI lineage: Eukaryota > Metazoa > Chordata > Testudines > Platysternidae > Platysternon > Platysternon megacephalum. Next base: position 750,758 of record QXTE01000375.1, read on the forward strand.
CAAGTGGGGGGGCCCCCCTTCTGCCCCTTCCCGCAGCCAACCCCTGTTCCACCCAGGGTCCACCCCCCACTGTAGCCCCAAGAAGCTCTATCCTTGTCCATTGGCCCTAGGGCTGCAGCGGTGAGAGAGCTACTCCAGGGCTGCTGTGGGGGGTGTCCAGGTGCTGGGGCTTCCCCCCGTCACCCCTGTGCTTTTTGCGGGGGGCGGCGGCAATCAGGCTTCCCTTGGCACAACCGAGGTTTCTGCCTGGGACAGGGCATGGGTGGGGGTGCAGGGGCTTCTGCCAGGACAGGGTGTGTGTGTGGGGGGGTGGGGAGCGCAGGGGCTTTTGCCGGGGACCGGGTGTGCGAGGGATGGGGAGTGCTGGGGCTTCCCCTGCTGCCCCAAGGCATCTGCTCATGATGAGGCATGGGCGGGGGGTGCGGGGGCTTGTGTGTGGAGGGGGTGCTGGGGGCTGCCCGGCACTCTGGGGACCGGGGGTGGGAGCTGCTGCTGGGGCTTCCCCTTCCACAGCAGATTTCCGCTGCACGGGGTGGGGTTGGGGGCCCCTGGGCATTGGTGTAACTGATGATTTCCAGCATTACCATGGCATCAAAGCTGCTGTAGGAGCCATGTCCCACTCCCAGACTCATTACTGGGACCAACCTGAAGTCAAAGACACTGGTAATCTCATGGAGAGAGACTAATGCTAATTCTAGCACATACCCCTCCCTCCGGAGCCATGCCTGGGCACTCCTTCAGCATAAATGCCAATGTGTCTCCCCTTCTGCCCAATGTCTTCAGCCATCTGTGCTCTTGGCATCAACTCTGTATTAGTGTGCAATATAACTGATTGCACAAGCTGGTGGTGGGTTCTCTCTGAGGTTAAGCCTCATGCAGGAATGCTAAGCAGTTCCTGCTGTAGGAGGGGAGAGAGTGGAGATGTGACAGGGGGTGATGATGCAGGGAAGACCAATCAGGAGCTCTTATTTCTTCTTCTAGTAGTGTCCCTGTGGGTGCTCCGCTTTAGGTGTCAGTGCGTCCCTGTGCTGGAAATTGAAGATTTTAGGTAGTAGTGCTCGGTTGGGGTGCGCACACGCAGCAGCTGTCTTGTGGTGGTGGTGGTGGTGCCGCTTGTAGTGTGTGCAGAATCCGACCCCCTCAGTTCTTTCTCTACAGTCCTCAGCTGCAGACGCAGCTCCGTGGCAGTGCTGCTGCTTTGAAAATCTTTAGAAAAGAAAATAGTTTACGTGGTAGTTTTAGCTTCGATAGTTTGATTAGAGTTTACTTAGAAAAATCTCCCCCCCCACACCCCCACCCAAATAACTGGCTTTTTCATTCCCTTCAGTTTTAGTTTATTAGATTAGCAGTAGAAATAGTTTTCGTTTAACCAATTTCTACACTTTTCTTCACATTTCATGTCCCAGTTGTGGGAAAAATCATAGGACACAATATGCCTGGCTCACCCGGTTTTCAGAGATGCGACTCCTACCACAAAGCAATGCCCATCTCTGACGGCCACGCATCTTGTGTCCGCTGCCTGGCGGAAACTCATATCCCCCAGAAATGTAATCACTGTACAAATCTAAAAGCGAGGGCATGGCGAGACACATTAAAATGATTACGATGGAAAAGCCCCTGCAGCCGTCTCAGGAGACACCAACAACTCCGTCACAGACCAGCAAAACTTCTGACAAAGGCAATCCTCAGCCTTCCAAAACCTCAAGGAAGTGAGCTTTGACCTCCCAAAACAGGGTGGCAGTCAGCCAGGAGATCACACTAGAGGAGGTACAAGAGAAGCAGCACAAACTGCTGCAAATCCTCCAACCTCAGCCAAAATTGCTCTCCCCATTAACGAAGCCATAATGGAGCCAGCAGAGGCAATATGGCAGACACCTGCATCAGCACCACCTACCAGTAAAAGGGCTGACTTCATCCCAGCTAAAGGAATGGACTTTCTCTTCCACCCACCCACAGCCCACCTCCCTGGTGGTGGAAGCTGTCAATCACCGCAGCAAGCAACCCCAGTTCTGTTCCACACAGGACAAGGAACATAAGACTAGACCTCTTTGGTCGTAAAATATACTCCTCAGCCCCACTCCAATTCAGGGTGGTAAACTATTCTGCCCTCTTGGCAAATTGACTTCTCTAATTATGGCAAACTGCAGGAATTCTTGGAGGATCTTCCTGAAGACAAACATCCCCAGCTCAAGGCCATCATGACCAAGGGACAGATAATAGCCCGCACGGCTCTACAGGTCTCAATGGATGTGGCAGACACAGCCGCACGAACAACTGCCACAGCAGTGGTGATGCGCAGATCATCCTGGTTGCAGGCATCGGGAATCTCGAAAGAACTACAGCTGAAGGTGGTGATCTTCCTTTTGACAGCGAAAAGCTCTTTTCCTCTAAAACAGATGAGGCCTTACATACAATAAAGGACTCTCGGGCCACATTACGTACCTTAGGCATATACACCCTGCCTAACAAACGACGCCGGTACACACCATATCAAAGAACAAGACGCGTCTTTCCACCCCCAACAGCGGCATTTTGACCATAATCAGAATAAACAGCGTCCTCAAAGACGTAGAGCCTCGCAACATCAGGCCTCGTCTTCTCAATCATCCATAACCAAGCCTCAATTTTGAAGTCTTGGTCGAGGGTCTGAATGACCTCCCCCAGACTATAGCGCTATCGGACACTCTTGCCACTGCTTATGCCCATTTTACCACACTCGGACAGCTATAACAACGGACCAATGGGTACTGGAGATCATAAGATCTGGTTATGCTCTCCCGTTCCTCTCCATACTACTCACTCTCCCCCTTTCCCTGTCCCTCTTCAGAGATCCCTCTCACAAGCACCTCCTACAACAGGAAGTGGACCACCTCCTGTATCTGGGTGCTGTGGAACGAGTTCCAAATCAATACGAAGGAAAGGGTTTCTACATAAACTATTTCCTCACCAAAAAGAAAAGCGGTGGATGGAAACCCATCTTAGATCTCCGGACGGTTAACAAATTTGTCCACAACCGCAGTTCAAAATGGTCACATTAGCCACAATCATACCAGCACTAGACGGGGGGGACTGGTTTTCAGCCCTCGACCTTCAAGATGCATATTTTCATATCACCATACATCCGGCCCACAGACAATTCTTGAGGTTCATAGGAGGATCAGGGCCGGCGCTCCCATTAGGCGACCTAGGCAGTCGCCTAGGGCGCTGCTATTTTGGGGGCGCCTGCGCCCCCGCCGCCCGTAGAAATTTGGGGGCGGGACCTTCTGCTGCCTAGGGCGCCGGCAAAGCTGGCGCCGCTACTGAGGAGGATCCAACCACTACCAATACAGAGTCCTACCCTTCGGCCTCTCCACTGCCCCTTGAGTCCCCCCCCTCCCCCTCCCCCCAAAAAACCACTCGCGGTAGTAGCTGCACACTTACAACACAGAGGGGTGCTGATCTTCCCGTACTTGGACGACTGTCTATTGAAAGGTATGACCCGGGAGGAGGCGACACACATGGTACAAATAACCATAGAGCTGTTCCACAAGCTGGGGTTGCAGATAAATTCAAAGAAATCAACTCTAACCCCGACACAACACCTGGAGTTCATAGGCACCTACCTCGACTCCGTACAAACCAAGGCAATACTACCAAACCACAGGTTCATGACAATGAACACACTCATTTCCACAATCACCACACGTCCACAAACATCTGTGAGGACTTGCCTTCAGCTCCTGGGACATATGGCGGGCACGACCTTCGTTGTAAGGCACGCAAGATTCCACATGCGCTGTCTTCAGGGCTGGCTGAGCGCTGGGTATATGCCCAGCAAACACAAAAGAGTCACATTGCCTCCAAAGGCCCTCACATTTTTACACTGTTGGATGAAACCAGAAAATGTTTGTTCGGACATCCCCCTTACAACAGGACCCTCCATCACTCACTGTCACGATAGATGCATCCCTGATAGGTTGGGGCGCTCATTTGGACCACCACATCATATAGGGCAAGTGGGGGGAGGGATCGCTCAGGGGTTTGAGCATTGGCCTGCTAAACCCAGGGTTGTGAGTTCAATCCTTGAGGGGGCCATTTAGGGAACTGGGGCAAAAATCGGTCTGGGGATTGGCCCTGCTTTGAGCAGGGGGTTGAACTAGATGATGACCTGAGGTCCCTTCCAACCCTGATATTCTATGGTCGGTGATGGAAACTCAACTTCACATCAACCTCCTAAAGCTCAGAGCAGCACACAACACATGCCGTCACTTCCTGCCAATCCTACAGAACAAATCAATTCACATACTAACCGACATCACATGCGTGCTCTATATCCATTGACAAGGAGGAGCTTGCTCCCACTCTCTAGGCACAGAAGCCCTGAACTTATGGAATTGGTGTATCTGCAACAGCATAAACATCACGGCATCTTACCTACCGGGGTGCCAGAACACAACAGCAGACACACTAAGCGGACACTTCTCAGAGGAACACAAATGGGAAATACATGAATGTCCTCAAAATGATATTCCAGAAATGGGGCTACCCAATAATAGATCTATTTGCATCAGCAAACCACAAGTGCCCTCCTGCTCCAGAGCGGGTCTAACACCCAAGTCATTAGGGGATGCCTTCCTCATATTGTGGAACACATCACTCCTGTATGCATTCCTGCCGATACCTTTAATCTCTCGACTGATTCACAAGCTACGGACCAACAGAGCATACATCCTGATTGTCCCCACCTGGCTCTGACCGACTTGATTCCCCTACCTGTTGCGCCTGGCAGTGTGTGCTCCACACACGCTTGCCTTATGAGCAGATCTTCTGTCACCGAAAAAGGGCCAAACACTCCATCCCAATCCAGAGAAGTTCCACCTCAAAGCATGGCTCCTACGTGGTTCCAAAATGGAGAACTAGACTGTTCAGAAAGAGAGTGAAACAGATTACTAAACAGTAGATGATCTACCACTAGAAATCCATACCTCCAGAAGTGGAAGAGATTCTTGATGTGGTGCCAACAAAAACCAACCGATTTGGTCACGGCGCCTCTATCTACTGTATTAGCATTCAAAGAATCTGGCTTGACCATAAGCTCAATTAAATTACATCTAGCAGCTGTTACAGCCTTTCACAATAAGACAGAGGGGACATCGGCCTTCGCTCATCCAATTACGAGATGTTTCCTAGTGGGTATACAGAACATGTATCCAGAAGTCCGACAACCTACACCACCATGGGACCTGAATCATGTACTCAAATGTCTCACCAGACCACCCTTTGAGCCACTAGCAACCTGCTCTCTCCTACATATGTCAATGAAGGTCGTGTTTCTGGTGGCCATCACATCAGCCAGAAGAGTCAGCAAAATAGGGGCACTGATGGCTGAACCTCCCTACGCTGTAGTCACCAAAGACAAAATCATGCTACAACCTCACCTGAAATTATTGCCGAAAGTAGCTACATCCTTCCACATAAAGCAAATGATACTTACCCTCATTCTACCCTAAACCACACAGGGATTCTCAGGAGGCCGCCCTCCACGCACTGGATGTCAGGCGAGCCATAGCATTCTATTTAGACAGAACCAAACCCTTCTGGAAATCACCTAGACTGTTTATCTCCACAACAGAACAATCCAAAGGGTTGTGCAATATCGACCCAGAGACTATCTAAATGGATCTCAACCTGTATCCGAACCTGCTACCAACTACACAATAAAGAGCATCCCTCAGGCATCAGATCTCATTCTATACGTGCTATGGCTACATCAATAGCCTTCCTAAACAATGTCCCCTTAATAGATGTATAGAGCTGCCACCTTGGCATCAGAGCACACTTTTGCTAAACACTATGCTATCACCCAAGGTGCTATGTCAGACACCATAGTTGGCCTTACATGTGTAGTGGTTGAGAGCATGGTAACTCCGAAGCCCCTACCATCCACAGCCTTGTGGGTGCTCCACAGTGCCCCCCTACTACTCTAAGTAGTTACTCACCTTGTGCAGTAACGGTGGTTCTTCAAGATGTGTCCCCTTGTGGATACTCCACTGCCCACCCTCCTCCCCTCTGCTTCGGCGTTTTTGCTATCTGACTCTTCGGTGTTGAAGGAACGGAGGGGGTCGGGTTGTGTGTGCACTACGAGAGGTGCCAACAACACCGCGAGACAGCTGCTGCGTGCGTATGCCCCAACCGAGCACTGCTACCTAAAATCTCCGATCTGCGGCGCAGGGATGCACCGACACCTAAAGTGGAGCATCCACAACTTCTTCTGTGTCCCACAAAGGGGTGCTTAGTGTCTTTAATCTTGAGTCCCACAGCTGTGAGTCAGATGCCGAAGGCCAGCTAAACTAGTTATCATCTGCGCCTTTGAAGCAACTTCTTGCATGTGCTGTGCAAGCTGTCTGAATAACAGCTTATTATGGGGCCTAGCTTCTTGGGGAGCCTCTGCTTTCCTTTTTCAGACTGTTGACCCTGCATAAATGCAACTTTCTCTAGTCCACGGTTGAGTTGCCCATAACTGCATAGTGGATTGTATTTTTGGCTCAAACTCTCTGGGACGGGAACTGTCCCTTGCCATATGTCTAGCACAGTGGACTCCTGAGTTGGTTGAGGCCTCTACCATGCTCCTGCAATACAAATGTCAGGCAATGGTCTCTCCAGCAGTGTATCCTGTCTCTGATGTGGTCAGGCTAGCTGTGTCAGATGAAGGTGTGAGAAGCGCCATAATGGACACTTCTGGTCTGCTGTAGTATTGCATTGATTAGGCTGTTCGGGGGCATTGCCCACCTTGGTAGCATCTAGCGTTGGCTGTTCAATACCAGACTGCTTGGGTGGGATGATTCCTGTAGGCCTCCTGGGGAGGACCCTCCTTGCATGGTGTTGGGGGGGGGAAGAGTGGCTCAGTGGAAGCATGTATGGGGCTGGGTGCCAGCCCTAGAGATGGAAGGGGGGGGAAGGCATAATGCTGTCAGTAGGGACCTGTCACCTGCCTTCTCTTGTAACCCCATGGCACCCTGCTCTTGTCCCCCTGCAGTATGGCCGGTACATCCGTTCGGCGCTGCGCCAGGAGAAGGGGCTCTCTGCTGTCGCTGACCTCCTGACCCACGACAGTGAGCGGGTGGTGAAAGCAGCATCCGGAGCCTTGCGTAACCTGGCAGTGGATTCCCGCAACAAAGAACTGATAGGTAAGCGCTGTGGAGGTGATGTCTGCTCTGTAGCTGCTCTCCTCCTCCTCCCCCCCCCCCCCCCCCCCCCCCCCCCCCCCCCCCCCCCCCCCCCCCCNTCCACTCAAAAGAGGGCATGTCTTGTCTCTGCATCAGCCAGGAGTTGTCATGGTTCTTGCTTGTTGCTCTTGCCACCTCAAGGGTACTGTGATGCCCCTCGTTCCTCTGGAAACTGGAGACTTCTGTTCCATTCCTCTGACCCTAATCACATCTAACATGAGGCAGGGGGTGCTGTGCTATCTTCCAGAATGCCTCCAGTAGGCTTTGTGGAGGGAGGGGGAAAGGGATCAGAACCAAGAATGACAAAACACTTCTATCCATCCATGATGATCCTCTTGACTCCTCTTCCCTCCTGTGTGGCTCCCCCAATTCATCTGGCTGCTTAGTGTGCCTCATGCCTTCTGATCCAGTTGTGACTGACCTGATTCTCCCACCTGCCCCCACTCCAGGTAAACATGCCATCCCCAACCTAGTGAAGAACCTGCCAGGCGGGCAGCAGACCCCAGCCAAGAACCTGTCTGAGGACACGGTGGTGTCGATCCTGAACACCATCAATGAAGTCATTGTGGACAATCTGGAGGCTGCCAAAAAACTCCGTGAGACTCAGGGCATCGAGAAGCTGGTGCTTATCAACAAATCTGGGTAGGTGTGTCCCAGGGGAAGGGTATGCTGGAATCTTGCCTGAGACTTCCTGCCCCCTTTCTCCCAACCCTCTGTCTTTTCATGCATGACTCAGAGGGGACTGGATATTACCCCGTACTGCATCTTCACATTCTTGTCTTGCTCTTTCCAGGAACAGATCAGAGAGGGAAGTCCGAGCCGCTGCCCTGGTCTTGCAGACAATTTGGGGGTATAAGGAACTGCGGAAGCCACTGGAGAAGGAAGGATGGAAGAAATCTGACTTCCAGGTACCTGAGGTGACTGGGAGGTTGTTGGTGAGGGGTCATTGGCTTTCAGAGGGTGGGGAGAGACAAGGTTCGTGTTTGGGGAGGGGAACTCCACTGGACCTTTTAGCATGTTTCTAATAATGCTTCATGTTTAGACTCCTTCCCTTTTGCTGATGAGCAGTGGCCAGCCTTCTGGACACAAGCTGGCCTTGCCCTCCTGGTGCCCCCAGTAGCCCTGTTGCCTCATGGTGGGCCAAAATCCTGGAGAGGAAGGTCATCCCGTGGCTAAGGTGCTGGCCTGGGACTCTGGACATCTGGGTTCAGTTCCCAGCTCTCCCTGTGTGACCTTGGGCAAGTCACGTGGGGCCAGATACTTGGAAGCCAGCAGCTCCCATTCTCAGTGCAGCTGGGAAGGTTCTTGTTTTCAATAGATACTGTTGGGTGCTGAGAACGCCGGACAATCTGGCTACTTTTCTAGGAACGGATCTTAGAATTCTGGCTTTAATCCCTGTCAGATTCCCATTTGATAGATGGGGACGGGCACTTCCTGCCTTTCCGTGGGGCTTCATGATTAGTGTGAGATCAGTATCTGAGGTGCTCAGATACTGCATCCCACATACACATGCAAGTTCCTAGATGGCACTAAACTTCCCCCTTGATAGACCGCTATTCTCACAACCCCTTGCAGAAGAGTCAAAATGCAAAGAAGCTTATTCACCAGGCCAAATCCTGTCTTCCACTGCATATTGAACCTCTCCTGTTAGCGGCACCCAGCCTTCCCTGGGATGGGCTTGACCTCTCTTCAGGCCTTCAGACACTAGAGGGCAGCACGGTTGGATCAGTCCAGATTCTGCTGTTGCTGAGCTCCAGCCTTAGAGGCCTAGGTATCTTGGTGGGTGGGCTAAGGGACCTATGTCCGTGTGATCTAGCAACTGGGATGTGTGGGCTCATGGATGTTACAGGCCCCTCTCCTGTTTCAGGTGAATCTAAACAATGCCTCTCGGAGCCAGGGAGGTAACTCGTTCGATGACAGCACCTTGCCCCTCATTGACAGGAACCAAAAAGCAGGTATGTCACGCCCTGTAGACAGCCGTGCAGCCCTCCAGTCCAGTCATACCTGCTGACCCCCGATGCTCCGATTGCTTCAGTTGCTCTTGCTGCAAAACCCAACGTTCTCCAGTGCAGTTAGTGGGCTCCGTGTTCCAAGAGCTGCCTCTGCACCTCACTCTTGGTGGTTTCACTGGGAGCTGTCTGGAGCGCAGACCTTGTCAGAAGTGTTGAGCAAACTTAACAGTCCATGGGTTAGACTGAGAATGTAGCTGGTGTTTGTAAAGGCCCTATATCATCTTGCATTGGGTTTGTTAGCCAGCTGACTCCACCGCAGGCTTAGGTAATTCTTGCCTGCCTGAGTGAGCCTAAACAATGAACCAGCTTCTCTGCTGCCTGAGAGTTTGCCTAGCTGAGTGAGTACCCTTGAGGTCTGGTGTCTGAAACTCCTATCCTTTCCCTCTAGATAAGAAATCCTCCCGAGAGGAGATCCAGATGAGCAACATGGGACCAGGTAAGAAACTGGCAGCTGGCTAATGGCACAGACACACAGACTAGAGTATGTGGGGATCTGCCTAGAACATGTCCTGCTGCTTAGATCTGAGCTAACACTGGAGAGGGAGGGAATGTGTAAAGGGTCAGGAAAGTCATTGTAAATAGCTCTTGACCGGCACTACCAGCTTCATGCGGCTGAAGCTCCCAGCTGCTAGTTGAGGGGGGTCTGTCTCACTTGCCATGTGTCCTCCTAATCCAGACAACAACTACACCACACTGGATATGAGAGACCACAATAGGACCCTAGACCGGTCTGGAGACCTGGGCGACGTGGAGCCGCTGAAGGGAGCACCGTTGATGGTAAGACCTGCTACCCCTCTCGAGTCTCCTTATTCCCCTGCTACTTCTGCTCTACTCTCCTGAATCCCAGAAACCTGGGGTAGGTGGGGAGGGAAGGGCTCTGGACTTGGTGGTAGGACAGGCAAACTGGAAGAGGGATACTTGTTGGCCTCTGTGTTGGAAGGAGCCAAGGAGAGGACCCAGGCTGTGTCAGATGACTCTGCTTTACTGCGCTGCCCTATCTGCTGCCTGGACAGTCCCTGTCTTCCCCCTCAACCCATCAAGCTCAGCGTCCCTTTTCCCCTTCCTGTGTCTTGTATCCTTCCCCGCACCCCACTAACAATGTGTGTCTGCAGGAGGATGAAAGGCAGGAATTCCTGCGTGAGGAGGATGACGACCTGTTGGCTTATCCCCCTATGGTATGTTCCAGACTCCCTTTGAGTCTCCTGCTCATGTATACCAGGAAGCTGGAGGATAACCTTCTTGGGCAATCTGGTGGTGCTTGGCCAGTCAAATCATACTCTATTCCAGATCCCAATCACTTGCTGATCCGTGACCATAATCTACCTTGATTTGTTTTGCTTGGTGTGCATTGTGCTCCTGCTTGATGACAACTCCTCCCCCCTGGTACTAACCTGTTCTCATCTCTCTCTCTCCACAGCAGAAGATCTAGTCTCCTCCCTGCCTCCGCTCAGTTTGGGTTTATAGTATGTTATATACAACTCTTTCTTTGTGGTGGAATGGACTGATTTTTACCTTACTTTTGCTGGACTCTTTGTGCCAACTACCCAGCCAAATGATTGGCCCTCTGCACCCCTTCTGCCTGGGGTGGGGGACATCCGGACAGGGCCCCCTCACTCCCTTCTGTAGATGGCTGCCCCTCGATCCTTGGACGCCTTTTATCTTTCCTTCCAAGAGCAACTCCTGCAGACCAAATACTTCTGAGGGATCTCACTGGAGCGACTAAGGCAGGCTCTTCAAGGAACTCCTCCTCTGACGCCACAATCTCCTGCTGCACTCACAGCGCCAGGTGGATCTCAGTGGAGCCCTGTTGTACTGGGACTGCTTTTCCTTTAAGAGACATCAGCTCTGCTCCTGAAGACAGGGGTCAAAGCCCACCGCCTCCTCTTAGCCTATAGAATATATTTTTGTGTGTGATCACTTTGCAACAAAGGATGCCGGGAATATGGGAACCTTCCAGGCAGTGGTGATGGGAGGGGTAGGGACTGGCAGTTGCTGGGAGGGGGAGGGGGAAATCACAATACTCCTGTCTCATGATTGATTGCATTTGGATGCCAGATGGTGGTTGAGGGGAGGTCTGTCCTGAGCAGACTTATGTTTGGTTGGCCTATTGCCTCTTATATGGGGGAGGAGAGGTGTGTAAATGGATGTGCAAGGGTGGGGATTGGATCACTTTGCTTCCCACTCTCTAGTGGGGCCTGGGTGAGTGTTCATCCGGATGGGTTGTTCAGGGGCAGGTATGAGAGAGGAGCCAGCTTGGGAGAAAGTGGCGAGGGATATGAGGGAGAAGATCCTGGTATGTAGCAGGGGCAGGGCTGGCTCTCCGATGGGAAGAGGATGTCGGGTTTTTTAAGAGATGCACTGTTTTGTTAACTGTCCTAAGTCTGAGAGGTGCCATGGCTTGGGGTATGCCGGGAGGAGGGGGGTGATGGATTGGGAGGGGTGGTGATAGGAAGCAAAAACTGGCTTGTAACTACTATCCCCATCCCATACACATCGGGTGAATGCAGCAGTGTCTGTCGGTCTCTCGACACGTGCCTTTCTTTGCCACTGTGAAACAGTTTCTTCCAACTCTTAGGCTCTCTTGCCTGGTAGAGGAGGAGTGTGTTTTTGGATTCAAGGAGTTGGGGATCTCTGGCATAGACTAGCTTCTGCTCTCCTCCCCGTTTGGGGTTCTGGCCTTACTGTGTTGATACCTCCCCTGGACACAAGGGGTAGCTGGATTCCCAGGAATGTTTGGGTTGTGGGGATAAGTAGGGGCTTCTCTGTCCTACCTAAATCCTCATTGGAGTGAGGTGGGGAAGGGAGAGCATTGTCAACCTGCACATAATGGGATTGCCTGCTGAGACTGGGAAGCTTCAGGGACTTAGGTGGGAACACCAAGTGGTCTTGGCCTCCCCACCCCATTCAGCCAGGTGGAAGGGGAAACCATGGGTGCTCTGATGAAGGGGGTGTCTCTTTGCCTCCCCATGGAAGACGTTCCTAGCCCCTCTTCTGCATACAGTGCAACTGTAAGCCTCCCCTTAAGGCCACAAACTGGACCTGGATTGCTCTAGTCCTGTGTGCTCAAATGGGATTCTCATTTTCCCCCCACTGTGCATGCACTACACAAGGGAGAAGGTCTGGGCTGGGAGATCTGTGCCTCTCTAACCCCACCTTTGTCGCTTCCAGCCTCTTTCCCTTGGAAGGGACTGAAGTACAAATCCAAGCTGTCTTTCTGGGGTCTAACTCTTATGTATGTAAAACACTAATTCCTTTTTTAATTCCAGATGAACCAAAAACTCCTCCTTTCCCCCACAGACTACTTTAGCACCTGCAGTGGGGAACCAATAACTGACTATTTTGCTCTCTTCTGCACCCCTTGTTCTGGGGTGCGGGGAACCTGTTCTTTGTCTGATTCCTGCGCGCGCTCTTGTAATGCTTTTAAAACAAAATGATTTTTTTATATAAATAAAGTTTTTAAAGTGTGTATCTGGGGAAAGTGGAGTTGCTCCTTCAGAACTGGCTGGAGGCATGTGCTAGGGTAAGACAAACCAGTGTGGGGCTGGTCCTCTGGTAGGACCACGGAAGGGGTTTATCCAGTATTCTATGACTCCCAATTAAAATTGACTGAGAAGCTCAGATGCTACAGTATTTGATCCTCACACACCCCTGTGAGGTAGGGCCATGCTGTTTATCCCTATTGTACATGTGGGGGGAACTGAGGCACAGACTAAGGGACTTGCCTAAGATCACACGAGAGGAGGCTGTGGCAGATAAGGGAGTTGAACTGGGCGGGGGGGGCCTCCAAGTCCTAGGCTAGTGCCCTAAACACTGGGCCTATCCTTTGCTTGTATCTGCTACTGGATTAATGGATGCCAAGGAATAGAGGTCCTAGGTCCAATCCCCACCACTCGTCACTTACCAATGGTGGCAACATAGAACTGCTGTGCACATCAAACTGCTTTGGCCATAGGCCTAGCCGGTGTGGAATATTCCTAATTCACAAATCTCTCTGCTACTGCTCCCAGCAGCATGGACTCAGTACTTCTGAGAGATCTAGAAAACTGGGCTTTGGTGATTGAGGTCCTAGGTTCAAAACTGCTGGTGAGCCAGGCAGGAGTATTGCTAAAAGCAGCACTTAGCATTTCACATCTATTTGAGCTCAAGCTCTTCACATAGGTGGGGGAATAGCTTCCTGTTACAGATGGAGAAACTGAGGCCCAGAGGGAAACAGACCTGCCCAAAGGTGCAGCATTAATTAGAGCTGGGCACAGAACCAGAGTCTGACTTCCGCTGTAGGGTCTGCACCATTGCCCTGTTGAGCCTGGCCCTGCCCTGGGTGTAGTAGGGGCTACATTGCTTGTGTCCTCTCCAGTCGTGCACCCTCCGCAGAAGAGAGTGGAGTTTGCCCAACAACGGATCACTTGCTGCTCAGTCACCCCTGAGCTTGCTTTCCATGCGCTGTTGAGCGGTTCTCAGCTAGGATCTACTCTGCGGGGTGTGTATGTGTGAGAATTCATGTTGCTTTCTAGGGTGTATGAGCCCTCTAGGGCAGCATAGGCCAGGGTGTTGCCACTACATTGAGCACCACTGGCCCATAGTGAGACACTCCATAAGAACACTCCCTCTTGGCTACAAAAGAAGCACTTGTCAGACCATGCTACTTAGCTGGGCTGATGTTTTTTATCCCAGATTCCCATCGCAGCAGATCATCCCCCTTACACTGCTCCTTGTTTCACCCTCAACCCTGTCATCTAGACAGCTGGGGCGAGTCCCCTTGCCAATAGTGGCAGTGCCCATGATCTGAGGCCTTTGGTGACCGCAGTCTTGACCACAAGCTGGCCCTTGTAATCCTCCCCCTGTGGGCAGTGAGGCAGGGGTTGGTGGAGCTCTTCTCCAGGGGAGTATTCCTTGGGCCAGTATCACGCCCCTGACTCCTGGGTCAGTTGTGGGGTAGCTGGGCTCAGGGCCGGCGCAACCCATTAGGTGACCTAGGCGGTTGCCTAGGGCGCGGCTATTTTGGGGGCGCCGGTGCCGCGGCTGCCCCTTCAAATTTGGGGGCGGGACCTGCCGCCGCCGCTGTTGGGGGTGGCATTTCGGGGGCGGGACCTGCCGCCGTCTAGGGCGCCGGAAGAGCTGGCGCCGCTACTGGCTGGGCTAGTTTGGTTGGCTGGCTCTTAAGTAAATGTTTACTCAGCTGCACCCAGCCCTGTGCGCGTGCAAACTCTTTACATCACAGAAGAAACTGCACTTTCCAAGTAAGAGCTGTCTGGTCTAGTAGGTTGTGCTCATTCTTAAGGGCATGACCACTAGCTAATGGCAAAGCTCCTATCGCAGTCCCTTCCCTCTCATACTTGTGAGGTCCAGCTCTTTCCATGAGTGACTCTCTAGTGCCAGTCCCAATTCTTGGCTCACCTGTGCCTCTTTCTCCATCCACAACCCTTCAGCTCTCCAATTTCCACGGGTTGCCCCTAGCTGGGGCGAACACTTCCATGCACAGGAGCAATATAGTAACTGGAGTTCTGAACAGCACAACTCAGTTGTTCTTAATCCCCCCCCAAGTCTCTGAATAGCAGGCAACTGCCCCCAGTGGGTTGTTTAAACAAAGCTATTATAAAAATGTCATTTGCAGTCACAATGCTGTTAATATGCAGTAGGCTTCTGCAACGGCCGCTGTTGGAAAACCAGCATTATGGAAGACACTATTTTAAATCCAATTGCAGGTCTCTGACCTTGATGCCCTCGAGCAACTGTGCTGGCCTCTTCTGTGATGTGAGTTGACAAGGAGCCAGACCCTCAGTCTCTCTTAGCTGGCTCCATCATCAACTTCCATGGTAAAATATTTAACTTAAAGCTGCTTCAATGGTTGAGCTGTTATTGAACCGATAGGGTGGGGGAGCAAAAAGCAAGGTCTAGTTTTGCAGCTGCATTGTAATCCCTTGGAGAGCAGTGACATGCTGAGTATGGAAGGTAACACTGCAGAACTCAAGGTTTGGCCTTAGCAGTTACGGTTCCTCCTTGTCTGACCATGTGTTACGGAGCACAAAAGGTGGTGGCACACGTCCAGACTCCACTCTCCAACACGGGCCTTGCTCACTGGCCTGGAAGGTGGTGGTTGCCGACAGGAGTGATTGTGACCTGATTACATTCATTATGGATGAACTGCAGACAGTCCCAACCGCTAACATACTTGGTGCTGCCAAAGAGCCAGCTTCCCAAAGCAGAAGGCTATTGGCTTTGTGAACAAAAATTCAGATGGAAAAATGTGAATCAAAATTGGGAGTTAAGAATTTACTAGATGCCCAAAAAGTCTCCATAGTCAGAGAACAACCCTGGTTAAAAGCCCATCCACGTTGAGAACTGAAGATGGCAATTAGAATTTTTATTTCTACATAACACATGGGGCCTGGGGGGGAAAGTGATGTGGATGGCAATCGCTACAAGCTAGAAATTAAAGTGTAGACAATTGATATTTGGAGGAGGCTAAAATATTGGAGGTGGAGAACAATGGGAATCTTAGTGGTCCTTTAAATGTCTATTACCAGATGGAGACAGTAAATAGTTATTGAACATATCTGCCTTTTCTGCATCGCTATATATTTCTGGTCTGTATTTGGAAAGAAAGTGTCATCAAAAGTGAGGATACTACTTTCCAGTTCATTTGTAATTAGAGCTGGGTGTGAAAAACTTCCTCCTCTCATCCCATATTGGGACAGAGTCAATCTGTTTTGGATTTAAAAAACAAACAAACTTGGTTTGGATCAACCAAAACATTATTTTGATAATTTTCTAAAATGATTGAACATGGCTTCTGAAATTTTTACTGTTTAATTTTTTAGTCATTTTAAATCAGAAAACTGATTTTTTGTTTTTGAAAATGTTAAATGGAGGCATTTTGACAAACATTTAAGTTTCAGCATTAAGTCTAGACATTAGAATCATAGGACTGGAAGGGACCTCGAGAGTTCATCTAGTCCAGTCCCCTGCACTCGTGGTAGGACTAAGTACAGGGCCGGCATTAGGCCGATTCCACCGATTCTCCTGAATCGGGCCCTGCGCCTAAGAGGGCCCCGTGCCCAGTGGTGGGCTGGAGCCGGTTCCCAAGCTCTGGCAGCTGTCTGCCCCGGCCCCAGCTCACCTCCCACTCCTCCCCTGAACGCTCCGCCCCCCTTTTCCTCCTCCCCTGCTTCCTGCGAATCAGATGTTCGCGCGGGAAGCCTGGAAACAAGCAGCAGCAGGTAAGCTGGGGAGGGTGAGGAGGGCTCCAGGGAGGTGCGGCGCGGCCCAGTCCGGCTCCCTCCGGCCCCAGCCCCGCGGCTCCGGCTGCGGCTCTGGCCCGGCCCAACTCTGGCCAGGCGGCGCAGCTCCGGCCCCATGGCTGCGGGCCCGGCCCAGCCCCGACTCTGGCCTGGCGACGCGGGGGTAAGCGGCCTGGAAAGAGACCGGGGCCACGGGGGGCGGGGAGGATTGGATAAGGCAGGGACAGGGAGGCCCAGGCACGGGGGGGTTGGATCGGGCAGAGGTTCTGGGGGGGTGGTTAGGGGACGGGGAACGGGGGGGGGTTGGGTAGGCGTGGGAGTTCTGGGGGTCTGTCGGGGTGGTGGTGGATGGGGTCAGGGCAGTCAAGGGACAGGAAGCAGGATGAGTTGGGTGGGGTCCTGGGGGGCAGTTAGGGTGGGGGGGTCTTGGGAAGGAGTGGTCAGGGGACAAGGAGGGGGGGTTGATGGGTTGTGGTTTCTGAGGGGGGCAGTTGGGGGCAGGACATGGGGGGGGGGGTCGGATGGGGGGGGGATGTACTCACCGGGTGGTTCCCTACTGGGTCTTCGGCGGCGGGTCCTTCAGTGCCGCCGAAGACCCGGAGCGCCATCTGGTCACCCTATCTGCAGGACGTTCCACACCAGTGACATCTATTGACTATACCAAGCCTTCAATAGAGCCAAGCCGGTAACGTGATCAGACCAGTGATCCTCATCCCTGATGCTGCTACAAGTGGTCCTGACGCCACGGAGCAGACACTGCTCCAGATGCTGTGGAGATGCCTACGAGATGCTGTCCAGAGAGCTCGTCAGCCACCTCTCAGACTGAAGTTGTGCAATGAGTGACAGCAATGGGGTTGTAACTCTTTGAAATATGTCTTTCAGAGGAGGAGGGGTGTATGGTGTACAAGAATAGGGTGGTGTCCCTTTCAATAGGAGGTGAGGTGAGCCCTCTAGTGGTGCTCTGTGTTTTAGAAGCTGCCACAAGCCTGCCAGAACAGCTTGTGTTAGTCGCCAGACTTGGCATGTCTGTTGTTTGGGACCCAGCTGTGCCTGTGTGCTTTCCTCTTGTTGTTGTATAAAGAGCAAAAGACCCCAACAGAGGAAGAGTTCAGTGAGGCCAAACAAGATACACCTCTACCCCGATATAACGCTGTCCTCGGGAGCCAAAAAATCTTACCGCGTTATAGGTGAAACCGCGTTATATCGAACTTGCTTTGATCCGCCGGAGAGCGCAGCCCCGCCCCCCCGGAGCGCTGCTTTACCGCGTTCTATCCGAATTCGTGTTCTATCGGGTCGCGTTATATCGGGGTAGAGGTGTACCTGTTGTATGAATCTTGATGGAATATATGGGCCCCGAGTCAAAGGTGTTGATATGTCCCTGTCACTCTACAACATTAAACAGTTGAGCAAGGTTCAGGGTTTGGTAGGTAGAGACCTCAGCGTGCTTTGTCCCATGGCAAACACACTATCACAAATCTTTTATGAAAGATACAGAAAAAGAAGGGAAAACAGTTCAAGCCTTTGAAAAATAAAGTATTGCGCAAGGTTTTCATTCTACCAACATCCCTTATTCCCTTTCCTTTTAGCTGGAGAGAGGTTTTTAGAAGGAAAAAATGCCCCGTGTAACAGTCTTCTAGGTGATATTAAAGATGGTCATAACTGTCCCTTTTCTCTTTCCTCCCCCAAAAGGTTAGTTGAGCTGGGCTGGATCTGTTGCTGTTGCTGAAGTCTGATCCTGATTCCTTTAAGGCAAAACAAGACAAACCCACACAGGGAAGGGGGGAGAAAACCCAGCAGAAAGAGAAAATGCAGCTTTTGGTTTTGTTTCTCCAGCAGTGAGGTTGCAAGTGAGAGTTGGCACTGCAGGCCCAGCCCACAGTGTTAGCAGCCACGCCAAGACCTGGCAAACTTGTACCAGCGTCAGGCTGCTCAGGGCGTTGCTTTTAGCTGCTTCCTCCTCTCTGGTCACGTGCTTACGGCATTGTTGCAAAACACAGTCTTGGCCGGCTCAGCCAGACTCCTATTAACCCAAAGGCAACAGGGGAAAGAGAAGAAATAAGGTGGGGAAGGAAAGGACACACGTTGGGGGCGGGGTGGATTGACTAAGTCTCACATCACAGGTGGAGTCTAGGAGTCAGATGAGGTCACTGGAGGTGGTGATGTCAGATGGGTCCTTCCCTCTGGCCCAGTCTTGTCAGCAGGGCCGGCCTTAGGGAAAATGGCACCCTGGGCGAACNCAGGTGGAGTCTATAGGAGTCAGATGAGGTCACTGGAGGTGGTGATGTCAGATGGGTCCCTCCCTCTGGCCCAGTCTTGTCAGCAGGGCCGGCCTTAGGGAAAATGGCACCCTGGGCGAACTTGTATTTTGTTGTCCGTCCCGTCCCCCCCCCATCACTCCTGGCCCCCACGGGCTCCCTGGGCTTCTCCCCCTCCCATCACCTCTGGGCCCCGCTGCCTCCTCCAGTGTTTAATTTATATTGAAAGAGATGCCAGAGGCGAGAGCTTAGCCCTGGCACAAGGTAAGCTCTGGGAGGGCGACCTGATACCGGTGGGTGCTGGCTGGGCATCCAGCTCTGAAGGCAATGCCACCACCACCAGCAGCAGCACAGAAGTAAGGGCGGCCTGGTATATGGTGTATTGCCACCCTTCTGCGTTGTGGCTGGTGGAGCCTGGTGCTCGGCATGTGGCTCAAGGCAGGCTTTGCCTTGTCACATGGGGGCTGCATCTTACCGGAGCCCAGGGCCCTCCTGGCTCATCCAGGGCAGCATTTCAGATTTGGGGAAGCAGGGGGAGGAAACTTTAACCATGATTCCAGAGACTACTTAGGCACCTGAAAACTCTAAGGTGTTTGCAGATAAAAACTTAGGAATTAGCTGACAGGAGCACTGTATCTAATGGTATAACAAACTCCAATTAAAGACATAAACTTTAAACATATGTAAATTTAGAACAATCAGGAGAGAATACAGCAAGATATTCCTAATCCCAAGCCTTGAGGTATCAGTTCTAGAGTTTTGACACAGATCTCAGAAACACACGTTTGATACTTTCTACACTATCTTTAGTAGAGATACATAAAAATAAATAAAATCTGCTTAAAATCTGTGTTACTGCCATTATCTACTCTAGTTTAGTCAATTGTTTTTCACTGAAAACATAATTTTATATGTGTTTAAGGTTTTTTTTTCTCTTTTATTAAGAAAAGGAATTTATTTTTCTAATTATTTTGGCATTTGTTTACCGATCACAATCATGTATGGGCAGGGCCGGCTCCAGGGTTTTTGCCGCCCCAAGCAGCGCAAAAAAAACAAAAACAAAAAACAACCGTGATCGCGATCTGCAGCAGCAGCCCTACCGCCGCCACTTCATTCCTCGGCAGCAATTCCACGGCAGGTCCTTCGCTCCGCGGGACCCGCTCGCTGGCGAATTGCCGCCGAAGACCCCTCTCCGTTGTGGCCGCCCCAATCACCTGCTTGCTGGGCTGGTGCCTGGAGCCGGCCCTGTGTATGGGACTCTCTAACATTTGACTCCATCATTGCTATTGGTATCAGAGTTGGAACTGCATCTATTTTCATGCAAATTGTAAGTTATTTTACAGATATAACTAAAAATACAATTTGAAAATAAGCCGCCTTCATCTGCCCTGTGTCTAAAGTTATGTGTTTAGCTAATGGTTTTTAAACTGGCACTGCTAAGCTAAAGTTACATTCTAGAAGGCTACTGTTATTTGATTCTACCACTTTAAATAATGAGTGACAAAGAACAATATGATAATAAAAGTAATAATAATTACTCCAGCCAGGATGGGTTAGGCATTTTAGAACTCACGACTCAAAGAATTAAATGCAAGCATGAGAGAGAAATAAAATTATGAAATGCACAGAGCAGTTAAAAAATTAAAATAACAGCACTTTGAAAGAATAAAATTAGAGAAATTAGGGCATTGCAGAAAGTACCAGCAGTATGTGTTGTAGGGTGGCTGTGAAAGAATCACAGAATTAGAAGGGAAGTCAGGAGGTCATCTAGTCCAATCCCCAGGCAGATTTTTGCCCCAGATCCCTAAATGGCCCCCTCAAGGATTGAACTCACAGCCCTGGGTTTAGCAGGCCAATGCTCAAACCACTGAGCTATCCCTCCCCAGAGGCTGCCTGCTGCCCCTTTAAGAGAGCGGCACTCACCAGCCTGAAGGAAAGCTCCTTCAGGTGCAGCAGCAGGCGCCAGCAGCTCCATCCCTCTGTTGGTGAGCCCTGTCCCCCCGCCCCAGAAGCCGCTGTGCGGAGATGGTGTACATGGGCGGGGGGCAGGGGACACCCTGACATCAGCATCCCCCCNGTCCACCTGGTTCGCTGCTCCAGGCCAATGGGAGCTGCTGGAAGCGGCAGCCAGCACGTCCCTCGGCCTGCACCACTTCCAGCAGCTCTCATCGGCCTGGAGCAGCGAACCGCAGCCACTGGGAGCCGCGATCGGCCGAACCTGCGGACGCGGCAGGTACACAAACCGGCCCGGCCCGCCAGGGGCTTTCCCTGCACAAGCAGCGGAACAAGTTTGGGAACCGCTGCTCTAGAGGTGTTACCTCATTATAGATAATAGACTAGAAACTAACCTTATGAAACTGACACTTTCAAGTCACTTTCACAATATTGTCAATCCCAAATGGTCAAAAATCATGAGATTGGTTTAAAATCATGAGATTATGTAAAAATAACAGTTCTGGGGTTCTTTTTATTTGCCTTCTGCTTTTTGCACCTTTAGGGTGCACTGGGGTCACATTTTGAAGCTTTCTGCACAGCCACGAGGGCTAGAAACTTCATTTTTCCTTAAGCAAGAAGGCTGAAATCGTCACATACCCACTTGACTCCAGGAGCTGGCGCTTTAGGGAAAACAATTATCATGAGACTCATGACAAAATCATGAGCGTTAGCAACACTGCTTTTACTTCTGTTTAAAGTCTAGTTACTTTCGAGAAGGCTCCTAAGCACAACGCTACAGTTGTTGCAATTGGGTGGCAGTTCTCACAGGAGAATATTTAAAACCAAACACCAAGAAAATTCTATATTTTAAAGTTGAGAAAAAAACGGAGACTTCTGAGGTCTCTCAGGGCCACTGCAGGCAGGAAAGGAAAATAAACAGGCCCAGGAGCTCTGGGCAGCTCTTCCTCTAAAAAGAAAGTTGGAGAGTCAAATCCCTCCCAGCGCCTCCTGCCCACAGCAAACAGCTGTTTCACGGTGTGCAGGTCGGCTCTAGGAGGGAGGGGAAGGAGTGGGGACGGGGGCGCGCTCGGGGAGGGGGGTGGGAAGAGGCGGGGCGGGGGCTCGGGAAAGGGGTGGGGGTGTCGAGCACCCCCCGGTAAAGGGGAAGTTGGTGCCCATCCAGCCCTGGACAGAATGCGTTTAATAGTCAGAGATGAGAATTGTACAGAAGGGTAGAAACTTTCACTTTTCTGGTTCCCCCAGGAAGGTAAAGAGGAAGCTCTGGTTCTGAGCTGCTCCCGGGCGACATCAGTTCCAGCAGATGGGCTGCAGTTTATGTGGTGACGTTCCGAAGTCTCTATAAGTGGTTTTGTGGGGATAGCTCTCAAGGGAGGGTGGGACTCCGTGTCCCTCTAAAACGCCCTCTGAAGCTTCCCCTCTCACACATCGTTACTTGTGCCTGATGAGCTGAGAGCAAGGCAAGACACTTTTTCTTTGAGTATCTCTCCCTCCGGACGCGCCGTCACAGGATGTGTGTGCGCCCGTGGACTCGATCGGAGTCTGCAAAGTCGCGTTCCTGGGCCCAGCCTTCCTAATCCTAAATCTCTTCCCTGCTTCCTCCAGGAGCCAGTGAATCTGTGTTGACAGCAGAGCAGGCTGATGTAATATCCAGCTCCGTCTGACATCCCCACACCAGTCGAGTGAGCGAGCTACAAGAAGCAGTGTAGCCACGGTGGTGCAAATGGCAGGCGGGGGTACTGTCCGAGAACGCTCCGTTTGAAACCATAGGTACGTACTTGGGTGGCTAGCCCCTCCCGTCGCTTGTGCTGCAGTGGCACTGGCTACACTGCTGTTTTTAACACACTGGCGCGATCAGAGATAGCACGGAAAGCTAGAAATGACACCACCTGCTCCAGTGTAGATGAAGTCTGAGTGGGGAGGGGGAATAGCAAATGGTTAGCTGTTGTTGTAATAATTAGCCATTGTTACGGCAGTGTGTGACCCAGGAACCTCTTGGCAGAGGGCACAAGAGGTGTGTCGGGTCTGGGTCTGATGTGACACTCACCCTGTATTCACACCTTACACACCATTGTAATCATCTTTGTACAAAATATGCCTTGTGAGATATCATTGGAAAACTAATAACTCACTGATCACTAATAACCATGTGTGATGTATGTCCATGGAGTAAGAGTCATGGCTATAGGCTGGAATGATAACAAGTGTGTTCAAGCCAGGCATGTGGGGGGGTTGGTAAGCTGGTCTGGCTCAGAAGGTGTATTTGATTCTCTGACCAGCCCAGTCTTCAGGCAAAGACAATGAAGGTGCATTTTTACACATTAGGTAAACAAAGCTATTATGTAAAAAGCGACAAAGAGTCCTGTGCAGGGCCGGCGCAACCCATTAGGCGACCTAGGCGGTTGCCTAGGGCGCTGCTATTTTGGGGGCGCCAGCACCCCGGCCGCCCGTAGAAATTTGGGGGCGGGACCTGCCGCCGCCGCTGTTGGGGGCGGCATTTCGGGGGCGGGACCTTCCGCCGCCTAGGGCGCCGGAAGAGCTGGCGCCGCTACTGGTCCTGTGGCACCTTATAGACTAACAGACGTATTGGAGCATGGCTCCAACACGTCTGTTAGTCTATAAGGTGCCACAGGACTCTTTGTCGCTTTTTACAGACCCAGACTAACACGGCTCCCCTCTGATACTTAAAGCTATTATGCTAACACATGGGGGAAGAAAGAGCATGGAGCTTCCTTCCCTATCAGACTCCGTGTCGCCTTCCTCACAGCTTGAATAAACTTTACTTGGAGGGCTAACCCTCAGGAGGATCCACTGCAAAGGTTCAGTGGTCCATAAAGACATGGGGTCTGAACCTCAAGTGATAAGCAATTGAATCAACTGTATACAATATTACTGCACTATAGAAGTGTATAGAGTGAGGTCTTTTCTGAAAGCTAATGACACACTGTGACATTCTGTACCTTGGGGGGGAGCGTATTGTAACCCCCATATTCCTCATTTTTATGTAATCGTGATGTCACATATAAAGCATGCCTTGTAAGGTATCAGGGGAAAGCTTATGACCTGCTGAAAGTCATTTCTCTCTCCATATACACCGCTACCTCGATATAACGTTGTCCTCGGGAGCCAAAAAATCTTACCGCGTTATAGGTGAAACCGCGTTATATCGAACTTGCTTTGATCCACCGGAGTGCGCAGCCCCGCCCCCCCGGAGCGCTGCTTTACCGCGTTATATCCGAATTCGTGTTCTACCGGGTCACGTTATATCGGGGTAGAGGTGTATGTGTATCATTAATGCATATGAAGTTATGAGAACTGTGTTGTACGGTTGTCACTAAAACATGCTGTAAATTGGGGGAATCAGCCAGATATTAGCTCCCCAGAGGCAACAGCAAGGAAAGTAACCAACGCCCGGGCGGGGTGTCAAACAACCCATCAACAACCATTGTTCAGCAAGGGAGCTACAATGCAACGACTCACCTCCATGAGGCCCCACCAGGGGAATTGCTCAACCTTGCTTGAAGAGACTCAGCAATGCCACACAGACCTGCCTGGACTTATGTTCTACAAGCACATGAACTGAGAGTATAAAACAGGCAGAGTGGACACATACTGGGCCCTTCTCCTGCCCCCACCTCTGCTGCAAGCAACCAAGACTCTGGGAAGAAGACAAGACTCTAACACAGGAGATTGGCCCGGGTTTAAGGAACAAACCTGTATATTAAGAACTGCAATATCCAGTGGGGTGAGAAAAACTGCTTCATCTAGTTGCTGCCCAGTCTAATAGGGTTGGGAGTTTAGACTACGTGCTTATATTTTCTTTTCTTTTGGTAACCACTCTGACTTGTTATGCTTTAACTTATAATCACTTAAAATCTACCTTTATAGTTAATAAATCTGTTTGTTTATTCTACCTGAAGCCGTGCATTTGGTTTGAAGTGTGTCAGAGATTCCCCTTGGGAGAACAAGCCTGGTTCATATCAATTTCTTTATTAAATTGATGAACTTATACAGGTCTGTCTCATCTTACGCTGGGGTTACGTTCCGCGGTCAGCGCGTAAAGCGAAAACCGCGTATAGTCAAAATTACATTGAGTGTAATGGCAGGCAGAATCGCCCGCACTACAGAAACAGTATTTAAATAGTTATTTTTCTCTTTTTTTTGGTTTTTATCTTGTTTTTGCCGACCGCGTAAAGCTGAAATCGCACATGTTAAATGCACCTAAGATGCGACAGACCTGTATAAGCTTGCAGCGTCCAGCGGGCAGAACCGGTTACTGCAAGACGGAGATTCCTAGGGTTGTGTCTGGGACTGGAGATATTGGCTAGTGTCATTCGGTTGCACAATCCAAGCAGTTTACATGCCAGAGGCTGTGCGTGAACAGCCCAAGAGTGGGGGTTCTCACAGCAGAGCAGGGTAAGGCTGGCTCCCAGAGTCAAGGATTGGAGAGGCCTAGCAGATCACTGGTCCAGATAACACCAGAGGGGAATGTCAACACACTGGTAATTAATATCATTGTGTACTGTATGTATTGACACCTTATAAGGAATTATGGATACTTATTGATAGCAATGTACAAAGATTATTACAGGGTGTGACTACAGGGGTGCTTAGTTTCACAGGTATATGCATATTAAATTTCCCAAAGGGTGGCATGTGAGGTCTCTACGAAGAGTCCACTGATCATCATAATCATTGCAAAATGTACGTATGGATAATGTTTAAGGAGTTATGTATGTATAAACTTTCACTTGATTTCACTATAAACATATCTAAGTGCTGTGTGTCGAGCAGACCGGCAATCAGAGGTGAAACTGGTAGGCTGGAGTGTACTGCTTCTTTGGGAGCAAGAAAACTGTGA
Organism: Platysternon megacephalum; assembly: GCA_003942145.1. NCBI lineage: Eukaryota > Metazoa > Chordata > Testudines > Platysternidae > Platysternon > Platysternon megacephalum. The sequence goes on from QXTE01000375.1 coordinate 776,282, forward strand.
AAGCTATGAGTGTCCAGTGGAGCAGGGGCTGGATGCTCCAGGGAGGTGCTCAGAGGGTGTGGAAATTGGAGTGTACCTATTGCTGACCTGCAGAGGAACAGTGGAGGGAGTAGTTTGAGGGAGGAGTGCTTGTGTAGCCCATGGCAGGTGGAGTTGGGAGCTTGCCTCCAGCAGGCACAGACCGAAAAGGCAGGTGGCAGCGAGGTGTCTTGCAGCCCTGGGTATCCCTAGGAAGCGTCTCATAGGGCAGTGGGGTTTGTGATGGGAGCTTTCAGGAAAATCCACTAGGATGATGGATGGGGATGTCAAAGCAGCTTCCATAGTAAGCCTCCAATTTTCAGAGATTCACAACTTTCTGCAACATTCACTTTTGGGGCTGAAGTTTTCCAGGCTTTGTGCATGTGCTCCTCTCTGACTCACCACATTTCATTTCCAGCACGCCTGCTCCATCCCATGGACCCCCTGTGATACCCTGATCCACCCCACTCCTCCGCTGCTTTCAGACCCCAGCAAGTATAAATTGCTCAAGGAGAGAAGTACCACTCTGGGCCTCCCTTTGGTTAAGGGGACTCCTGGGCCAGGTTGTTGTCTGGTGGCTAGATTGTGCTGATAAGGCCCAGAGTAAGGAGCCGAGCCAGGAACATAAACCCAGCTCCCCAGGCCAGTACCTCAGTCAGTAGCCATCCTTCCTCTCTACACATCCAACATGCTAGACGCTTCCTGGCCTGCCCTCTAACCACACCAGCTGATGGTCAGAATGCTGTGACACTCGGCACCAGCTGACAATTGGGACGTTGTGCTTTGGTGCATGACCCTAAGACTCCAGCTCCACCCCCTACACTCAGAACAGGGCTGGATCCAGTCTATGGCTCATCTGTGAGATAGGAAGATATACTCCCTGCAGCTGGATCAGTAGAAATAGCCCCTGCCAAGGCAGCCCAGTGGACCCATATGCCCCTCCCATCTCAGTGCTGTTCTATTGTGGCTCTGAAGGCAGGACCCCCATGGAGGTGGGACGGTACCAGACTGGGACTGGTGCAAGGAAGTACACTTACCAGAACTGCACTGTGGATGGAACAACAGTGGTTTGGGTTTAGGAGTCAAAGGCCCATTCATACATGTGTTCCCAGGAACGAATGACAATTCCATCACTTGCTCCTGGCAGAGACACGAGCACAACGAAGAAGATCCTAACACAGGCATCCTCCTCGGGGAACAGACCCCATCAACACAGGAACAATCCATCAACACCCCCAATTTCCAGAAGAGGAACATTTCCCTCAATGACATGCCCACAACTCTGAGGATGAACCAAACCTCAGGCTTCAGACTCTGGGAGACATGTTTTACCCATGTGCCATGTAGAACATTATACAATTGACCACAGGCATTTTGCCTTCAACTGACACATCAGATAGCAGCCGTTCTTGGAGATGGGTCCCAAGAGCATAGGCACCAATGCTTTGCTTTGCTTTGGCAAGCACCTATCCACCTTAAATGAGTCATTCTTCCTGGGATCGAAGGAATTGGCTGGAGATCAGAATTATACTGAGCAATGGAAACACCCAAAAGTCTGCTTCCCACACTCCTGAGGAGCTGCTGGGTTGGACAAATTATGACTTGTAGGCTACGTTTGCTGTATCAGCGTTGCCAGGTTTGGTTTTCCTCCAGTCAGGAGGACAGTTGTCAAGGGCAAAGCTCCACTCCTCTAAAATACCTTGTGAAGCCTCCCTCTCACACATCATGATTTGCACCTGATCAGTGGAGATCAAGGTAAAAACCTTCTGTGACCGGGGTCCCAGTGATTGTCTTTTGAGGGTTATTTATTTTGCAGGATGTTGAACCCTTTCTGGCCCTGCGTCACACCTTCCTAACTCTCTTCTGGGAGCTAGTAAATCTGTGTCCTTGTGGGGAGATGATTAATAGCAAATGGTTCGTTTGGACTAATTATGATGACTGTTGTTGCAGTGGCAGGGCAGTAGGGTTTGCTATGGGGACTTCTCAGGGTGGAGGGTGCTCTGGGGTGGTACATGGCTCAAGTGCTTGGCTGGCTGGATCTTGCACACATGCTCAGGGTCTGACTGATCGCCAGACGTGGGGTCAGGAAGGAATTTTCCCCCAGGTCAAATTGTCAGGAATCTTGGGGTTTTTTTTGCCTTCCTCTGCAGTGTGGGGTGAGGGTCACTTGTCAGGATTATCTGGGTCCTAAGTTCCCTCTAAGCTACCTATTAAGCGCCGCACAGGCGCTCAGGGCTGCTGTGGGGAGAGATGTCTCTCCCCAAGCCCCGGACCTGCCGTGGTGCCCCTCCCCCCGACCCCAACCCAGCCCAGCCCCAAAGGTACTGTGGCTGGGGGACAGGTGTTCTTCCCCTGGCCTCGACCCAGCCCGTCCCCAAACCTGCCNTTGCCGTGGTGCCCCTCCCCCTGACCCCAACCCAGCCCGGCCCCAAAGGTGCTGTGGCTGGGGGACAGGTGTTCTTCCCCTGGCCTCGACCCAGCCCGTCCCCAAACCTGCCGTGGGCAGAGGACAGGCGCCCCTCCCCAGCCCAGCCCAGCCCTGCTGCAGCCGGGGACAGGCGCCCCTCCCCTGGCCCTGACCCAGCCCGGCCCCGAACCTGCCACGGCTGGGGGCAGGCGCCCCTCCCCTGGCCCCTCCCCAGCCCGGCCCGGACCTGCCGCGGCTGGGAGACAGGTGCCTCTCCCCCAAAGCCCAGGTGCTGCTGTGGGGAGAGAGCTGTGGGGAGTCCTCTCTCCCCACCATAGCCCTGGGGGGCCCCATTGCACCCCAAACCCCTCATCCCCAGTCCCACCCCAGAGCCCGCACTCCCAGCCAGAGCCCTCACCTCCCTCACACCGCAACCCTTTGCCCCAGCCCTGAGCCCCTCATCTCCGGCTCCACCCCAGAGCCCGCACCCCCTAGCCAGAGCCCTCACCTCCCTCACACCCCAACCCTCTGCCCCAGCCCTGAGCCCCTCATCTCCGGCTCCACCCCAGAGCCCGCACCCCCAGTCAGTACAAACTAACATTTCCTACAATGACTTGTTTATACTGCTCTATATACTTTACATTGAAATGTAAGTACAGTATTTATATTCCAATTGATTTATTTTATAATAATATGGTAAAAATAAGAAAGTGAGCAATTTGTTAGTAATAGTGTGGCTGTGACACTTTTTGTGTTTTTTATGTCTGATTTTGTAAACAAGTAGTTTTTCAGTGAGGTGAAACTTGGGGTACACAAGACAAATCAGACTCCTGGAA
>QXTE01000375.1:779922-833307 GCA_003942145.1 Platysternon megacephalum
GCCCGCACCCCCTAGACAGAGCCCTCACCCCCCCCGTATCCCAACCCTCTGCCCCAGCCCTGAGCCCCCTTCCACACTGCAAACCCCTCAGCCCCACCCTGCCACATGAAATTTGTTATGTGAACCAATATGGAGGTGATGTGTCACACATGGGTGGGGACAATGAGAGTGAACATTGTCTGGATCTATCTCACTTAACCAGTTGCCTGCCATTGCGGGCCCCGGTGCACCTCGGTCCCTGCTGTTCTCTGCCTGTGGCACGTCACTGAGTTTCCCGAAGGTTATATTACTGCGCTCTAATTCTGGTTGTTGGGGTTAGTGTGTGGGTGGGGTTGGTAGCCTGTGATATACAGGAGGTCAGGACGGATGATGTGGTGGTCCCTTCTGGCCTTAAACTCTATGACTCTAGGACAAATCACTGGGGTGACAGGAAAGCAGTGGCTGAGGTGGGAGTGGTGGAATCAGCTTCCATTATAAACCTGGTTTTGGATGTTCACAACTTCCTGTACCATTCACTTGGGGGAGAGGGGAGGAGGAGGAGGAGGATGTGGAAATTTACCAGGTTTGGCCTGAAGGCAAAAAAAAAACTGTGGAAGAAAATGTTTGAGCAAAACCCACCTTCTGTTTTGCAGTTTTGGAGGGTGTGGGGGAGGGGAGGAAAGGAGGAAATCTCCCAGATTCACTGACCAACTTGTTCTCAGAACATGGGGGGAGAAGAAGAGCAATCAAAGGTCTGCGGAAAGACGTGGAGATCTGCACAAGTCTGATTACCTGCTCCCTACACAGAGGGAGAAAAGAATACTCAGGTTTGTGTAGCCACTAATGTATGCAAGGCACTCTGATATCCTGGTGATGGGCTTCAGAGAAATACTTCTTCGATTCATTTATTGCAAGGCCAGAAGGGACCATTAGATCATGTGGTCTGACCTTCTGTGTACCACAGGCCAGAGAACCTCACCCAGTTACCCCTGTATTGAGCCCAGTAACTTATGTGGCTAAGACAGGCGCTCTTTAATGAACTAAAAATCAGAAAGGAGTCCTACAAAAAGTGGAAACATGGTCACATTGCTAAAGGTGAGTACAAAAGAATAGCCCAAACACGTAGGGTCAAAATCAGAAAGGCTAAGGCACAAATGAGTTACACCTAGCAAGAGAAATAAAAGTACTAAGAGGTCTTTAAATACATTAGGAGCAAGAGAATGATGAAGGAAATTGTAGGACCACTACTTAGCAGGGAAGAAGCGCTAATAATGGATGAAGCCAATAATAAGTCAAGCATTGGAACAGGTTGCCGAGGGAGGTTGTGGAATCCCCATCATTGGCGGTTTTTAAGAGCTGGTTGGACAAATATGGATAGTGTAGGGATAGTGTAGGGATACTTGGTCCTGCTTCAGCACAGGGGGCTGGATTAGATGACCTCTCAACATCTGTTCCGGCCCTACATTTTCATGATTCTACGATTCAAGGAAAGTAGATCTTCCAGAACAGCATCCAGTCTTGATCTGAAGACACCACGAGATGGAACAATCTCTGTAGGAAAGTGGTGGATTCTCCTATGGTTAATTGTCTTCACTGTCAAACATTGGTGCCTACTTTCTAATTTGAATTTGTCTGGCTTTAACTTCCAGCCACTGGTTCTTGTTCTGCCTTTCCCTGTTAGATGAAAGAGCCCTTTAGTATCTGGTATTTTCACCCCGTGTCAGTTCCTCTACTGTTAGCAAGTCACCTCTCAATCTTCTTTCTGATCAGCTAAAATAGTTTGAGCTCTATGAGTCTCTCGCTGTCAGGTATTTGTTCCAGCCCTTATATGTTTGGTTTTTTTTGCAGTTCTTTTCTGCAACCTCTCCAATTTGTCAACATCCTTTTTGAAATGCAGACCCCAGAACTGGATGCAGTATTCCAGGATTGGTCTCACCAATGCCATACACGAAGCTAAAATCACCTTCCTACTCACTACTTCCCTGTTAATATATCCAATGATCACATTAGCTCTTTTTGGCTCAGCATCACCCTGGGAGTTCACGTTCAGTGTTTCACGCTGGATTGTGACTCGGATGAAGAGTAAACCCAGCCCTACTCAGGTTCCATTGAGGCTGGGTGGAGTGGATAAATAGGCACAGAAGTGGGTGGGGAATGTGCAGAGGCTATGCTCTGCCCCTGGCCTCTCCCCTCTCCCCCCCCATCCCCCCGCCGGCCAGCACAGTTGTGCCTGTGCCAAGGATGTTGTAAGTTGCTGCTGGCACAGTTAGCAAACTGTTTCCCCTCTCCCAGAGCAAGGAGGAAGCAGGGAGCAAACAGCGGCTCCTGGGGTGTGGCAGTTTGCGCTCCTAGCTCAAGGCTGGGACTGAGGGCACAGTTTAGCCCATTGAAAACAAAACTCTTCCCCCTGGCAAAGGGTTTCCAGCCAGGGTCCCCCTGCAGCTCTTGTTCTGGTCTGCAAAGTTCTGCCTACACTAACCCGTCTTCCCGTTCCGGGGTTCCGGAGAGCCCTCGTCTCTGGAATTCCCAGGTGCAGCTTAGCAGAGGAGAGTCAGGCCAGGTCTTCACTGAAAAGTTAGGTTGACCCAGCTACATCAGCCGGGGTGTGAAAAATCCACACCCCTGAGTGACATAGTTAAGCTAACCTATCCTGCCCCCACCCCATGCAGACAGTGCTACGTCAATGGAAGGATTCCTCCATCAACCTAGCTACTGTCTCTCAGGGCGGGGGATCACTTATGCTGATGGGAGAACCCCTCCTGTCGCTGTAGTGCTGCAGTGGCGCAGCCATAGGCGCCAACTCCGTGGGTGCTCCAAATGGTGGGTGCTCAGCACCCACGGGTAGCCCCCCTGATCGATCAACTCCTCCCCCTCCCTCACAGTGCTTCCTGCCCGCCGTGATCAGCTGTTCCACGGCATGCAGGAGGCGCTGAGGGGGAGAAGCGAGGGCGGGGTGCGCTCAGGGGAGAGGGTGGAACGGGGAAGCCCCAGAGCTTCCTGCAGCAGGGGGAGGCACCCGGAGGTGAGTCTGATCTCCCCCTGAGAGCGGCCATGCAGGGGAAGGACAAGTCCTATGCCTCCCCAGCCTGGCTGGGAGTTGCAGCTAGGAGCCCCCATCTGGGACACTCCCAGCATCACGGGGGAGATCAGATTTCACGGGGAAGGGCTTATTTCACGGTCCGCGACACGTTTTTCACCGCTGTGCAAGACCCTGAGGCCAGAGGGGTTAGGAAGAAGAGCAGGAGGGAAGGAAGAGGGAGCTATTTACATCAATAGATTGTGTAGCTATCAGAGGGTTAGAGGCAGGCTGGTGACTATCAGGGTGAAGGTTCCCATTCTGAAAATCCCTATTTATGCGGGGGGGGGGGGGTGTTTTCCCATGCAAGCAGCCCCCTGGAAATCCAGGGTTGTGCCTACACTCGGAGATCTCGGCTAACCACGACCGCCTCTTGTAACAATGCACCCACGGGCATGTAAAGCACCCTGCTGTCGAGTAGACCAGCTCTGAGCAAGGTTAGACACTGTCTACATCCCCCCCCCCCACACCCCACCCAGCTGGCAACCTCTTCCCCCTCCCCCCCAGCACGGGGTTTAGTTCAGCAAACAGATCCTGGTCTAGCTACAGTGGAACAGCAGGAACAGCAGGAGTTTGGCAGGATGGGGCCCCCGATGAAAGAGGTTCAATCGCAGAAGCCTAGTGTGTGCGTCACATCATTGGAGTTTGGGTCTTATCCCTGGGCGGAACCTGTAATGTATCTGAGCAGGGGGCGACAAAGTCAACAGCTGCTGTCGTTTTCCATTAAAATGCATCTCCAGTAGGGTCTCGCAGCCTCCCCTGGTGGAATAGATCCTGCCTTCCCATCTTGCAATGGACTGGCCAGTCTACCGCCCCGTGTCAGCTTAGGCCACTCCACACTCTGACCCCATGGCCCAGTCTCCTGCTTTCCCGGCTCTTTCTCTCTCCACCCTTCACTGCTCTTGTGTAGTCCTCTTTATTTCCTTCCTATCACTTTTGTTGTTTTCTTGCCTTTTCTCTTGTCTCCTGTCGATTCCCTCCCTCACCAGCCATCTGGGACTCAGAAAACCTGGGCTCTGCCACTGGCTTGTGGGATGTCTTTGGTCAAGTCACTTCACCACTCTGTGCCTCAGTTTACCACAGCTGTACAATAGGGATAATGGTGTTTCCTCCTTAAGATCTGCTGCTGGTAAGAGCTAGGTATGATCCTCATGACCTGGCCACAGGAGCCTCTGAACTACACAGCTACATGATAATTACAACTGCCTAGATGCCTATGAACTCCTACCCACAACATTTCACTTTTTGTTAAAAAAAACCTAGGTAAATAAATGGCAGAAAAACCTCATTAATGCAGAATGATGGCTGCCCAGTTGTATCTTGTGCCCTTCCAGGGCACTGAATTCAGCGAAACTCAACCTGATGAAAATAAGGAAATACAGCATTAAGGTACACGCCCATGTAACCCTAACTCTGCCCTCTTTGAGTGATGGCCCCATACGCCTATTCTTGCCTCTGCCTTTATACTCTGCCTCTATACTCTGCCTTTGCCCTGTACTGAACAGGGGAGACTACACCAGCCCTACATGCTAACACTTTGGCTACTGCCCAGAAAGAAGAGTACATCTGCTATGTTTTACAGCACCTTCGCCCTTATGCTCATGATGGCGTCTAACACGATACTGTCACTTAGCCGTCATTAACCTCACAGGCCACCCTCATCTCTGTGACGCTTCCTGGGGGTACCTACAGCTGGGAGGCACCCCGCTACCAGCTGTCCTTAGCGTGAGGGAGCCTTGTCTGTGTCTGCAAAGGGTCAGGTCCCCAACTCCACGAGCCACAGGCAACACAAGCCCTGCCTTCCAGGCCTCAGTAGGCACCAGTCTCTCTGCAAGTTAGAGATAGGCACGGTCCAGCCCTCTGAACATCTCCCTGGAGCAGTGGTTCTCAACCAGGGGTACATGTACCCCTGGGGGTATGCAGAGGTCTTCCAGGGGGTACATCAACTCAATGAACTATTTGCCTAGTTTTACAACAGGCTACAGAAAAAGCTCTAGCGAAGTCAGTACAAACTAACATTTCCTACAATGACTTGTTTATACTGCTCTATATACTATACATTGAAATGTAAGTACAGTATTTATATTCCAATTGATTTATTTTATAATAATATGGTAAAAATGAGAAAGTGAGCAATTTGTTAGTAATAGTGTGTCTGTGACACTTTTTGTGTTTTTATGTCTGATTTTGTAAGCAAGTAGTTTTTCAGTGAGGTGAAACTTGGGGTACACAAGACAAATCAGACTCCTGGAAGGGGTACAGTAGTCGAGAAAGGTTGAGAACCACTGCCCTGGAGTGTCCAGCCCCTGCTCCACTGGACATTTGCCATATTCACAAATTTGCTGCTCCTAGAGAAGCAGGACACTCACTTGACCCATTTCACCTCTGATCACACAGCACTTAGATATGTTTGTAGTGAAATCAAGTATAAGTTTATTTAACAAAGCCCAGAGATTCAAGTAGCAGCAAGTAGAAGTATTGGAAACAAATGGTTACATATAAAATAATATCATAACATGCATTCTAGAGCCAAGGCTTAATTAAACTCAGCGTTAGCATTTGGCTCAGTATGCAAACAGGCATCCACTCAGAGACACACGGTGCCCAATATACACACATGGCCAGATAGGAAGATAAGTGTCTGTTACCTCCTGCTTGAAAAAAACGTGTCCGAGACACGTCATCTCCTGGTTACCTGCCTTAAGAACATGACTTCTAGTAAGGACACATGGCTCCTTAAATATTATCTGTCCATACATTTCACAGTGATTATGATGGTCAGTGGGCTACAGGCTCTCAGTACAGACCTCACATGCTATTCTTTAGTGAATTATTAGTCAGATGGCCATTCCAAGGGATGCCTGTAAAACTCTATGCATCCCTTCTGTCAGTTGGCATCAATCTCCCAGCTCACTACTAACAATCCCCATGGCAAGAAAACCCCTGTGTCCCATTAGTGACACAACATATACCACACAGCGTTGCAATGGGGAATACGGGATCTTTCAAGGCACCCATTCCCCGCTTTCCTTTGATCACATATACAGGGGGCAGGGAGAGGGGCTCACATACACCCCCAGAGGGCCTCAGCCCCCGATCAGCTCCTATCACAATCACAGCTCTGCCAAGCTGCTCCAGCTAATCCCTCCATCATTCAATACAGTGATGCCTCACCCAGTGAATGCAGCTGGGGCGCACGCAGCTAATTACCAGTGGCTATTGCCGCCTCCAGGCGTGGGAGGGGAAGAGTTAAACTGAAGAGATTATAAGTATTTCAGGGCAGGACCTGTCTCTTATTGTGTTCGTATGGTGCCTGGCTCAATGGGGTCCCTGGTCTCAGCTGGGCCTTGTGGGTGCTCATGCTTACAACTGGGCAAATAACTGATTGTTCAGTGGCAGTTCTGAAAAAAAAATAGTTTGAGTTGAAATAAATCTTTTTTTTTTTTTTTTTTTTTGGCCTTAGTCAGTGAGTTGAATAAGTCCATTGCAGGGCTTCAAACTTGGGTTGTCTACATCCCAGCTGAGTGCCTTAACCACTGAGATACCAGTGTGCATACAGTGACCTCACCATCACCTCTTCTGGCCATTTTGTGAATGGCCGGAGCTATTAGTGTCAAATTCCCAAAGAGTTTTGAGTTGACTGAAACTGCATATTTTGGCAAATAAACTATTAATGAAAAACATTTCACCCACCTCTAGTCATCACCATAGTCCCTGAAAGCTCTTGTACAAAGGACCTTACCTGAGTTTCCCAATGACCAGTGGAAAGACACGTGTGTTTGCTACACAGATAGTACCAGGATCTTTGACATGCTTATGTTTATACTGTAGACAGGGTCTCAGGCTCTTGTGTAGTGACTTTGTGCTGTTATTCTCTTGATTTTTGCCATTTGATTTCTCTCTTGCAAACTGCAGAGCTGCATCATGGACCTTTCTTTTTTGCTTCTTCAGACACTAGCCTGTGGCACGGAGAAGAGAGAGGATGGAGGAGGAAATATGGAAATGGTGGGAGGAGGAACCGAAGTATGAAGATGGCATCAAATGGACGTCCCTGAGACACAATGGTCCAGCATTTCCTCCCCCCTACGAACGACTGCCCGACACTATCAAGTTATATTACAATGGGGAGCTTGTGACACTCAATTCGGAAGCAGAAGAGGTTGCCAGCCTTTATGCCAAAATGCTGGACCATGAGCTGACCAGAGATGAGACCTTTCGCAAAAACTTCTTCACTGACTGGAAGGACACTATGTCACCGGAGGTGAAGGAGGTCTTTGCTGCTTTGGATCAGTGTGATTTTAGAGAGATGGCTGCCTACTACAAAAGAAAGAAAACCAATGAAAAAGTACAACAGGAATTTGGCTATTTTTTCTTGGATGGCCACAAACAGAGAATTGGGAACTATAACATCAGCCCCCCTGGCTTGTTTGTTGGAAGGAACTCACCCAACCGGGGAAAGCTGAAGAAGAAGATCCTGCCAGAAGATGTCACCATCAACTGCAGCGAGAAAGAGATTCCCGAGCCCCCACCAGGACACCGCTGGGGACAAGTTCAGCATAACCCTGCAGTTATTTGGCTGGCCTCTTGGAAAGAGAGCTCCCCGGGAAAACTCAAATACATGATGCCACATGCCGGCTCTAAACTGATGGGAGAAATGGACTGGAAGAAGTACGAAGTTGCCCGAAGCCTGAAGCACCACAGAGACCAGATTCAGGAGCAGTCCCGCAAGGACTGGGATTCTGAGGACAAGTCGCTGCGGCAGCGGGGGGTTGTGCTTTACTTAATAGACAAGTTTGCATTCAGAGTAGGTAATAAAACTAAAGACGGGATGACGGCCAATACATCTGGTTGCTGCTCCCTCAGAGTGAAGCATGTGACGCTACACGAAGACCATCAAGGAGAAACAAAAAAGGTTGAGTTTAATTTCATGGCTAAAAGTTCCATCCCATACAAAAAAATGGTGCCAGTGGAAGAGAAGGTGTTTAGGAATCTCCAGCAGTTTAAGGAGAAGGGGGAGAGAGGTGAAGCGGATCTATTTGATCAAGTGAATCCCCAGGTGCTGCATACATATCTTAAAGGTTTAATGAAGGGCTTGACAACAAAGGTCTTTCGAACACACATTGCCTGCATAACAATGGAACAGCAGCTGAAAAATCTCACTCATCATCACATCAAGAACAAGGTCTCGTCCTTCAACGAAGCCAACAGAAAAGTCGCAGAACTCTGCAACCACCAGCGGACAAAAACTGAACTGCATGGGTCTGAGCTACAAGACAAAATTGAGGCCAGCAGAGATGAACTTTCTCTGTTAAAGAAAAAGCTAGAGCGAGCCACGCAAGGCAGCAACACGGAAGAGCTCAAGAATGATGTGAAGAGAAAAGAAGACGAACTGAGGAAATTGGATGAGAAGAGCAGGATGGAGGAAAACAAGCAGCTAAACTTGAACAGCTCCAAACTGTACTATATAGACCCAAGGATCATTTTGGCATGGTGTATAAAATGGAGAGTTCCAGTGGAGGAAATCTACACCGAAGCCCAACGTGATAAATTTGCGTGGGCCATTGACATGAACAATGAGAACTTTGAATTCTAGTCTCCTGTTTCATGGTGCTCTCCAGCCGAGTGCAGTGCCCAGTGCCCGGTGTGAGCATTTGGAGATGGAAATGAAGATCAAGAGAAACCATGTGTGAGCTGATTCTACGCACACTGTTTAAATGATCAAGCCATGCCAAGAAGGCTCCATGGGGCTAAGGCCGCTTAATTTGAATCCTGCTTTACAAAGGTAGCCCAGTGCACTGGAGATGATTCTTACTAGGCAACTGTTTCCAAACATGAATAAAGTGATCACTTGCTGTTTAGCTTTAGTTGGAAATTACTTGGGGAGGGATAGCTCAGTNGTGTTTGGATGTGAATTTATTTGATGTGTAAAACTGCATGAAAGCTCATGAATTGTTCCCAGATTACTGTAACTAAATGCAAAAAGAATAGGAGTACTTGTGGCACCTCAGAGACTAACAAATTTATTGTAGCATAAGCTTTCGTGGACTACAGCTCACTTCATCGGATGCATGTAGTGGAAAATACAGAAGGAAGATATATATATATATACACATGAAACAATGGATGTTACCATACACATTATAAGGAGAGTGATCAGTTGTCAGCAGGAGAGAAAAATAAGTCTTTGTAGTGGTAATGAAAATGGCCCAAATGCATTATCTATGTCCCATCAACTGGGATTGCAGCCTTAGAACTTAAATGAGAAGGTTGTTAACTTCAAAGCATGGGTCATTATGTAGGACAATGGAAGATCCACAAACTTTGTCTGCAAATAGTCAACCAAGCAAGAGCCCATGATGTGCTGAGGACGCTTGCCACACTATTAGAAGGCACACACGGAGTGATTCTGCATCTCTGATCTATTTGGATACAAGATAGAGGTCTTCAGAGCCATTTTGGACAGCCCTGAGAGACTTGTGGAAATCAGCAGACATCACATCACTGCTATCAGTTGGAACTACAAACTAGGACTCACCTATAATGTATTTTACCTGCTTTATGCTCTTGATAACTCTCATTTCTTTTTCTTAGCTAATAAATCTTTAGTTAGTTTACTAAAGGAATTGGCTGCAGCGTTGCCTTTGATTTGAGATCAAGAGTGTCCATTAACTTGGGGTAAGTGACTGGCCTTTTGGGGTCAGGAGTAACCTAATGTGTAGTGTGGTGAATTTTGGTTTTAATAACTTTTCATCATAGAGTCCAGTTTGTCTGGGTGGTAAAGAGAAGTTAGAGAGTTTACGGGGATTGTCTGTGGCTCCATGGTATAGTAATATAGTAATCCAGGAGCTGGCGTGGTGAAATCTAATTATAGAATATAACACGGGTCCGGGGTGTCTGCCCTGTTTTTTGACAGTCTGACCTGAAATTGGCACTCTTAGCTGTACGTTTGTAATGGCAGGTGCAATAATGAAATTGTTTGACACCTCCCCAGCACTGAACAAGAATGACCACCTTAAACTCAACCCCTGTTTCTCGGTGGTTATTAGAATGACTGTGCCAAAGCAATGCAGGTATTGACAGGTAACGGGAAATTCGCGCAGACTCGGGGTGGTCCATGGAGGGGATCCAAAGCTGGCGGAGCTCCCCTGGGGGGCATGGAGCAAAAGTGCCATCTGTGCTGAGCTGTTGCCCCATGGAACTGGGGCACCGTGTATGTCTCACCAGGGGCGTGGGGCAGGGATCCTGCTCTAGGTGGATTTTTGGGGTGGGGAGAGAGCTGTGAACCAGATGCCCCTCCCCCCCTCACTCTCTGCACTGAACCTGTTGCCCCTCAGCTGCCTATGTGGAAATGCCAGGTAACTCCCGGAGCCCCCTCTGCGCCGCGTCAAAGGGCAGCACTTCTGTGTGCGGGTCCAGAGGGGACAGGCTACGACAGGGAAGGGAGGGAGGGAGGGAGGAGAAAGAGCAAGAATAAATTCTGCTCCTTCTTTGTGCTCAGCAAAGGACAAACAGAGAACAGCAGCAAAGCGGGGGGGAGTTGGACTCTGCCCTCCCCTGGGGCATTTCCTGCTCTGCTGCAAGTGACTAGAGAAATGGGAACAGAAACTGCCTGTGTCTGCGCCGGGGTCCAGCTGGTTTCTGTTTCCCCAGGAGGGGTGTGTGTGTGTAGGAATTGGGGCGAGGTTTTGGGGGGAGGCTGGGGCATTCACTCCAGGGTGACGGGGGCTGGCGCTGGCTGGGATTGCTATGCAGCAGGACAATAGACAGAGCAGCACCACACCATAAGGATCAGGGCAATACACACAAACACCACCACCACCACCAGCACAACACAGGGATCAGGGCAGTACACATACACACAACCTAAGTAGCACCACACCGCACAGGGATCAAGGCAACACACATACACACAACCTAAGTAGCACCACACCACACAGGGATCAGGGCAACACACATACACACAACCTAAGTAGCACCACACCACACAGGGATCAAGGCAATACACATCAGGGCACTGGCAGAATGGTCCCTTCCAGGGGCAGTTCTATGTATTTTGCCACCCCAAGCACGGCAGTCAGGCGGCTTTCGGTGGCGCACCTGCTGGAGGTCCGCTGGTAAAGCAGATTCGGCGGCATGCCTGTGGGACATCCGCCAGTCCCGTGGCTTCGGCGTACCCGTCGCTGAATTGCCGCCGAAGCCGCGGGTCCGGTGGACCTCCCACAGGCACGCCGCCAAAGGCTCCCTGACTGCTGCCCCCACAGCGACCGGCGGGCCGCCCCCTGCGGCTTGCCGCCCCAGGCACACGCTTGGTGCGCTGGTGCCTGGAGCCGCCCCTGGTCCCTTCTGGGACAGCCCTGCACGGTGCTGGGCTGAGAACTCGGAGTGACTCCTCTGAGGCAGCTGTATGGAGGAATTGCCATCTCTCCCTGCTCCCCCAGGGCAGCGCTGGGCCACCCACCACCACAACCCCCCAGGACACCGGCCAGGCGGAGCCATACTGGAACACCCGGTGGGGAACAGCGTCGCACGGGGACAGGCTGAGAGCATCCACCAGGGCAGGAGTTTGGGTGTGAGCAGCCAGGCGCCTGTCCATGGTGCTGCCGGGGAGCCTCCGGGAACAGCTGCTGCCTTTGGCCGATTGGCTGCCATGTCTGTACCGGGAGAGCAAAGTGACAAGGGCCTTCTGGTGGAATCCAGCCCCCGCCCCTCCCCCCCCCCCCGGTGGGGGCACATGGCTAATTTCCCCAGCAGAGACCACGATGGGTAGCCAGGGCTCCCACCTCGTGGGATGCACTGCACAGGTGCATTGTGGGACATGCCCCCTTCTGCAGCTGCAAGTGTTGGCCGCTGTCCAGAGACAGGGTAGAGAACCAGCGTGAGCAGATCCCTGGTGTGGCAAGGCCTGTCTCCTGAGGCAACAAAGGGAGCCTGGTTCCTACTGCATTGGAGTCCCCTGCAGGGTCTGCGGGACAAGCACATGGAAAACAAGGCCTGGGGGCGGGGCGTGGAAAGGGAAAGGAGTGGGGTCCATGAACCAGTCTAGCTCCATACAAAAGGGGTCACAGGATGGAAACACCCTCCCCTCCCCCTCCCCTTCCGGGGAGGCAAGAACCACTCTGAGTAATCGAAACCGAACCTGACTGGGTTCCTGGAAAGGGGTTTGGGGGGAGGGGGGCAAGACCAGAAACGATTGTGCCAAACCCACATCCTGCTGTCTTGTGATCACTGATAATGTGTAGCTGGGCTACAGGCTCATCACACCTCCTTTGGGCCAGAGAGAGCTTGTCCCCTCCCCCAATAAAGGCCACCTGTCTCACCTTCACCACACAAGGGTTACACCTTGCATCATGAGCTGGCCTGTGTCAGTAGTATAAGGGCCCTACCGTCAATCAAACGTTAACCCCGCCCCATGACCACTTAAGCCCCCCCCCCACCTGTCACCAGAAGTCTCGCCCGTGGGGGTATTACTTCCGGGGTCAAGCCGAACACATGAGTGGGAGCAAGGTATGTCATGTGACCACTCTAAGAACTCCTCCCACCGCCCTCTACCAAACAGGATGGGTTTCGCCCCCGTAGGACTGCCCCAAGAGGAGATTTGACCAATTGGGGGGAGTTCCAGGGTGGGATGACCAGGGCGGGATTAACTTTTTGTGGGCCCGGCACCAAACATGGGGAAAGGTGCAGGAGGGTGGGCTGGTCAGTCTCCAGAGTGAAGGGCAGGCTGGGGTCAATGAGGCACAGCGCAGCAGGAGCAGCCCTGCTCATAGCAGCCCAGCAGGAAGGCACTGTTTACAAACCTGCAGCTACCAGATGCACACTGGCCTGCCCAGCCCTGTGCTGCCAGCATGCCCCTTCCCCTTGAGGACAGGCCCGCACCACACCGCCCCCCTGCCCAGTGCCCCACCCTTGTGCCCAGTGCCCCCTCGCCCAGAGGCCTCCACCACAGATCTCTATGCCGAGCCCCAACCCCTCCCAGAGACCTCCCCCACTGGCCTCTCACCACAACTGCATAGCACCCTGCACACCACACCGCTCGCCTAGCACCCCCCGCCCATAGACCTCCCCACTGCCCACCACCTTCCTCACAGTCCCACCATCCCAGCTGCACAGCACCCCATATTCCTGAGGGGATTCTGCACCAAAAAATTAAAAATTCTGTGCACAATATTTTTAAATTCTGCAAATTTTATTTGTCAATAAATAAATGTGGAGGCTCCAACATGGCAGTGGGGAGCACAGGCCACTGGTTGCATGGAGGTGGGAGAATACCCTGCAGCCTCCCCCCACCCCACCCCACCCTGGGACAGGGACTCGGCAGTGAGGCTGCACCCAACCCTGACACAGTGCAAGGGCCAGGCCTGCCCTAGAAATACCCTGGGGCCCTGCCCCCCTGTGCCAGGCGCACCAGGTGTGGGTGAGCAGGCTCAGCCCGGCAGCAGGATCCAAGTGCAGAGGGACTTAGTGTGAGGGGATCCAGCTGGGGGTAAGAGAGTTCTCTGTGGGGCAATCTGGGTGTGGGTGGCTCAGTGGGAGATCTGGATGCACAGAAGCTCATTGGGGGGTTCCAGGTGCAGGGGCAATGGGACTCTGCAGGGATCCAGGTGATGGTGTTTGGGGATCAGCAGGGGGGGTCTGGGTGCAGGGGAGGTGGGGTTCATTTGGGTGGGGGTGTAACGGTGCTGCCTGTGAGAGCCAGCTGAGGTCACTCAATTAGGGTGAACTGCAAACAAAATGGGGCAGACAAACCCCAGAAGCTGGTGGTTATTCCAATACTTAGATTTACCAAGCCANGAGCCCCAACCCCTCTTTCTGGCCCTGTCACCTTCCAATGAAATATTATATTACACTTATAACGTCACAGGNAAAGTGTTGGTTAAAAGATCAATATACATACAGGCTTGAGTTCAATTATTGAGGTTCAGATACATAGCAGAGATGAGCTTGTAGTTGCCAAAAGTCCTTTTAGAAATAGTCCATAGGTTATAGTCCAATGTCCATATTCAGGGTGGCTCCAGTCAATGACTGGGGATCTCAATCCTTGTGGCTTAAGGTTTCCCTCTCTTGAAACCCAAAGCAGATCTGACATGCAGAAGGATCGTGTCCCAAGGTTTTTATACATTTCCAGCAGCCTTTTGGCCTGAGAAAACAATAGGCTTAACTTTCCTTCTTTTAAACATCAAGGCAATTAGCACAGGATAATTTATCCATTAAACAGTTCAGATACAGGTTACCACACCCTTCAAAGAGACATATAGACAATAATACTATTTCACTCAAGTATCATCATAAATGTTAATATTCCCTTTTTGATCTTTGAATTAAAGCTATAGCAATAGACAAGACTTGTTTGCTTACATCACAAGCCCTGAGCAAACATCTACCCTTGAGATCTCTAACAATGCAGACTTGCATTTCAAAGCTCTATTCATTTACATATCTTCCTAACCGTTCTCTAAGGTTCGGCCATGGGTTAGGTCAGTCTGTGAGTTAATTAACTCTTTCTGGCCCTGTCACCTTCCAATGAAATATTATATTACACTTATAACGTCACAGGGGGTCCAGGTGCAGGAGGTTGGGGCTCAGTGGGGAGGTTGTCTGGGGGAGCTCAGTGGGGTGGTACAGATGCAGGGGAGGTGGGGCTTGTCAGGGTGAGGGTTCAATGGGCCTGCTTAACAGGGGAGCCCCAGTTTCTGCCAAGGGGATGCCACATACTGGGTTCCAGCTTCCCCCCTGCCCCTGCTTCCCCCATCCCCGTCTCTTCCCCATCCCATGCCCCTTCCCCACTGCTCCATCTCCTCTCCATCCCACCCCCTTCCTTCCCCACTGCCTCTTCCCCCTGCCCCTGCTTCCCCCGCCCCCGCTTCCCTTATCCCCTTCTCTTCCCCATCCCATTCCCCTTCCTTCCCCACTGCTCCTTCCCCTCCCCATCCTACCCTCCTTCCTTCCCCACTGCCTCTTTCCCCTGCCCCCGCTTCCCCCATCCCCGTCTCTTCCCCATCCCATGCCTCTTCCCCACTGCTCCATCTCCTCCCCAGGCTTGGGAACAGGGGGAAACCGCCCCCGAGCACGAGTCGGCGGCACGGAGTGGGTTGGGGCCGGGTCGCTCCACTTCCTGCTGCCTGGTGATTGCAGGGTGGGCCCAGTCCGCTCTGCTCCCCTGGGCCCTGGCTCCCAGCCTCGGGACTTGGGGGGAACCTGCCTTCGACCATCCGTGGAGAAAGCGCTACATCAGCGACAGTTCTGAGGAGGAAGAGGGCGCGGCCGAGGGGAGCCCTTTGGCTCAGCCGTTGATGGATATGCCGGAACTTGACCCCAAAACCCAACTGCTCATGAGACACCCCGATGAGTGTGGTGGCCTCTCATCGTCCACCCCCCTGGAGGAGGAAGGTGAACGCAGCTCGGGGGAGTCACCAGCGGACAAGGTGAACGGAAAAAGACGTCGCTCAGGTAAATGAACGATTTAGAAGTAACGTTAGAGGATTTGTGTGTGTGTGTAATGGGGTTAGGAACTGGGTTGTGTAAATCTAAAAACAAGCAGTGGGAACTTACACTTGTTTCTTTTCTGAAAATGTCTCGGCAGCTCGATGATGCCTTTCTAGAGGACCCAGAGGCCCTGGACAGCGTTGCATCAAACAGCGAAGATGAACCATGCCCGCCTTGTTTTTGCTCAACGCCGATACAAATTGTTGAAGAGGACTCCGAGGATGATGGCTATGAGGAGTTTAGGAGGAGGCTTGGTGTAAAAAAGTCATGCGGCCTATTGTACGCGTTGCTGTTTATGCTGTCCTTAATCACTGTCTTAGGGAAAAGCTTTTTGAAGATTGTGAGGGCTGTGTCATAGATGTGCCAGGCCAGCGGCACCATGATTGTGTGACTTGGACTTCAATGGATATAAACTGCAAGTCTGTGTGCTGAGCTGTGTTTGGAAAGCTTATTAAACACTGTTATTGCCATAGGTGATGCTAGGCAATGTCTGTGCTTAACTCAAGAACATTTAGCGCAAGGGGTGACCTTGATAAATGCTGTGCAATTCAATGGAGACCCTGACTGTGTTTTAAAGAAAATGACCAAACGGGGAGATGCTGCTTACAGCGTTATATTGACCGGCTGGTCCGCACAAAAAGTTACAGAACCCTGCTTAAGAAAAAGACTATTTGTAAGAAATCTAAAAGGATTAAGTTAGAGAATGATGAGGGGACAAACATGCGATATAAAACTTGGTAGCTGTAAATAAATACAAAAAAATCGATTGAAAAAGGGCTTTGTGACTATCTGTGTTTCTGTTAGAAGGTCTCTGTGGCCCTTCAGTGAGCTAAAAGTTTTAATGGAGCATCTTGGTTTGTTTTCAAGGAGCTGTATGTCTTTTAAAGAAAACAAATAGTTTGTGAGAATCTAGCTCTTGGGTCTTTGTGTAAAAGAGACCCATTTTACAGCAAAAAGCTGAAATGTATGTTGTAGAATCTTGTGGGAGAAAAAAAACGTGTTTACAATAAAAAACAAAGATGGTTCAGACGTGTGTTTGAGTACAATAGAGCTGACTCACCCTGTTGAACTGACTGGTTTTAACCACACCCCCACTGAATCGCCAGGGTGACTGAGATTACCCACCCTCGTTGCCATCAGGGTTAATCGTATTAGTGATCAGTAATTAAATTTGATGCGTGTACACCCACAGTAAGGGAGGTGGGTGGGTGAGGATGGTGAGCTCTGGGGTTTGCAGATGCTATTGGACAGTTTAAATATGACCCCAGGAGTTGGTAGAACTCTATTGGACAGTTTAAATAAAATCTCAGGTATGGGTCACTCTTTCTAGCAACTCAAAGTCATTAAAAGTTTAAAATAATATATTTACGAAAATAAACAAGGATCTAACCCAAAACTGAAATGTTTCAAGGGTTCACAAATCTCCACCATACTTTAGAACAAGCATTTGCTCTAAAGACAATCAAACATTTAAAAGCGATGGGTATTTGTAGGATGCTTACTATGGTTGTGATACCAGTAGCGCAGCTGGGGTGGGGAGCAGGGGGAGTGGCCACTTCCACTGAGCAGAAAAGTGGCACCTTTTTAATTTTTACTCACCCAGTGGCGCTCCGGGTCTTTGGTGGCACTTCGGCAGCAGGTCCTTCAGCCGCTCTGGGTCCGCTCCGGGGCTTCGGCGGCACTTCGGCGGCGGGTCAGTCGGGATTTTTCTTTTTCTTTTTTCTTTTTTTCTCTTTCTTCTTTGCGGCGGTTGGCACCTTTTTTTATGTGTTCGCGCCCCCTGCTGCTAAAACCTGGCTTAGCCACTGTGTGATACACCCATTTTATTTCAAAAACAACCCCCAAACTGTAAGCATGAAAGAAACATGTTTAAAAAACAAGCAAACAAGCCCCAAGACATTCATTGATATCTGCAAGGGGCCCCCACTTAGGAATGGGTACAGTAACATTAAGGGTTGGTGTGTATGGTGATTTACTGTTTAATACTGTAAGAAGGCCCTACAGAAAAATGTATTTTAACTAAAAGAAAAAAAAATTAGCCAAAAGCAGCCCAGTTGTGCAGACAACTTAATTCCCCCACCCCTGTTTTTAACTCTGAAAATATATATTATATAATGTCACTCTTTGGTCATGCTGTGCTTACTAAATAATGGTACCTATCTTTATTGCAGTGTGATCTGTTTAGCATGGAACCAGTAACTTTAAGTTGCATTTCACCATCAGGCCAAGGTCAAAAACAAAAAAACAAAACAAAACCATTTTTAACTACAGTTGTGCTTAATACTGTTAAATTAAAAAAAATCAGGTATTACACAGGTTGCATAGGGATTTGGGGGTGGTGAAGGAGTCCATGTTTCCTCTCAGCGTTTCCACAATTTCTAAAATATGTGTTTTTGGTGCTGGGACTTATGGGGTGGTGGTGCTGTGCTCTGATTGGCAAAGGGCGGTGGGAGGAGTTCTTAGAGGGATCACACAACCCTCTTCTGGGCGGTTCATCCCGCCCTGGACTCCCCCCGATTGGTCAAATCTCCTCTCGAGGGTGGTCCTCAGTGGCTGAAACCCCTCCTGATTGGTAGAGGGCTGTGGAAGGAGTTCTAAGAGGGGTCACATGACACACCTTGCTTCCTGTCATGTGTGCAGCTTGACCCCGGAAGTAATACCCCCAGGGGCGGGACTTCCAGTGACAGATGGGCGGGGCTTAAGGGGGGTCAAGGGCGGGGTTAATGTTTGATTGGCATTAGGGCCCTTATACTACTTGTGTCCTCCAGCATCACCATGACTGCAGGACTGCGGAGGATGATGGCTGTGAGTCAAGGTAAGGGAAGAGCCGTTCTGATTCTCTGATAGGCAGGGGTGGGTCAAACAGATGGATCTGGCCTGCCTGGCGTAGTTATCTGAGCCATGTGTCACGAGAATCTCAGCTGTTATTCAGAAATAACGATCCAGCCCTCATGGTGGCAGAGACCCTTCCAAAGGTGCCTCAAGTGTAATCAATGCAGACACATCTTGCCTGAGTCTGCAGAGAGCCTGAAACGATGGCTCAGAGATGTGAACTCCCCTGCCCTCTAGGCCTTCTGGGGCACTCCTACATCAGCCCATGGGTCATAATTAAACATGGACCCCAGCCCTCTCCTCTGAATGAGACTGCCCCCTTGCTCTAGTGATCTCCTGGGTTCACTGGGCTGTTTCTCTCAGGAGATTGTCTACAACAGTCACAGCTCTTACGGCGTGTGATCTCAGCCCCGGACGATATACTCAGGCAGCCAGCAGGGGTTGGTCACTACGGAGAGTGGGGAGGGAGTAGGAGTGCTGGGGCAGAGTGGGGCCAATGGCATCAGAGGGGGATGCCCCCTGGTAATGTATTATTAGCAAACCCCACACCCCTGATTTCTCCCTGAGACACCTCAGCAATGGGATTCCAGATGGGTCAACTCTGCCTCTGTGGGGAGGGTCTGAGAGCAGGAGCGACCTGGGGAAGTGGCTGGCCAGCAGGGGTGGGCTGTGCCCACTGCTTATCCTGCTGAATGCAGTCGGCCCATTGTCCCCTTGTCTGCCTGTGTCTCTGCTCTCACTCTGAGCCCGCAGGCTGTTCAGGGCATGGAACATCTCACTGTGGGGTCTGTGCAGTGCCCGGCACTGTGGGGCACTAGTAGCGATGGGCAGGGTAGCTGGGACCCCCAGCGGCTAGCATCCAGGAGTGGGAGGGACAGGCGTGGAGAAGGTCAGTAAGCCTGTGTTGAGAGCAGTGAGGAAGGGGCGGTGGAGGGAAGGGGGTAACTTCAGCCTGAGCAGAGGAAAACTGAGGCACCCTGAATGAACCAGGGCAGATCCACAGCTTGTGTAAATCGGCCATCGTACCATTGGCATCAAATCCCCAGCTGCTGTGCATCAGCATGGTCTTAACTCCAGTGGAGCTACGGCTGATTGACACCAGCTGGGGTCCGCCCCATTGACTCCTATGGAGTGACGGCCTATTTACCCCAGCTGGGGAACCAGACCCGCTGTAGATGAGGTGACTGTCAAAGAATCTGCTTCTCGTCTCTCAGGCACTGGGAGCTCCTGATTGGTGGCAGCCCCTGTGAGGGGGTTATTCAGGTTCTGCAGAGATCTTGTCCCATCCTCCAGCAAAGAGAGGGGGAGGCGAGGCGCTGAGTGTCAGGGCTGGGCAGGGGCTGGCTGGTGTGCACCAAGCTGCAGCCAGGAGCCATGTAGTGGAATCAGGGCTGAACCAGGGTCAGGAGCCGGTGTCTAAGGGTCACAGCAAAGCAAGGTCTGGAGCAGAAGCAAGCAGGTGGTCTGCATCATTGCTCAGACCGCTCCCTGTATTGACTGTCTGGTTTATATACCAGCATAGGCCAATCAGTGGGCTGTGGGGGGGCTGCCACTCAGGCCCTGCTGGGCGGTACTTCCTGTCATGTCTAGCTTCACAGGATCCTCCAGAGGGAACCTGTCCTGAGCTCCCGGTGTCAATGAAGTAGTGTTGGTAACCCCCAACCGCCCAGGTTATAGTCCCTCAGGTGCTTACAGTAAGATGTGCAATGTACACAAAGTACAGACACCCCACAGCTCTTCTGGGTGGCCATCACCCTGGTGTCAGGGCACCTTCCAGGTGAAACAGATGGGCATAAGCCCCGTTCTTCTCACCTTCTTTGTGACAGAGAGCCCTGCTCGGGGGGAACAAATGGGGGAGATGTAGGGTGACCAGATAGCAACTGTGAAAAAACAGGACAGGGGTGGGGGGTAATAGGTGCCTATATAAGAAAAAGTCCCCAAAAACGGGACTGTCCCTTTAAAAATGAGACATCTGGTCACCCTATGCAAATGGCATACTGGGAATGATGGAAAGATCTCCCATCTTTCCATACTTGGAATAGACACAATCACTTGGCTGTAAGGATCTGGGATAGAACTGGTTGAAAAGTGTCACCTATTTTTATTGGGGAAATTTGGGGGGGAAATTATTCTTTAATTTCCTGTGAAAAATGTTCATAGGAAAAATGTTCAACAAAAAAAAACGAACCCAAACCCTCCTTTTTCTCCTCCCCTTTTCAAACACTTGGTTTCAATAAAAAAAAAAACCCTGTCAGTCTGCGGTGAACACTTTCGGTTTCCAAAACCCAGGATCAGCAAATGTTTGCCAACTCAGCTTACAGGCCGCTGTGGCCACTGGCTTGATATCAAGCCAAGAGTTGTTGATGGCAGCTTGACCCTAGGAGAACATGAACAAGAGTTCAGAGAGGAGCAACCAAAAATGATCAGTAGGCTGCAAGCCCTGAATTACAGGGAAAGATTAGAAAAGATGAAGATACCCAGCTTCAGGGGTGTGTGTGTGTGTGTGTGTGTGTGTGTGTGTGTGTGTGTGTGTGTGTGTGAGAGAGAGCGAGAGAGAGAGAGCAGTCCCATGTACTTGAGGAGTGTAAAAAATCAAGAAGGGGAAGGAAATTTTAGGGTGAGTCAAATAATTGTGGCTCTCTGAGGCATATACATGGCCCCCATCACGGCACGTGCTCAATGCCTCATAATCTTTAATATAGTGTTAGTGATTTATGTGTGTTGTAGTGACTCACTTGTACCTCCCACGCTCTTGTGTGGTTGGATGGTGCTACTACCTCCAGTTGACAGATGGGGACCTATGGTCTGGAGACAGTAAGGGACTTTTCAAAGATCACACAGAAAGTCTGTGGCAGAGGAGGGAACTGAGCGCTAGTTTTCTCAGTGCCAGGTTAGGGCCCTGGCCATTGGGCCACCCTGGATCTTCTGGAGGCATGTAAGAAAAGGGAAATGCAGGGTGAATGCCAGGAACCATTACTGAATTGCTAGAGTGGGGCTCAAGGGAAGTGGTGGGACCCCACCACTCGGGTTGTTTGTAACTGGACTAGACAGCCCTGGAGGAATGCATTGATGGGATCAACAATGCAAAAATGCAGGGCTGCTGGAGGTTCCCCGGGCAGGAGGTGTTGGTGAGAAAGTCTGAGGTTGTCACTGAGAACTGGTGAGGGAGAGGGACTTAGAATCATAGAACCATAGAAGATTAGGGTTGGAAGAGACCTCAGGAGGTCATCTAGTCCAACCCCCTGCTCAGCAGGACCTAATCCCAACTAAATCATCCCAGCCAGGGCTTTGTCAAGTCGGGCCTTAAAACCTCTAAGGATGGAGATTCCACCACCTCCCTAGGTGTGACGTTATGAGTATAATATAATATTTCATGACAGGGCCAGAAAGAGTTAATTAACTCACAGAATAACCTGACCTNACACTGCAACTTGGGACCATTGCTCCTCGTTCTGTCATCTGCCACCACTGAGAACAGCCGAGTTCCATCCTCTTTGGAACCCCCTGTGATGTTGCACTCCATAGTGTTTTATGGAAATATGCTTATGAGTGTAAATATGATGTAACTGGAATATGTTTTATGCAAAAGGTCTCTTGTAAGGTATCATTACAAAGGTTATAATCTACTGAACATATTCATCCTATTTGTATGAATGTATCATTCTTGTATCTGAAACGAGGAATATGAAGTATAACTCTGAGGTCCTATTGTAATTATGCAAAGTGTGGGCCATTAATGGTGGTTTAGAATCTTGATAGCTCCCATTGACTAGGACAATTGGTTGTAAATGGTTTATTTACCTGCAAGCCTTCCTGTATATGTGCGGACCAGCCCTGGAAGAATGGAGGGGGTCTCATAGGACATGTGAACATGTCACCTGATACTGGAATCCATCTTAAACCTGGGGCTGTTCCATTTAGAAGGAGGGGTGGGAACCCAGAGAGACAAAAGATTCCTGCCTTGTGACAAAGATATAAAAGAGGGTGGAATCGAACAAAGGGGATCCCAGTCATGAGAAAACCCCTGCTTTTCACCTAAGATGCCTGCTGGAACTAACAAGGACTGTACCAGGGGAAAGGATTGGGCCCAGACTAGGAAGGAGTCTAATCTGTGAAAGAAGCTTATTGGAACATCTCTCAGGGTGAGATTTACCTGTATACAGTTTCTTAATGTATTAAGCTTAGACTTGCGTGTTTTGTTTTATTTTTCTTGGTAACTTACTTTGTTCTGTCTGTTATTACTTGAAACCACTTACATCCTACTTTTTATACTTAATAAAATCACTTTTGTTTATTGATAAACCCAGAGTAAGTGATTAATACCTGGGGGAGCAAACAGCTGTGCATATCTCTCTATCAGTGTTATAGAGAGTGGATAATTTATGAGTTTACCTTGTATAAGTTTTATACAGAGTAAAATGGATTTATTTGGGGTTTGGATCCCATTGGGAACTGGGTGTCTGGGTGCTGGAGACAGGTAACCTGCTGAGCAGTTTTTGGTTAAAGTCTGCAGCTTGGGGGCGTGGACCAGACCTGGGTCTGTGTTGCAGCAGGCTAGTGTGTCTGGCTCAACAAGGCAGGGTTCTGGAGTCCCAAGCTGGCAGGGAAAACGGGCAGATAAATTCAGCATGTCAGGTGACAGTCCCAGGGGGGTCTCTGTGACCGAACACGTCATACCCCCATTCAGGTAGTTGAAGGCTGCTATCAAATCCCCCCTCACTCTTCTCTTCTGCAGACTAAAGAAGCCAAGTTCCCTCAGCCTCTCCTCCTCCTAAGTCATGTGCCCCAGCCCCCTAATAATTTCCGTTGCCCTCCACTAGACCCTCTCCAATTTGTCCACATCCTTTCTGTAGTGGGGCGCCCAAAACTGGACACAATACTCCAGATGTGGCCTCACCAGTGCCGAATAGAGGGGAATAATCACTTCCCTTGATTTGCTGGCAATGCTCCTACTAATGCAGCCCAATCTGCCGTTAGCCTTCTTGCCAACAAGGGCACACTGCTGACTCATATCCAGCTTCTCGTCCACTGTAATCCCCAGGTCCTTTTCTATAGAACTGCCGCTTAGCCAGTCAGTCCCCAGCCTGTAGCAGTGCATGGGATTCTTCCGTCCTAAGTGCAGGACTCTGCACTTGTCCCTGTTGAACCTCATCAGATTTCTTTTAGCCCAATCCTCCAATTTGTCTAGGTCACTCTGGACCCTATCCTCCAGCATATCTAACTCTCCCCCCAGCTAAGTGTCATCCGTGAACTTGCTGAGGGTGCAATCCATCCCATCATCCAGATCATTAATGAAGATGTTGAACAAAACCGGCCCAGGATAGACCCCTGGGGCACTCCCCTTGTTACTGGCTGCCAACTAGACATCGAGCTGTTGATCACTACCCATTGAGCCCGATGATCTAGCCAGCTTTCTAGCCACCTTACAGTCCATTCATCCAATCCATACTTCTTTAACTTGCTGGCAAGAATACGGTGAGGGACCATATCAAAAGCTTTGCTAAAGTCAAGGTATATCACATCCATCGCTTTCCCCATATCCACAGAGCCAGTTATCTCATCATAGAAGGCAATCAGGTTGGTCAGGCATGACTTGCCCTTGGTGAATCCATGTTGACTGTTCCTGGTCACCTTCCTCTCCTCCAAGTGCTTCAAAACCACTGGCAGAGGGGTACAGGGTTGGTGGAAAGCAAAAACACTGATTTATCCCTGAGGAATAAATGTCCTTGGCTGAGTGGGAACAGGCAGCAGGTAACACATGAAGCTGCTGTTTCTCAGAGTCCAGGGGTATATCAGGCTAATGCCTCTTTCCACACAGGATTTGTAAAGGTTGCTTCTACACAACCAAGCAGTGAGCATATGCATGCTGTTAAACTTAGTGGCAATGTACTCCAACGATGGAGGGACACGGGTGCAGAAATTTCTGTGGTCAGGAGGGACCTGATCCATGAGAAGGATTTGTTGCCAGGGCAAATGGCAGAATTAGAACTGGTGGGAGGTTACAAAGTCCTTGCACCTTTAGCTAAGGTACACATGGAAACTGGTGATTTGCATCCTGAGCTGACTGTTGCAACAGTGGCACACAATTTTGCACCGTTTCTACTGGGGAATGATTTCTTTGATGTGGCAGAATCTGTCCCAGGGTTGGTTAGCAGCAAGAAGGAATCTTGTGCTGAAAGTTCCAGAGGGGAGGGTGAAGTCACATGTTCTGCTGGGGGAATAGGAGAGTGTCTCTTTAATTCCTCTGTAACAGTGGAAAATGCAGCTTTGGGGGAAGGGACGGTCGAAAGCAGTTCCTGTAGCCCCGGGACTCAAGGCAAGTCCCTGCGGGAGGGGCTGGATAGAGTCAGCTCCTGTCCTGTTATCATCTGCCTTGGGGAGAGGATTTGTTCCACCTTGTAACAGGGAGGCTGTCCCAGCTGCTGACTGCCAGGAAGTTGCAGGTCTGCAGGGGACAGGTCCTGCCCTGGGGTGCACAGAGACATGTATCCCAAAGATGGAAGTTGGGGTCCTGGTGACTGCTGCGGTGGGAATGGACCCCAAGGACTCTGTAGCTGGAAGCAAGCCCAACCTGAGGGAAAGGGGGGGGGGTTTGCTGGCCAGTGAAAGGTCTGTCATAGCCGGTAGCTGTGAGCCCACAGCTGGACCAGGGTCATCTTCCTTTTTGGAGGACACAGGAGTGTCTGACACAGAGGGGAGGCCAGAGAAGGAAGTCAGGATGGAAGGTGAGGGGGGACAGAAGGGTCTGCCCATCTTTTGTAGGGAGGCTTTTTCCCAGGAGGAGGGTGAAAAATCTGCATCTAAAATGCCAGACCCCTCTACTGTGGTTCAGGTTTTAAAGGAAGACTGGGGGTCAGATCTCCTGGAGGGGAGAGTCCACCCAGCTGACCTGTTGGGAGCAGAGAGTGGGGTAACCGAGGGAATCTTACCAATCCAAAGCACTCCATTAAAAATGTTATTCCTGCTACCCTTGTAAAAGATAACACTGTCTCTTCAAAGCTGG
Organism: Platysternon megacephalum; assembly: GCA_003942145.1. NCBI lineage: Eukaryota > Metazoa > Chordata > Testudines > Platysternidae > Platysternon > Platysternon megacephalum. The sequence goes on from QXTE01000375.1 coordinate 805,296, forward strand.
GGGGAGAAAAACTTTGCATTTGGGAAGCTTCACAGGGGCGTGGGGTCCAACCCAAAGAAATTCCAGAGGGAGGGACCGAGGGCAGGCATGGCTGCAGTGCACTCTTTCCTTGCCAAAGCCTCAAATACGTGCCTGAATTGAAAGCCCTCTCCAAAGAAGCAGAAGAATCTGCATCAGAGTGCCTACCGTGGTACACAAAGGAATGGGGAAATGCAATAGACACTAAACAAGCTAAATTGAGTGAACAAATCCCCTCTGCCATAGATTTGCTGTTAATCTTGTGTCTTTTGCTACTTCATCTATGGGTCAAGACAAAGGAGTTAATACTAGTGGTAAACCCATTAAAGATGTGTGACATACCTGATTTGTGGAAAAAACTTTTGTACATGTTAGGGATGGTGACAAAGCAGTCCCACAAGCATGTTGCTTTTCAGCTTATACCTGTAAACAGGCTGGAAGCTTGGCACAGCAGCCAAAGCATAACAGGCCTATGCTGCTGTGTGGAAGGTGAAACTGAGGCACAACGCCTCTTGGCATCATTGGCTAAATGCCAAGACTCCTACAGTTTGACCGATGTTTCTATCTGCATTCTGTTAATGATACTACACCCCAACATGTTTTCAGGCACCCAGGGACCAGGAACCCCGAACTTTGCTAAAATACCTATGAATGACATCATAAGGTTTAAAGGTACTGGAAGGGGGTCTGACCAGAGACAAACAAGGGATTTTACATGTACTGCCTCCACCATGGACAGTGTCCAAGTCTCTGGCAGTAAGTTCAGGAGGAGGGTGTTACGTTGCACCCCATAATGCTTTATAGAAATATGCTTATGAGTGTAAATATGACAGAGCTGGAATATGTTTTATGCTAGATAAGCCATGTAACATATCTTTGCAAAGGTTATGTTCTACTGAATATATTCATCCTATTCGTAGGCATGTATCATTTTTATATCTGAAGTTATGAGCATTGGCTCTGTGCTTGTATTTAAAGTGTTTGCTGTAGGAAGCACATAAGGCAGATTTGGTCAACTTAGTGTGAAGGGGTTATTCAAGTAATTGGGAGTACTTAACTAGCAATGGGCTTTGGGAGAGCTTTCCTGGGAATTTTCAAACTAACATGTAAACAATGGCATCAGCCTGCAAAAAGCTGACTCATTCATAGAAATGTGACTTGCCCAGGTGACTGCAAACTCCATCTTGTTGAGGGGATTTTACACAGGAGAACAAAGGGGTTTCCACCTACAAGATAAAGACCATATAAGGTCCTGGAAGCTCCTCCATTTTGTCTTCAGCTGGCTCAAAAGATAGCCTCTTCACCCCAAAGAGATGCCTGAAAGAAACTGGAACAAAGGACAGTAACTATGGGGTTGCTGGACCCAGACTAGGAAGGAGTCTAGTCTGTCAAAAAAGCTTATTGGAACATCTCTGAGGGTGAGATTTACCNCCCAGAGCTTGCACCCTCACCCCCTCCTGCACCCCAACCCCCTGCCTCAGGTTCAGCCCAGATCCCCCTCCCACACTGCGAATCCCTTGCCCCCGCCCAGAGCCCGCATCCCCCCTCCCCCCAAACCCCAAACCCCTACCCCAGCCTGGTGAAAGTGAGTGAGGGTGGGGGAGAGCGAGCGACGGAGAGAGGGGGGGATGGAGTGAGCGGAACGGGGCTTTGGGGAAAGGGTGGGGTAGATCCTGGGTTGCCCTTACATTCAAAAAATGATCTTGGGCGTAAAAAGGTTGGAGACCACTGGTCTAAGGGGTTTGTGAAAGATTGAGACTGAAAACTGATTGAACAGAATTCAACTATCCAGAGAATAGATTTCCAAAGGGGTCCACACCTCCATTCGAAATTTTGTAGGGGTCTGCAAATGAGAACCACTGGGCCCTACAACTCTGCCTAGGACTTTGGGCATGTCCTCAAGTGGCTACGCTGCCACCCATTATTGGAGCTGGGTATGTCTACCAGTGTTGCAGTCATACCTGTGGTTGCCGTGTAGACAGACCCTAAAACTAGAGGAATGATGCTGCAGTGGTTCGGACTTGGGTGACCTGGGCCCTCTTCCCTTTTCTGCTACAGACTTGCTATGTGACCTTGGGTAAGTCACATAGCCGCTCTGTGCCTCAGTTTCCCTTTTTTACATTCATTTGTATGATTAAAAAGTGGAGCTATCAGCACGGTCCTATCTTGCAGGGATGTGAGGGTAAAACCATTAAAGCTTGCAATGTGCTTGGAGAGCTAGAGATGAAAAGTGCTCTCTAATGATTTAATTGTGACTTTTTACATGTTTTAAACATTTTTATAATATAAAATAAAAATCAATTTTGAAATGAAAGGTCACGTGGAAGTGTTACATTCCAAAAATGGTACAGATCCTCAGTATCAAAATGCCTTCCCTATCCCCGCAATTTAAAAAACAAAACAAAATTTCATTGGAATTGACACATTCCTGCAGAAAGTTTGGGTTTTGACAATTGCCATTTTCTGGCAGAATAATGGGCCATTGGAAAATTTTCAACCAGCTCTACTTGTTTATGCAAATTAGCCTGCACATTTTTATATGCAAATTTGAACCCCTAAAGGAAATAAACAAGCCAATTGGCACCAAGATGTTGGAAAATTAAAATATTCTTGCATAATCTGAATTTGCTGCGCCTCTTTCCCTGCATTTCTACTGGTTCCTGTCTGTGTTCTGGGAGGCCCGGTTCAAAGTCCTTTCAGAGCTCAACTGCTGGAGTTCTGCATGGTTGGCTCAGCTTAGTGGAGTTGAAATGAGAGGCCCAAGGAGGCGTGAAAGCAGACCCTCGGTGAATCCTGCAGATATGGTCTTCCTCTCCTCATGTCACCCAGGGGCTGTCCCTGGCTGGTAGCATTTGCCCACCTACAAACTCATTCTCAGCTTGACACATACGAAGGCTGTCGCAGATCGACACACAAGGACAGCTACAAACATATGCCTAGGGTTTACCACTAGTTTTAGGGTTTACCACTAGTATTAACTCCTCCCTCCCGCCCTCCCTCCTACCAATGGACCTCAGCCTAGACCATGAAGGATTTAGGATCAAGAGAGGAGTCCAGCTCCCATGGCCATTCAAGCTTTGGTCTCTCTGCCTAGACTCACTACATGAGATGCCAGTTGTTTTTGAGATGTGTCCTTCTGGGAGCTAGATGGAGAATCTCCATCTCATTTCACAGAGGCCAGCAAACAGCCATCGCACAATAACAGAGTTTGGTCTCTACAGATCTGGGACTAGACTGGAATCAATGACCCTAGCGCTGGATGGGTCAGTATCCCATTCCCCAGAACCCTGAGCCACCTGGATTGCCCATGGGGCTAGTCTGTGTCAGCAGTGAGTAACACCAGAACAAAGGGCCATTCCATGAAATGGAGAGGTGACACATTCAAAAAGGACAAAAGCAAATATTTTCCCCACACAACACATAATTAGCCCGTGAAACTCACTGCTACTGGATGTTGCAGAGGCCGAGAATTTAGCAAGATTCAAAGAGGGACTGGAAGTTTATATGGGTAACAAGGATATCCAGATAGTTACGGCTAGGGGAGATAGGGAAGGGAGATTAAGTCTCCTGCTTTGTGGATTAAGCAGATCAGATTATTAGGGGTAAGGTTGAGACTTCATGGGGGATCATCCCAAATCTGCCTGCCTTGGGGTTTCTTGCACCTTCCTCTGAACCTTCCGGTACCAACCACTGTTGGAGACAGGAGACTAGGCTAGATGGATCACAGGTCTGACCTATGTTCTTATTAAACAGTGCTTTCCCCCAGTGTGTGCACACATACGGAAAACTTCTGAAGTGTGGGGGGCTCCTTTGGGGATGGATGGTGCGATACATGAGGGGATAATTTTGAAGGATACAAATTGCCAAGCTGTGCCACTCGCTCTGCTGCTGAGCAGCTCTGAGCAACAACGTTGGCCGCCTTCTCAACTGCCTCTGCACCTTGTGCGTCACTCACCATCAGCACAAAGTGTGTGCAAAGAGCTGCCATTGTGATCTGGCAGCGTTTCACCCTAGCTTTTCACAGGGGTAAGTGATGATATAAGGTGCAAGACCAGGGAGTCTCTAGCTCTTTGACTGAGGTGACTGACTGTATTGTGTACTTGGGAGGAGAATCCCAGGGGCTCATCTAGCCCCTATATGAAGCTCCTTAGGTGAGTCTGTGATGAAAAGTCCCAGCATCTCCACAGGTCAAGTTGGTCTTCAGACATCTGTCCAAGAACAAGAAGGGCAGGAGTTTCTACTGCAAGGTGGGTCTTTAGCTGCTTGGATATCACAAGCATCCTCTCCTTTGTAGATTTGCCTTGTGCCTTGGTGCCGACAACCAGGGGAGCTGTGAATCAACTCAGAGAATAATCTGTTGTTGTCTGGCTGCGTATAAAATTCTGTCTCAGTCACAGGTATTGGATACTGCACCTATCTATGGTACTTATATGTCCTGCATCACCACAGTATCTGAGTACCTCACAATCATTAATATATTTACCCTCACAACTAGAGCCAGATGAATAACTGATTTTTCAGTTTGCTGGGAGTTCAGAAACAAAATAATTGTTTTGGATTGTCCCGAAAAAGAATTTAAATCTTTTTTCAGCAAATTAAAAAGTTGGAAAAAATTGTCGTGGGTCAAATGAAACATTTTGTTTCAATTCCAAGCATTTTAAATTTTTTTTCTTAAAAATGTAACTGAAGTTGATGGAAATTTCAGAATGATAGGAAATTTGGTTTTAATTGAAAAAAATCGAAAAATTATGATTTTGGGGGGATTTTGTTTTGTTGGGTTTTTCCTCGACTGAAACAATTTGGCAAATTTGCCACAAGTTTGCAAAATGTTTCGGTCGACCTGAATCTGCGTTTTTCACTGAAAGAAGGTTTTGTTGAAGAATGTCACCCAGCTGTATTCACAACCCCCTCTGTGGCAGAGGGAGAACAGAGGCAAAAGCTATGGGCCAGATTTCTGAAGGTGTTTACGTACCTCAAGAGCCCCTACACATCTAACTCTGGAGTCAGGCACTTAAGCACCTTGTAAATCTAGCTTTAATTGACTCACACACAGAATCTGTGGTAGAGCAGGGACTTGAAGCTGAATTTTTTGGATCCCATGCTAGTGCCACCAGACCAACCTTCCTTTCTGCCTGCTTTCTTTAGGATAGGTGGGTATCTATGGGCAATGGGACACCGTTATGCACTTCCAAGTAAATTAACTCCACTGAGATGTCCTGCTCAACCAAACTTAAGAGCCGTTCATGAATGCAGTTAAGTCTTCCCCAGTCAGTGTGCTGGGCACCAGACTGCCTGAGCCTGAATTTGGTTCCTGAGTGACACTGGTCAGCTCCAATGGCCTAATCCAAGGCCCAGTGGAAGCGTTTTGGGGCAAAAGACTGTCTTTTTTATTTTGTATTGGTACAGCGGCCGGCATAGCCCTGCCGCAATGCAAATACAGAATAATGATAATTATTGATTGCAGTCCATACGAGGCTTTTTAACTGACTGCAAAGGGCTCCGGCCACAGAATTATAGAAAATTAGGGTTGGAAGAGACCTCAGGAGGTCATCTAGTCCAACTCTCTGCTCAAAGCAGGACCAACACCAACTAAATCATCCCAGCCAGGGCTTTGTCAAGCCGGGCCTTAAAAACCTCTAAGGAAGGAGATTCCACCACCTCCCTAGGGAACCCATTCCAGTGCATCACCACCCTCCTAGTGAAATAGTGTTTCCTAATATCCAACCTAGATCTCCCCCACTGCAACTTGAGATCATTGCTTCTTGTTCTTCTTGCCAGTAGTAAGTGGGTCTTGATTTTTGCCAGTTTAAAGATTTGGAGCTTGATCCAAACCTCCTTGAAGTCAGTTGAGAGATTCTTTTTGATGTCAGTAGCTTTAAGGTCAGACCTTTGTGCCTCATTAGTTTGTCTTTCATTTTCAGTAGCTTCAGCCTCATTTTTGTCCTGACCAACCTTAAAGCACCGTCCTCTGAAGACGCTCTCTGGCTTAGCCGGGGTTCCTGGAACATGGGGCTGAGTCTGTGACTTGCTGAGCTTTGTGCTCCCCCTGGGGGCTGAGTGGGCTGCGTTGTCCCACCATTGTGTTCGACAGCTGTTGAGGGCACCAGGTTTTTTCTGCCTTCCTCTGGAGCAGCAGAGAACGTCCACAGCTGAAGATGGGAAACCAAATAGGGTGGACCAATGAAGTGGTACAGAGAATTGTCTTTCTCGGGCATCTGGCTGGTGTATCTTGCTTGCACGCTCAAGGTCAAACTAATCCCCAAATTTGGGGTCAGGAAGGAACTTTCTCCCAGGTCAGATTAGCAGGGACATGGGGGTTGTTTTGCTTTCCTCTTCAGCATGAGGTGTGGGTTACACCTGCTGGGATCATCTGGGCATACTTTACCTGATCAACACTCTGCCATTGCAGGGGCTTCAGGCACTGCTGGCATCTTGGTCTCACCTGTCCTCTGCCTGTGGCACATAATAGTTTAGTCTCCTGAGGACTGAAATGCTTTGACCTAACTAAAGTCTTTGAGCTTAATATGAGGGTGGCTGAATGAAAGTTAATGGCTTGTGTTATACAGGAGGTCAGACTAGATGATCACAATGGGCCCTTCTGGCCATAAACTCTATGAAACTATGGAACAAGACTGGGGGGGCCAAGGCCAGTCCCTAGTTTGCCAAGCGTTCTCACCTCGACAGTCTCAGTCAGAACTGACTCCAGTTGGCTTTCCTGCTAGCAATGGTGATTGGCAGGCCAAGCATGGGATGGGCCAGAGACTGAACCGACTCTTGCCTCTTACCTCAAGGTGAAGGCACATTGGCAGGGTGTGTCTGAGAATGAGTGGTGAGGTGATCGGCACACCTCCCGCTGCCCATATTGTCCCTGTTCTGTGGACACGGGGGCTGGGACTCCAGCACTTACCATGTACTGTGTCTCACTGAAAGGTGTCTAATGTCCGCTCTCCTCAGCAGGTGAAGCACCCCAAGGCGATGGCTGCTGGAGGGAATGGCACCGCTGTGACCCATTTCATCCTGCTGGGCCTCACGAACCGTATGGACCTGCAGGGGCTGCTCTTTGGGTCCTTCCTGCTGATTTACACCATGACACTGATGGGAAACCTGGGCATGATGGCCTTGATCCACGCTGACCCCCACCTCCACAGCCCCATGTACTTCTTCCTCAGCACGCTCTCCTTCGTCGACATCTGCTACTCCTCCGTGGTCACCCCCCGGCTGCTGGCTGATTTCCTCGCCACCGACAAGTCCATCTCCTACACTGGCTGCGTGGCACAGATGGCTTTCTTCTTACTCCATGGCACAGCCGAGTGCCTGCTCCTGGCCACCATGGCCTATGACCGGTTTGTGGCCATCTGCCGCCCTCTTCTCTACCACACTCTCATGTCCAGGGGGATGTGCATACGGCTGGTGGCTGTGGCCTACACCCTCAGCATGGCCAACTCAGCCGTGCAGACCAGCAATGTCTTCCGGCTGCCCTTCTGCGGCCCCAACCACATCAATCACTATTTCTGTGATATCCCCCCTCTGCTGCAGCTTGTCTGCAGTGACACCACCACGGCCAAGGTAATTCTCTACGTCTTCTCCGCCCTGGCAACCATGACCACTTTGACCATCATCCTGGTATCCTACGGGTACATCCTGGTCACCGTTGGGAGGATGAGCTCAGCAGAGGGCCGCCGGAAGGCACTGTCCACCTGTGCCTCCCACTTCATGGCCATCTTTCTCTTTTATGGCACGGTCTTCTTCATGTACATCAAGCCCAGAGCGGGGGACTCAATGGACCAGGACAAGGTCATCTCAGTGTTCTACACCATTGTCATCCCCATGCTGAACCCCCTGATCTACAGCCTGAGGAACAGGGAGGTAAAGGACTCACTGAGAAGGAAGATCTGTGGGAAGATATTTCCTTAATGACCTCGATAGAGAAAGGTGGTGGGAATTACCAGGGGAGAAGGGAGCGCACAGCCCCACATACAAGGTCATTTGGTCTCATAAGGAGGAGCTGCTAACCCAGGGGTAGGCAACCTATGGCACGAGTGCCGAAGGCGGCACGCGAGCTGGTTTTCAGTGGCACTCACACTGCCCGGGTCCTGGCCACCAGTCTGGGGAGCTCTGCATTTTAATTTAATTTTAAATGAAGCTTCTTAAACATTTTAAAAACCTTATTTACTTTACATACAACAATAGTTTAGTTATATATTATAGACTTAGAGAAAGAGACCTTCTAAAAACGTTACAATGTATTACCGGCACGCGAAACCTTAAATTAGAGTGAATAAATGAAGAATCGGCACATCACTTCTGAAAGGTTGCCAACCCCTGTGCTAACCACTACAGTTTGGGCGCAGAAGGCATTTGCTAAACAGCAAATGTGACTCAACATATTAAAAGGAAAAAAATCTTCAGCCTATTTTGTGTTCAGGGAAATACAAAATGACTTCAGTTTGGCCCTTCTGTGAGGAGCAGAGTCTCCTGGCCGGACTGAACACCACGGTGTTTTACGTTCATAGATTTCACAGACTCATAGATGTGAAGACCATTAATATGAGCTTGTCATAGGTGATAACTCTGGACTATTCTGTTATAGATTTCAGAGATTCATAAAGTTTAAGGCCAGAAGGGAAAATTAGATCCTTTAGTTTCACCTCCTGCGTCACACAGGCCATTACATTTCACCCAGTTACCCTTGTATTGAGCCCAACAACTTGTAATTGGCTAATACAAATCTTCCAGAAAGGCTTGATTAGAAGATTCCAAGAGATGGAGAATCCACCAATTACACTGGGAATTTGTTTCAATGGTTAATCAACCTCCCTGTGTGCCTTATGTTCAGTATGAATCTCTCTAGCTTTAACTTCCAGCCCTTGGTTCTTGTTATGCTATTCTACACTATTAAAGGGCCCTTTTGCAAATGGGTACTATCGCTAATTGCTCAATCATACTATTACTAACAGGAAAGTACTGATGTTGGAGAATGGTAGAGTGAGCATGAGCAGTGTGATGCTTTGATGAACTGAAATAAAGTTGTGTTGCCAATCCCGCATGTTCAGAAATTATGAGTTGCCCCTCCACCCCAATCCAGAGATCTTGAGATTTAAAAAAAGCATAAAAAAGTCTTGAGATTTTAAAAAAGCATAAATTTGGGATTCTTATTCACCTACTGGTTACCGAGCCTTCAAGGTCCCCTGGCTTTGCATTTGTAAGCTTTCTTCTGTCACCACCAGTGGTAAAGACTGGCATTTTATATTGAATGGAAGCTGTGAGTCTTAGCCAATCTTGTGAGTCCAAGAGCTGGGGCTTGAAGAAAAACATGAGATATTGCAAGATACATGATAACATCTCAAGAGTTGGTGACACTGTCCTGAATTCTTGTGGACCCTTGGCTGGCTTGTGTTGACCTGGAAATCACTGACTGTAATCCTCCTCCACACCCTAGATAGCCCTTTGTGACACTGCACCCCATATTCTTCATAGTGATATTAGTATAATATGATTATATCATAATTATGATGTATTTTATGCAAGATGAGGCATGTGAGATGTCACTGGAAAGGTTATGATTTGCTGAATATGATTATCCTATTTGCATGCATGTATCATTTCTGTATCTAAAGTTATTAATAATGACTATGTATCTGTATCTCACATGTAGTTACACCTGGGTAACGCCCACTAGGCAAAATGCTCTCAGTCTAGACGGCTGGCTGGGAAGGGCCCATTCAGGTTAATGAGCCATTAGGAAGAAACAATAGGCTTTAGGAGAAGCTTATCTCCCACCTCGGGAGCCTTCCTGAGGATACTACGGACAGCCTCCGAGTAATGGCTGCTGGGACACTTCAGGGACACATGTGACCAGATCACCTGGTGCTGGACTCCAATCTTGGGATGTCAGTATTTTTCCACTGATGAGTGGGAACCAAGCTTTGAAACAAAGGGTTCCTGCCATATGCAAAAGCTATATAAGGCAGGGGAGTGACATCATTGTGGCTCTTCACTGACTCCCCACCCAAAGAGACTCCTGAAAACACCTGAGGTACAAAGACTGAACTGGGGGAAGTGCTGGACCCAGGCTAAAGGGATTTTTGGCCTGTAAATGGAACATCTGGGGATTCCAAGCTGTAAAGCAAGTGTAACTGGCCCTTAAGAATCTGCAGCCTGCTTGTATCATCACTTAGGGTCAGGATCTGCTATTCAGATCCAATCTATTAAGCTTAGTTAGCATTTTTGTTTATTTGCTAGGTAATCTGCTTTGATCTGTTTGCTATCCCTTATAATCACTTAAAGTCTATCTTTTGTAGTTAATAAACTTGTTTTTGCTTTGTCTAAAACCACTGGGTGGGAATCATTACTCAGGGGGAGAAAGTTGTCTCATATTCCTCTCCCCATTGAGGGAGGGGGCGAATTTTATGAGCTTATGCTGTACAGTTCCCTGTGCAGTGTAAGACAGTATAATGTTGGATTTACACTCCAGAGGGGGTGCGTGCCTTAGGAACTGGGAGGTGCCCCAGGTGGAGCCTTCCCATGCAGGGGCTAGTCAGAGTGTCTGCATCTAACTGCAGCTGGGTGTGTCCCTACCTGTATGTGTGCTGGTGAAAGTGCAGGATGGAGCCTGGAGAGGGCTTAGCAACTTGTCACAGCATTACCGTATAAAAGGGAGCCCAGGATGGTGGGTCAGGGGGCCTCATCCATACCCCAGTTCGAGGTGGCACCCCAGGGGGAACCTGTCACACCCTTGATGACCTCTAACTCTTCCCTGTCTAGTTCTTCCTGGCCTTTAACCTTCCCCTGTCCCTAGGGTGATCTTCTCTGACCTTTAATCTTCTCCTGGCTAACACTCACTGACCTTTAACCTTTCCCCTTCTCCTGGCTGACCGTTGCTGACTCCTGGGTTCTAACCTTGGCTCTGAGAAGAGAGTACAGGTTAGTGGCTTAGAGGAGGTTGGGAGGGCTGGTAGCCGGGACTTCTGGGTTCCAGCTCTGGGAGGAGAATGGTGTCTAGTGGTTAGAGCAGAGGGCTCCTGGAATCTGGTCCCAGCGCTGAGAGGGGAGTCTGGCCTAGTGGGTTAGAGCCGAGGGGTTGGGGGATGGGAAAGGCTTTGGGGATCTAGTCCCCATTCACAGACAAACACACAATCTGTTTTTCTGCTGCCTCATTCTCCCATCCTCCTCCATCCCCATTTAATCTGAAGTGTGAAAACGTGACGGCAGCCACAGGCGAAAGGCCACGCAACATGGCTTCACTGCCCAGTAATGTCAAGTTACGAGTTGTTAGATGCAGAAACATAATTAAAACCCTTTTTACCTAAAGAAAAAACTCCCTCTTAGCATCAACACAAGTCCTCACTGAGGTTCAGTCCCTTCTGTAGTTTGAAAATTAAAACTCAAACCACCCATGGAGATATTTGAACAGAAACAATGGAGGAGATTATTGCAAAGTGGAAATAATATGTTGTGTTCAAGCTCATGCAACTCAAAACCAGGGGGTACAAAGCGTGATGCTTTATGATTGAAAATGACCATTTGTATCATTGCTGCTACCACGGTTATACAATTGCAACAAGGTGTGTACCAAGTATGTCTTGTAAGGTGTCAATGGAAAAGTTACAATCTATCAAATATGATTATCCTGGTTAAATCCATGTATCATCTTTGTGTCTAAAGTTATAAATATTGGCTATGGACTTGTATTTTATACATGTGGTGTATTCCTGGGTAACACCCACCAGATAGGATTTATATTAAGGCTAGACAGCTGTGTTGATGGCCCATTAAGGACACTTCACTTCACTCTAACAATGGGCCGTAGAAGAAACTCATCCTGCCCAGCAGGTCTTCCTGCAGAGACAGACACCGAGGGGCAACTGATCACCCCCTCTGGGTCAGCAAGCCATGTAAGGGCATGTGATCCTGGACTCCATCTTGGCCCAGTAACTTTCTACAAACAGGGGCTGTGGGCATTGTTTGGGACAGTAAATTTCCATGCACATGATAGATATAAAAAGGCACCCAAGACAGTTCCATTTTGTCTTCATTTCCTGCTTCACTTCTCTGGACTGGATTTCGAACAAGGAAGCGCTAAACAAGGACTGATGACCCCCAATCTGTTTGGGTGATTCCAGAGAGACTTTTGCAAGCTAGCAGTTTGTTCCATCGCTGCTACAAACCTGATATAAGGACTTTGCAATCACTTGTATATATATGATCTATTAACCATTTATAACTCTCTTCTTCTTTTCTTTTATTATTAAACCTTTCGTTTTTAGTTACTGAAGGATTGAAGTGTCTGGGTGGTGAGCCAAGGGCTGGAATTCCTAATGGGACTGTGTTTTTGGCTTCTTGTTAACCAGTGTGGTGTTACAGAAACTCATTTATGTTACCGGTTTGGTAAACTCTGATGATAGAATAACCACGAGTTTGGGGCATGTCTGTCCTATTTCTCAGCAGTCTGTCCTGAATTTGGTATTCTCAGCTGTGACCCACTGTGGCACAGTGACACCAAGTTTGCTCAAATGTTCCATGGAAATTTGCTCTGGGTTCAGATTGAGGCCATGTTTACACTAGGAGTGCTTTGCTGGTAGAGGTATGCCGATATACTATACTGGCAAAGCACTCCTAGTGTGGGCCCTGCTTATACCGGCAAAACTGGACTTTGTATCAATTGTATTTCAGCTCTCCTCTTCCACCCACTGAAGCAAGCACAGTTTTGCTGGAATAGCTGCATCTATAGACTCATAGACTCACGGATTCCAAAGCCAGAAAGGCACCATTGTGATCAGCTAGTCTGACCTCCTGTCTAACACAGGCCATAGATAATAATTCCGAGAGCAGAGCTTTTAGAAAAACATCCACCATGAACCTTGGTAAACTGTTCCAATGGTTAATGACTCTCACGGTTAAAAGTTATGCCTTATTTCCCATCTGAATTTGCCTAGCTTCAACTTCTGGCCATTGGATCATGTTATACCTTTGTCTGCTAGATTGAAGCATCCATTATTAAATATTTGTTCCCCCTGTAAGTACTCATAGACTGTGATCAAGTCACCCCTTTAACCTTCCCTTTGTTAAACTAAATAGATTCAGCTCTGTGAGTCTCTTAATATAAGGCAGGTTTCCTAATCCTTTAATTATTCTCGTGGCTCTTCTCTGAACACTCTCCAATTTATCAACATCCCGCTTGAATTGTGGACACTAGAATGGGATGCAGTATTCCAGGAGTGGTAGAACCAGTGCCAAAAACAGAGGTAAAATAACTTCTTTACTCCTACTCGAGATTCCCCTGTTTGTGGATCCCAGGATTGCATTAGCCGTTTTGGCTGCAACATCGCACTGGGAGCTCATGTTCACCTGATCCTCCACCATGACCCCCAAGTCTTTTTCAAAGTCACTGCTTCCCAGGATAGAGGCTCCCATTCTGTAAATATACTAAGGGTGTCTGCTAGCACAGCTCTGTTGGTCAGGGATCAGACTGTGTCACACCCATGGCAACATCACTATGAAGGCAGAAATCGGTAGTATAGGTCTGGCCTGAGCCTGGGAAGTTTCATCTCAAAGGACACAACTTTGAGGCAGTCATGAGCAACTGAAAAGGACGGTGGAGGAGTTTGGCAAAGGGCAGCCATTGTAACCTTTCTCTCCAGCATCCTCTACTGTAGATGTTCAAGCAAGAGTCTGTTTTATGAATCTTGATGTCATCTGAATTTTTTAAATAAAATATGCTTATATTTGCATAAATATGGTGTGACGTTACACTCCATATTCTTCATAGAAATATTGTTATGATATGAATATGGCATTCCTAAGATATGTTTTATGCAAGATGGGTCATGTGAGATATCATTGGAAAGGTTATGAATGTGCTTATCCAATTTGTATGCATTTATCATTTCTGTATCTAAAGTTAGGAATGTTGACTATATAACAATTACAGCTGTGTGTGTACTTGGGAAACACCCACCAGACAGCAGGTCATCAGCCATGATGGGCCATTAGGAAGAAACAATAAGACTTTGAAGATACTAATCTCTCTCCTTCCTGAGACGTGTCCTGGGATGTTGCTTTGACACTACAAGGTCAGGTGGTCATGTCACCTGGTACTAAACACCATCTTGGACTTTTAGTGATTTTCCACTAAAAGGAGGGGGAGATCAAGACTGGGAAACAAAAGGTTCCCGTCTTATGTAAATTCTATTTAAGGCTGGGGCAGGGCCGGCTCCAGGCACCAGCTAAAGAAGCAGGTGCTTGGGGCAGCCAATACCAAGGGGCGGCACTCCGGCCGCTATTGGGGCAGCACGTCTGGGTCTTCGGCGGCAATTCGGCGGCGGGTCCCTCAGTCCCTCTCGGAGCGAAAGACTTGCCGCCGAATTGCCGCCGAAGAGTGGAGCGGCGCGATCGCGCTGCCGTGACTTTTTTTTTTTTTTTTTTTTTTTTTTTTTTTTNTTGGGCGGCAATTCGGCGGCGGGTCCCTTGGTCCCTCTCGGAGCGAAAGACATGCCGCCGAATTGCCGCCGAAGAGTGGAGCGGCGCGATCGCGCTGCCGTGCCTTTTTTTTTTTTTTTTTTTGCTGCTTGGGGCAGCAGAAAACCTGGAGCCGGCCCTGGGATGGGGAGTAACTTGATCTAGGTTCACTCTTCACTGAATCCCCACCCAGGATGACATCTGGAAAGCTCTGAGAAACAAAGACACAGGCGGGGGAAGTGTTGAGCCCAGGCTGGAAAAGGGATCTGGTCTGTGAATATGGTGTCTGAAGATTTAAGCTGCAAGCAGGGTAGATAACCTTCAAGAATTTCTGCATCCTTCCCCAAAGCAACATTTAGGGTGAGAAATTACTTCTTGAAACCAGTCTCTTTAAGATCTTAAGCTTAGTATGCATGTTTTGTTTTATTTGTTTAGTAATCTGCTTTGTTCTGTTTGCTATCCCCTATAATCACTTAAAAGTCTGCGTTTTGTAGTTAATAAACTTGTTCTGTTTATTATAAAACCCAGTTTGTGCAATTTACAACTGGAGGGGGGGCAAGAAGTTGTGCATATCATCATAGAATATCAGGGTTGGAAGGGACCTCAGATGGTCATCTAGTCCAACCCCCTGCTCAAGCAGGACCAATCCCCAGACAGATTTTTGCCCCAGATCCCTAAATGGCCCCCTCAAGGATTGAACTCACAATCCTGGGTTTAGCAGGCCAATGCTCAAACCACTGAGCTCTCCCCCCCTCTTCCCTCACATGGAGGGGGCGAATTTATGAGCTTACGTTGTATAGATTTCTCTACAGCGCAAGACAATATTATTTTGGGTGTACTCCCCAAAGGGGGTGTGCACGTGAGTGCTGGGTGAATCTCAAGCTGAATCTGCTCACACAGAGCTGACTTCAGTCTCTCTTTCTGCTGCTGGGTGTGGCCTGACCTGTGTGTGTGCTAGTGAAGGCTTGAGGGCCTTGAGGGCTTGAGACACAGTATAAACAGTGTGAGGAAGCCCAGGCTGGTGGAATGGGTGGGCTCAGTGAGAGCCCAGCACATCAGGTGGCATCCCGGATGGGGGGTCCAACCTGTCACATATGTATTGCCCATTCAGCCCCCTCATGGGCCCTCCACCCCATCCCCTCCACCCCAGCTCTTGTTCATTTCACACCTGCTCACTATGAAATTCCTTTCATTCCAGTCCCACTAGCTCCAGGCACACTCTCGCTCCCCGGACACAACTGCACACTCCACACCCACCCTGTGCCCTACTCTTTCCCCACAACCCCATCCACTAATTCTGTGTGCATATAGAACCCACGGGTGAGTGTGTGTCACAGGTCCCTGTCTGTGCCGGTCCACAGAAGTGCTGATTCTCTTGCCACCCCAGCTACGGAGTTTGGCTCCTTAGCTCAAGCTGTGGTGGCTCATGCATTTAGCTCCGGAGGCCCTTGGTGTGTGGGTCTGCAAGGCAGCCAATTGTACACTGCTCACCCTTTCTGCAGACCTACGGCTACTCATTCTGTACAGCCAGTCCCAATTGTTCCATGCATGCGTCCCGTCCCTCATGTCACACACACCTCCCATCACCCCCAGAGGCAGCTCAGCAGCTGCCTCCACTAGGCCAAGCCCCAGACAACACGAGGGGAGATGCAGCTATAGGCCCCTGTTTACAGGCAGAGCACGAGGACAGTGGGAAGGGAGGTTCCTATGCGTTCGGTGGAAGTCTTATCCTTCCCTCTCAGTCAACACTTCAGGGGTCTTGCTTCCCATCCCAGCTCCCCACTGTTCTCCCTCAGACAAGGTTTCAACCCAGCCCAGTTCCCCCCCAGGACCCTGGATGTTTGCCTCTCACATCCTCCCTTTGCCTCAATCCCCAGCTATCTCATGTTGAGAACAGAGACTCACCAAAAAGCCACCCAACCCCCTCTCACCATTGGGAAAGGACACAGACAACCACCATCCCTCCTTCCCCTCCATCCACCCTCCTCTCACTAAGGAGATGGTGGAGGAAGGAGGGGAGAGAAGTGGCAGAGGGAGAAGCAAACCCCCCTATGACCCAGTGCCTAGGATGGACCACATTGAGAATGCCACACTCTGGGAAGACTGCAAGAAACAGGGCAGACAATCCCCCCAAAACTGGTGGTTTATTCTATAATTAGATTCACCAAACCAGTAACAAAGGAGCTTCTGTAGCACCACCCTGGTTAAGAAGCCTAACACAGTCCCCTTTAAGGGTTATTTTTCTTTCTTTATGTAATTGTTTAAGCTTCTTTGAGTCACAATCTACATATGATTCACCTATTGTCAGTACTCTTTAACCACCAAAACTCTCAATATTAAATTTTGAATAGTGTGGGCGTTCTGCTCCAAACCTAATTGACTTGTGGTAACGTGTACCCTAACCAGACTACGCCACATGTGACTAGGTGCCACCTCAGGGCAGACTGCAAGAAACTGGGCAGACAAGCCCCCAAAGTGATGGTCTCAAATTCCAGTGGGGGAGGTCTAGGTTGGATATTAGGAAACACTATTTCACTAGGAGGGTGGTGAAGCACTGGAATGGGTTACCTAGGGAGGTGGTGGAATCTCCATCCTTAAAAAGGTTTTTAAAGCCCGGCTTGACAAAGCCCTGGCTGGGATGATTTAGTTGGGGATTGGTCCTGCTTTGAGCAGGGGGTGGGACTAGATGACCTCCTGAGGTCCCTTCCAACCCTAATCTTCTATGATTCTTTTCTATAATTAGATTCACCAAACCAGTAACAAAGGAACTTCTGTAGCACCACCCTGGTTAACGTGAAGCCAAACACAGTCCCCTTTAGGCATTCCAGCCCTTGGCTCCCATCCAGACAAACAGGTCTACTATAGTGAGAGGTAACTGAAAACCTAATTCACCATAAGTGAGGTTCTACTAATCCCAAAGGATCAGACACTTACCCTCAGATCAATATGTATATCAGATCGTACCCAAATATCATGCTGACAGCCAATCCTTATTAAACTAACTAAATATTTATTAATAAAAGGGGAGTTATTGAATGGTTAAAGAATCATATTCATACAAGTGATTTCCAGTGTTCATAGCTCAGGATCATAGCAGTGATGGAATAGACTGCTAGCTTGCAAAAATCTCTGTGCTAACTTCCAAAAGATTGGAAGGTCCTCAGTCTATAATTCAAAATACTCCTTTTAGTTGTAAATCCACTGTCCAGAGAATTGGAGCAGGAATGAGGAAAAATGGAGGTGTCTCAGGTGTCTTTTACATACTCTGCCACGTACCTGGAAATTTACTGTCCCAAACCAAGCCCACAGCCCCTGTGTATGGAAAGTTACTGACAAAGATGGAGTCCCAGGTCACATGTCCACATCACATGCTCTTCCATGTTTTGCTGAATCACAGGGGTGGCCATTGGCCCCACGTTGTCTGAGGCATCTGCAAGAAGACTCATTGAAGAGCTGATCTCCCTTAGTGGCCCATCACCACCTGAATGGTCTGTCCACAATTGAATGGTTCATCAACACTAGGCTGGCTAGACAGG
This sequence comes from Platysternon megacephalum, assembly GCA_003942145.1. Classification (NCBI taxonomy): domain Eukaryota; kingdom Metazoa; phylum Chordata; order Testudines; family Platysternidae; genus Platysternon; species Platysternon megacephalum. The sequence goes on from QXTE01000375.1 coordinate 823,307, forward strand.
ATGTAAAACTACCTTGTGGGTGTCACCCAAGAACAAAACACATGTTTGAGCTACAAATACAGAGCCAATATTCTTAACTTCAGATACACAGCTGATACATGCATATGAACAGGATTATCATATTTAGCAGATTACAAGTTTTCCATTGATACCTTACATGACATACTTGATATAAGATTTGTTACAATTGTATAACAGTGATAGCAACAATGATATAAATGGTCATCTTCAATCATATAGCATCCCACCCCCCATGCACCTACACTCCCCTCACTGGTGAGGGAGGAGGGGACTGGGGAGAGAGAGCAGAAATTCCCTTCAGTAGGGATAGAGGAGACCCTCCCTATCACCCCAACTCCCCCACCCCCCCACTTTCCCTGTTTAGGAATGGGGTGGGGAGGGAGAGACATTTCTGTCCTCTATTAAGGACAGAAATGAGGGCATGGAAGGGGGAAGAGAGAAGAGACCAACCACCCCCACACACAAGGGACAGACGGGGCAGGATGGGAGGAGGGAAAGAGGAGAGACCTGCCCCATGAAAACATAGAAGAGATGGGGGCAGATGGAAGAGAGAGGTGAGACCCCCTCCCCCACCTCAGTAGTGACAGAGGAAGACTGAGGAGAGACAAGACCCCCTTTCCCCCTGCCTCCCTCAGCTAGGGTGAGAGGTGAGGGGGGAAGAGAGAGGACAGACCAGGCTCACAACCCCCCCTTCACATACACGTACTGGGGAGGGAGATTGCTGGGGTGATGGGGAGAGAGGGGGGCATGCCTGGGGCAGGGCAGTGCTGGGAGAGGGTGACCCTGTAGTGCCCAGCATTATGGGGATTCTGGGAGCAGCCATAATATTCACCTTTGCCCCCCTCACCTCCCCCCACAAGGCCATACATTTTGTGACTCAGCACCAAATCTTCCCCTCCCCCTATACTTCCACCTTCTTAATGGTGGTTTGTTGTGACTGGTGCAGGGGTGGGGAAGTACAAGGAGATCATAAATTCAGGGTGGTCTCGCTGAAAACGCGATGTGTCATGCAGAGAGTGTTATTTTCACTCAGTCGCAGGGCAAGAGCTGTAGCTGGGCTGGGTGGATAGACGAGGCTGGGGGTACGTGTGAGCAACATGCTGCTTGTTGGAGTTAAGGTTGCTAGGAATCTGCCAGTCTTCTTGAAAAACACACTACTGCCTGCCCAGGCCTCAAACAGCCAGCACTAGACCCTCTTTTGACCTCACCCACTACCCTGCCATTGCCAACCTCCCTTCCCTAGGTAAGAACACCAAGGAAGGAATTCCCCCCCAAACGCCCATCAATGGGTGACATTTGCCAGCATCCACAAATACTGCCAGTTCTAACTCCAGACCCAATCCCAGCATGAAGCTAGCCCCAGTAGCACTCAAAGTTAACTTCCACATGTCCCTGGGTACGGGCAGTGTCTCCATTCCCCATGCAGCTAGACTTCTGAACATAGGACTGGACCTCCTAGGTCATTGGGACTGGGCCCCCTCATGTAATCCCATTGACAACTAAAACTAATTAGTTGGGTGTTAGCCCACCCTTCCTTCTGCTGGGAGGCTGTTCCAGAACCTCCCTCCTCTGATGGTTAGAAACCTTCTTGCACGCAGTGTTGTTGTAGCTGTGTTGGTCCGAGGATATGAGAGAGACAAGGTGGGTGAAGTAGCATCTTTTGTTGGACCAACTTCTGTTGGTGAGAGAAGTGAGCTTTCGAGCTTATAACAACCTGAAGATGAGCTCAGTGTAAGCTGGAAAGCTTGTCTCGCTCTCTCTCACCACCAGAAGTTGGTCTAATAAAAGACATTACCTCACCCACCCTGTTTCTCTAGAAATCTTCTTCTAATTTCCACCCATGGCCAGTTGTAATCCATTTGTTCTTGTGTCAACATTGTTTTCTAGCTTCATAGCTCTTCTCCGTGCCCTGGTGTATTTAGAGAGAGCACTCAGCTCCCCGCCCCGCCGTCTTTGTTTTGCTAGGCTAAACAAGCCAAACTCTTTTTAATCTCCTCTTCAGTAAAATAGGCCCTCCATTCCCCTGGTCATCCTAGCAACCCTTCTCTGAAGCTCTCGGTGACTTTAGAAAGCAATGCTCCACCAGCTACTGTTACCCTGCCCGTGTGATATAGTATAAGTAGACTGAATGGCTTCCAATTGTTCCTTCCCAACAGAACCTAGAGAGCAGTGCTGGGTACCTGCCCCTCTTTCTCCAGGGTCCTCACCTCCGTCCTGGTGTTTACAGAGGTGCTAACCTAGCAGAGAGCTCATCATCTGCTCTTCCAATAGGTTTAAAGAAAGATGTGTGGCTGATATAATTTGTAATTCTTCCCCTTTAAAATGAACTCTTCTCTATTATGGAATTTTTTTTTGGGGGGGGGGCCACTTAGAAAGCTCATTGCTACACAGGACTTGGGCCCGGAAGTTGCACGTGTACTTCTCCTCCAGGACACAATGACACATGGTAGGTTGCCTTAGCTAGTTACAAAGCACTTGGATGCACCCCTTAATTCTACAGAGAAGAGGAAAGATGGGCCAGTAGAAGTCCAAGATGAGAGCCAGCAGGATGGTCCATTGGGATCCTAGCAGTGGATGTGGAAGACCCAGGTTCAATTCACTGATTTCCTGTGTGCACCTTGGGCAAGGCACGTAGGTCCAGATTGTCAAAGGTATTTAGGTGCCTAACTCTTATTGAAATAGGTGTCTTAATACCTTTGAGGATCTGGGGTTTAGTCTCTGGGTGCCTCACTTCCCCACCTGTACAATGGGGATAACAGCACTGCCCTATCTGACAGGTGTGTTGTGAGGGCAAATACATGAAAGACCATGAAGTGCTCAGATGCCGAGGTGATGAGGCCATACAAGTAGCTAGTATTCAAGTACAATTAACCCTGAGGTCTTCCCCAGGACATATTCAAAAGCAAAAATCCTATCCCAGGCAGAGTTATTAATCCTAAAAAGGAAGAAGTGCCAGAGACTCCATGAAGTCTACCAGGGACTTTGCTGTCACTGTTACTTTTACATGGATGGCACACAGACTCTGCGGTAAGGGGCAGCAAGATGAAACCCTAAGATTAGTGCTGGTTTTTGCCCTGACCTATGTCCCAGGGAAGCCACCGAAGGTGCAATGGGTGTAATCCAGGATAATGCCAGGTCCAGTTGCTGAACCATCAAAGGTTCAATAGGAGGGAATTGGGAGAAGAAAATCCATGGAAACATTTCAGTGGCTGAATAGAGATTTTTTTGAGACAGCTATCAATTTCCAGGATGCTTTTACTGAGGGAATAAATATTTTAGGGGATGAAAATATTTCTGAAAGGAAAGTAACTTTATTCCTCGTCTCCCCACATTGCACTGATCCCTAAGCCACCATGTCCAGCCTTTAAAATAATCCCTTGATATGGCAGAGCAAGCGCTACCTTACAATTAGTCAACAAGAAGATAATTGTTTTGGGGATCTGTCACACAGGCAGCAAAAAAGGGTCCCCGAGGTCCCTGGATGGAGTTAAAGGCAGAGCAGCTTCTAACAGAGACTTCAGTGCAACAGCTGCTGTCTTCTTTGGTTCATCTGGTGTGGTGGCTGCAGATGGGACCCCACAAGGGTCCCTTAGTTCTGTCTGTGGGTGTGGGGATGCCCATCCAGCAGCTCGCTCAGGTCCGAGGACCGCACTAAATATTCCCCCTTGAAGCACCTGGCTGCTGGTTCTAGCAAAACCAGACATCAGCGAGCATCTTTCCTCCCTCCAGAAGAACGTGACCTGCTGAAGAACATGATTTTGGAGTGATCCCTTTCTTAGTGGACCGGGGGAAGCTTGGCAGGTATAGTATGGACTGTCTATGTTTGCAGTGGTTGCATCTCTATGTAAGAGTGATGGTCTTGCAATTAGGCATGGAGCTTTGTTCATGAATTATGGCAGTGCAGCAGTGATTCGATAGTTCAGGCTGAGTTTGGAACTCCATTGCAATCTTCTTCTGACCTGCCCCCCCCCCCCTTCCCATGCTAACTTTTGATCCACATGAGACATTTATTTGCAATTTTTTCTGTGTAAGAGCCAAGAGTGAAAATTTGGTGCCCAACCTGCTTAGGCACCTTTGAAAATCCCGCTAGGCACCCAAGTGCATCTTTAGTAGCCTAAATACCATTGGAAAACTGGCCCTAAGTCCTGTTGAGATCAGTTGGAGCTGTTAGGGCTGAGAAGTTTTGAAAATCTGGCCCAGTGTTTAAAATTCTCACATGAAATTCTTCAGCTGATGTAAATTCATGCACTCCCATTCACGCCTCTCTCTCTGTCTCTCTGTCTCTCTCTCATGGCCCTCACAACATTCAACATACCTGGTCGCCTCTTGCCCTGGGGGTTCCAGTCTAAAACCTGCCTTATTATGTTATTCGTGTCTTTCCTCCATGTATGTCTTAGCCATCTCCATTTTCATTCCATAATTTCCTGTGCTATCAGTTTCTGTTTTGTCCTTCTCCATAATTCTTGGTTTGTGATAATTTCTGCCCATCTGATATTGAGGTTTTTTTCTAAGACAGCTGTTTATGGAAACTTCTGGAGTTTAGACAGTAAGATCTTAATACGTCTCCAAGTTTCAGCATCATATAAACACCTTTCACTTCATTGGAGCTATTGTGAGAGGAGGTGAATAGAAATGCCTGAGCAACCTTCTCTAGATCATTCATTATTATATATCCCATGTCATGTCCCCATCTCATTCCTCTCCTCTTTAAGCAAACCTAAACTTCGATTATTCTTTTTGTACAAGCATATTGGTTAGTTGGTGTTGAGTAACAACATGAGAAGACTTAATGTTATTAAAACTAATCTAGCCGTTTATTAAGAGAACTATTTACAGAAATGCTGCAACTATAGATAGCGTTCCAGCCATGTGCACACAGACTAATTCTCTGGTGTCTCCTCCAAACTCTTCCCTCTGCAACCTGGGCTTCTCCCTCCCAGTTCCATGTAGGTAGCTATGTGGTGCTGAGTGCCTTCAACTCTCATTGGCTGCTGGAGGTTTTGAGAATGCTCAGCATCTCACAGGATTGGGCTTAGTCCCTGTTGAGCAATAGGGAAGTTCTAGTATCTCAATATTCATAGATTCTAAGGCCAGAAGGATCCATTATGATCATCTAGTCTGACCTCCTGTACAACACAGGCCATAGAACTTCCCCAGAATAATTCCTCTTTGAACTAGAGCATATTATCTAGAAAAATATCCAATCTTGATTTATAAATTGCCAGTGATGGAGAATCCACAACAACCATTGGTAAATTGTTCCAGTGGTTAATTACCCTCATTGTTAAAAATTTATGCCTTATTTTCAGTCTGAATTTGTCTAGCTTCAACTTCTAGCCATTGGACGTTTGCTTTGTCTGCTAAATTGAAGAGATCATTATCAAATGTTTATTGCCAGGCAGACACCTATAGACTATAATCAAGTCATCCCTTATCCTTCTCATTGTTACGCTAAATAGATTGAATCCCTTGAGTTTAACACTCAACTGATCACAGAGACAGCAGAAGGAGCTAGGAACATAAGTCCCATATACATCCTTCATCCATCCTCCAACCCAATACAGGATGCTGACCTGAGGCTCAGATGTATGAGTACCTTCTCTCTCTAGGGCTCGGGAAGACATTTCCCCTGAACGTTTCTGATTATTGCTGTTGGTACTGCAGGAGAAAATGAACCTTTGTACCTATTTGCTCTTCATAGAAACTAGGAATGAAAAAATCAGTAGGTCCCCTCAAGCCTATAGAGTATGTCTACACTGCAGTTGGGGGGAGGGATAGCTCAGTGGTTTGAGCATTGGCCTGCTAAACCCAGTTGTGAGTTCAATCCTTGAGGGGGCCACTTAGGGAACTAGGGTAAAAATCTGTCTGGGGATTGGTCCTGCTTTGAGCAGGGGGTGGGACTAGATACCTCCTGAGGTCCCTTCCAACCCTGATATTCTATGACTCTATGACACCTGGGGCTGGCCTATCCCTGCTGAGTCAGGCTCACAGGTCTTGGGCTAAGGGGTTGTTTCATTGCGGTGCAGACAATATGGACTCAGGCTGCAGCCTGAGCTCTGGGACCTTCTGACCTCATAGGGTCCTAGAGCCTGGGCTCCAGCTTGAGCCTCCACATCTACACTGCAATGAAACAGCCCATTAGCCTGAGCCCCATAAACCAGAGTCAGCTGGCATGGGCCAGCCCCAGGTGTCCAACTGTAGTGTAGACATACCCTTCGTTTGCTCTGTGCAGTTAGTTTTAAATGATTCAAGAGATGAGACTCCCAGGGCTTCTGTGTTACGCTGGCTGGCCAGGATATCAGGAAATGTCCCTGATCTTCTGCCTACATTTTCCTTTTATCAGATTCAGCCCATCATCCCTAGGTATGTATCATCCTTGGAGCATCCTAAACAATTCCTCACCATCCTGGATGTGTCTATTGACTAGGTCCCCAGCTGGTGTCAATCGGCTGTAGCTCCATTGGAGTTAATAGTTGCACCAATTTACCCCAGCTCAGGATCTGGCTCAATGATTCGATCATATTCTCAATCTGGCCCTTTACTACGCCCTCTCTTCGTGCTTAACTCTGCTAATATTTCCTCATAACTACAGCTGAGCTAATAATTACTTTTTCAGTTTGATGGCTGAAATGAAAAAAAAAAAAATTTGTTTCAGGTCAACCTGAAATGTTTTCCCCCCCTGATCTTTTGTTTTGTACCATTTGCAGGTGGGTTTGTGGGGTGTTTTTTTTTTTAATAAAAATAAATGTAACTAAATATGTGAAACAAAATGCTGTTTTGAAATGAAAAGCCAGAATGTTTTGTTTCAAAAATGTCAAAACTAAATGTTTCAACTTTTTAAAAACAATCTTTTTTTTTTCTGGCTAAAACTTTTCGCTGAAATTCAACCTGAATTCGTGAATAGTTTTGGTAGCTCCAAAACTGCATATTTCATCGAATAAACTATTCCTCTGAAAACATTTCACCTTGCTCTGCCCATATCTCTGTTTCCAGGGCCCTCCACTTCACCGGCATCTTCCCAAAACTGAACAGAAGACACCAGAGATCTCTCTTCTCCCCTTGCAGGATGCAAATAACATACTAGGAGCATCTTGTATCCTGCAAGGGAGAGAATATAGCCCTTGGTTTGATCACAGCAGAGACACAGAGAGAGGCACCAGCCCTTCCCTGATCTCTGTGCCTGCTGTTCCTGAATTCTCTCTCTGCCTGCCTCTTGCCCTTAGCCCCCATCCCATTCCTCCTCCTTCTCTCACACTCGCTGTTCCTCTGAAGGTAACGCCCTTGGCCAATACGAGCATGGAGAACCGAACGTCTGTCACCGAGTTCATCCTGCTGGGCTTCCCTCTCCCGCGCGAGCTTCAGCTCCTCTCCTTTGCCATCTTCCTGGCCATCTACCTCGTCACGCTGCTTGGCAATGCGGTGATCATCGCCCTCTCCCAGCTGGAGGCCGGCCTGCGCACCCCCATGTACTTCTTTCTCAGCAACTTCTCCCTGCTGGAGATGTGCTACACCTCGGTCACGGTGCCCCGGCTGCTGGGAGATTTCCAGCACGGCCATCGTGCCATCTCCTTCCACGCCTGCATCACCCAGATGTACTTCTTCTTCTTCTTCGGCTCCACAGAGTTCTTCCTCCTGTCTACCATGGCTTACGACCGGTACCTGGCCATCTGCCACCCGCTGCACTACCCAGTGCTCATGAATGGCCGAGCCTGTGCCCGGCTGGCCCTCGCCTCCTGGGTGAGTGGCTTCCTTACCCCCTTCCTGCCCACAGCCTTCATCTCGCAGCTGCCCTTCTGTGGCAGCAACCGAATCAACCACTTCTTCTGTGACACAGGGCCCCTGCTGAGGCTGTCAACTGGTGATACCCACCTGGCCGACATCTTGGTCTTCCTGGTCTCAGCGGTGGTGGTGCTCAGCTCCTTCCTCCTGATCCTCACCTCCTACACCCTGATTGTCTCCGCCATCTGCCGTATCCCGTCAGCCACAGGGAGACACAAAGCATTCTCCACATGTGCCAGCCACCTCACCGTCGTCACCATCTTCTACGGCACAGTCATATTCATGTACATTCGTCCGGGATCTGGCCAGGCCTCCGACATGGACAAGGTGGTGTCGGTCTTCTATGCCATTATCATCCCGCTGCTGAACCCTGTCATCTATACCCTGAGGAACAGGGACTTCAAGAGAGCCCTGGGGAAGGCCCTGAGGAGAGTGAAGGTTGCCCTTACTGTCCTGACCTGAACCTCATCACACCCCATCAATGGGATCAGGAGTGGCCAAGCCGGCTGTACATCTGCAGAGAGGAATGATCTTCATGGAGCCGACTCGCCAGCAGGGACTCATTTCCAAACATCTTTCATAGAGCTTAAGGCCAGAAGGGACCATTAGATCATCGAGTGTGACCCCAAAAGCTACAGCTGGAACTGGGACATGAATCCTGGACCCTCAGATTAAAAGTTTGTTACTCTTCTGACTGAGCTATCCAGGCAGGGATGGAGGTCAAGCAATAAAACCAATGTACTCAAGGTGTGTTAAAGTGTCTCCCTTTCTTTCTAAGAGCAGAACTTTCCTGTTGTTATTAATGATTATTGTGGTCCTATCTAGAGCGCCCAACTGTTCTCCGTTGCGCTGAGGGCTGTACGTGCACAGGCAGATCGTTTCACAAGGAGGGGTTTATACATCTATTTGCGACAGTGCAGGTGGGCGAGTGTCCCAGAGTTTAAAAATCCTAGTGGTCAGAGAAGGTGCTATGGGCATTGGGCTTTCTGAGTTCTAAGCTCACTGTTGCTATTGATTTATGTGCCTTTGGGCCAGTGGTTGCATTGCTGTGCCTCAGTTTCCCCAGTTGTGAATGGGAATGATGATAACACTCACCTACCTCACATTCCCTCTATGGAGAACCATGAAACGTCTGATCTATTTTTATGGAAAAAATAGGCATGACTCAGTTTCCCCTCTTACCTTGTATTGCTATCTGGCGAGGGGGGGGAGGGGTTAACTTCTTTCTCATCCTGTGGGAAGCTGTGACAGAGTGAGACCTTATAAGTGTGGAGACATCAAAGACTATTATATTGAGACATTGAAGACACTATTGGCACATGGGGTATTCATTGTATTGGATTAAGTGATGTATGTATCTCTGTGTTCCTGGCTCACTGGTGGGTTACCTGTGGAATCTAGAATCACTAGTGGGGAATTAAAGCAAATCCCTAGACAGTTAAACAAACCTGTAGAAGTACCAGCCTTGGTGACTCCATGTGGTAGATGGGCGATGCCTGATAAGCTTAGCATTCATGTAGAACAGGGGTCGGCAACTTTTCAGAAGTGAAAAGAACAGGAGTACTTGTGGCACCTTAGACCTGGTCTACACTACGATTTTAGTTCGAATTTAGCAGCGTTATAGCGAATTAACCTTGCACCCGTCCACACAACGAGGCCATTTAATTCGATATAAAGGGCTCTTAAAATCGGTTTCTGTACTCCTCTCCGACGAGGGGAGTAGTGCTGATATCGGTATTGCCGGTTCGAATTAGGGTTAGTGTGGACGACATTCGATGGTATTGGCCTCCGGGAGCTATCCCACAGTGCACCATTGTGACCGCTCTGGACAGCAATCTAAACTCGGATGCTCTGGCCAGTTGGACAGGAAAAGCCCCGCGAACTTTTGAATTTCATTTCCTGTTAGCCCAGCGTGGAGAGCACAGGTGACCACACAGAGCTGAACAGCACAGGTAGCCATGCAGTCCGAGAACCGAAAAAGAGCACCAGCATGGACCACACGCGAGGTACTGGATCTGATCGCTATATGGGGAGAGGATTCAGTGCTAGCAGAACTACGGTCCAAGAGACGAAATGCAAAAACTTTTGACAAGATCTCCAAGGGCATGATTGAGAGAGGCCACAATAGGGACTCATATCAGTGCCGTGTTAAGGTGAAGGAGCTCCGACAAGCCTACCAGAAAACCAAGGAGGCAAACGGA
>QXTE01000375.1:836367-856428 GCA_003942145.1 Platysternon megacephalum
AACTTAGGTTTGAACAGAGACTGGGAATGGCTCGGTCATTACACTAATTGAATCTATTTCCCCATGTTGAAGTAGCCTCACACTTTCGTGTCAACTGTCCGAAATGGGCCATCTTGATTATCACTTCAAAAGTTTTTCTCCCCTGCTGTTAATAGCTTCTCTTAATTAATTAGCCTCTTACAGTTGGTATGGCTACTTCCACCTTCTCATGTTCTCTGTATGTATAAATATCTTCTTACTGTATGTTCCATTCTATGCATCCAAAGAAGTGGACTGTAGCCCACGAAAGCTTATGCTCAAATAAATTTGTTAGTCTCTAAGGTGCCACAAGTACTCCTGTTCTTTTTGCTGATACAGACTAACACGGCTGCTATTCTGAAACCTTTCAGAAGTGGTGCGCCAAGTCTTCATTTATTCACTCTAATTTAAGGTTTCGCGTGCCAGTAATACATTAACGTTTTTAGAAGGTCTCTTTCTACAAGTCTATAATATATAACTAAACTATTGTTGTATGTAAAGTAAATAAGGTTTTTAAAATGTTTAAGAAGCTTCATTTAAAATTAAATTAAAATGCAGAGCCCCCCAGACCGGTGGCCAGGACCTGGGCAGTATGAGTGCCACTGAAAACCAGCTCACGTGCCGCTTTCGGCACCCGTGCCATAGGTTGCCTACCCCGATGTAGAATATGTATTGTTTTATTATGTTTCCTCTGTAATGCTTGTGTCCTAAATAAATGTACTGTGCTCTGTGTAAAATGGCTGTTCACTAGTAACCCTGTAACACTAGTAAGCCTGAATTGATCTAGCTTCAGCTTCCGGCCATTGGATCTTGTTATGCCTTTGCCTGTAATTTAGGAGCATAGGTGTTGCCAGATTGGATCAGAGCCCAGCTCCATCTAGCTCAGTCTCCTGTCTCCAACAGTGGCTGGTATCAGATGCCACAGAGGGAGGTGTAAGAACCCCAGAGCAGAAGATGTGGGATAATCTGCCCCCACATTAGGGCTCATTCTGGTCTCTGATAGCCAGAGATCAGCTTAAACTCTGCAGCAGGAGGTTTAATATCCCAACCACAATATTTGTTAACATTGACTGTTATAACTCTGGAGAGTCTTGTCATCCATAGAAATGACCAATCCCTTCTTGAATTTTGCTAGGTTCTTGGCCTCAGCAACATTCTCTGGCAGGGAGTTCCACAGGTTAATGAAGTACAGTGTGAAAAAGTGTTTCCTGTTATCAGTTTGGAATTTGCCACCTCCCTATTTCACTGACTGTCCCCTTGTCCTTGTCTTAGGAGTCAGGGAGAACAGCAGCTCCTAATCTCCCTTCTCAGGGTCAATCAGGATTTTATAAACTTTCAACCTGTCCCCTCCTCCCCACCCCTTCTCAAAGGTGACAATACTGATCTTTTCAACTGCTCTTCATAGGACAGTTTTTCCAGCCACTTGATCATTCTTGTCGTTCTCCCTCTAGCCTCCTGGAGATGGGGTGCCCAGTCCTGCACAGTATCCAGATGAGACTGCACCACTGACTGATATAAAGACATTAACATATTTTCCATGTTATTCTCCATCCCATTCCTTATGCATCCCTACATCTTGTTTGGCCACAGCTCCACCTCAAGCAGAGAACTCCATTGAGCTGTCTACAGTGGCACCGTGGTCCCTTCCCTGAGCTGATACAGTTAATTTAGACCCCTATAAGGTGTAGAAGTCGTTTATTTTTTCCCCTCCAACATGCATTATTTTGTATTTATCTACATTAAGCTTCATTTGCCATCGTGCAAATTTGCCCATTCCTCTGGCTTGTTTGGGTCACTCTGAGGTTCCTCACAACCCTCACTGGTCCTGACTAACCTAAACGAATTCTGCATTATCTGCACATTTTGCTACCTTGCTACTCACCCTCCAGATCATTAATAAATATACTAAACAACACAGGACTTAATCTGGACGCTAGACGCCCCCGCTGTTCACAGTCTGCCAAAATGAAAATGGACCTTTTTATCCTAGTCTTTGCTTTGTGTGTCCTACCCAGATTTTGACCCATAACAACACTTTGCCTCCCACCCCATGATGACTTAGCTTGTTTGGTAGCCTTTTCTGAGGGACTTTGCCAAAGGACTTCCGGAAGTCTAAATAAATCACATCACCTGGTTTTCCTTTATCCCCTTCCTCATTGAAGAATTCTAAGAGATGAGTGAGACACTATTTTCCTGTGCAGATTAAAGATCTGTCTATACTTAGAAATCTCCTTCCCATGTAGGTACTCACAGAACATAATCAAGTCAACTCTTAACCTTCTCTTAGGTAAACTAAACTGATTAAGCTTCTCATTGAAGTTTCTTAGACTTTGAATAATCCTTGTAGCTGTTTTCTGATCCCTTTCTGATTTTTCAACATCCTTTCTGAAGTGCGGGCACCAGAACTGGACACATAGCCTGACCATTGCCATATACAGACATACCACCACCACCACCTCCCTCCTCTGACTGGACATTCCCATTGCCTGTACATCTAATAAATGCCTTCACCGCCACAGCACTGACCTGGGAGCTCAGGTGCTGGGACTAGTCCCTTGCTGTTTACTTTTGTTTTGATGATGTGTTGCTAAGCAGCTGTTGAAATGTACAAATAAATCATAGAATATCAGCGTTGGAAGGGACCTCAGGAGATCATCTAGTCCAACCCCCTGCTCAAAGCAGGACCCATCCCCAGACAGATTTTCGCCCCAGATCCCTAAATGGCCCGCTGAAGGATTGAACTCACAACCCTGGGTTTAGCAGGCCAATGCTCAAACTACTGAGCTATCCCTCCCACCAAAATCTAGTTGTCTTTCTTTGAATGCTATATCATTTTATTAATTAAAAAATAATTGACCATTTATCATTCCTATCAATCACAGAGGGTTTTGAGGCAACGGCTAGTCCAGCAAGGCAGCGTGTAAGAGCTCCCTGATCTAGGCTCTTCAGCTTGGACTCTCACAGCCCATTTCCAGCTGGACCTAGAGGATGTCTGGGAAGCAATAGAATGGGAGGAACCACTGCCATTGCCCAGGCGGTTCTCTGATCCTCAACTCCCCATGGGATGCTCCTGGTTGGCTCTTTGTGCAGCCTTCAAAGGCTGCCTCTGCTCTGCAGGAGGTCAGACTAGATGATCCTAATGGTCCCTTCTGGCCTTGGAACCTTTGAAAAGGGCAACGATCCAATTATCCAGCCAATGGAGGGAAACGAGAGGGAGGTAGTCATGCATGGACATGTGACTTGCCCATGTGTCTCCAAACTCCATCTTGCTGCTGTGACCTTCCACGGGCAGAGGATATAAAAGGCCCTGAAAACCCCTCCATCTTGTCTTCGATCCTGCTTCTTGCCTCTGGAGGAACCTTGCTACAAACTGAAGCTCTAAACAAAGGACTGAATGACCCATCCCAGCTGTGGATGTACTCCAGAGACTTGATTTGAACCTGCAGTTTATTTCATCACTGCTACAAGCCTGAACCAACAACTTTGCCATTACTGTATGTAATTGATTCCATTTAACCAAGTCTAGCTCTCATCTATATTTCTTTCTTTTTATGAATAAACCTTTAGATTTTAGATTCAAAAGGATTGGCAACAGTGTGATTTGTGGGTAAGATCTGATTTGTATATTGACCTGGGTCTGGGGCTTGGTCCTTTGGGATTGGGAGAACCCTTTTTTCTTTTACTGGGGTATTGGTTTTCATAACCATTTGCCCCCATAACTAGTGGCACTGGTGATACTGGGAAACTGGAGTGTCTAAGGGAATTGCTTGTATGACTTATGGTTAGCCAGTGGGGTAAAACCGAAGTCTTCTCTGTTTGGCTGGTTGGGTTTGCCTTGGTGTGAAAAAGGAACCCTGCCTTGGGCTGTGACTGCCCTGCTCTAAGCAATTTGTCCTGAATTGGCACTCTCAGAAGTCCCACCAAAGGTAGCTGCGTTACAAGCCCCCACCCAGTAACCTGGGGAAATTACACACCACTACTGGGCGCCTCTGAGAGGCGATACTTCCCCACTCGCAAGCACAGAGTCTGAGTATAGAAAAGAAACTTTTAATGAAAGGAGAGAAGTCACCCGACATTAATTAGGGGAAATGCCATTCATAATCATAAAGCTGTGAGCAGGACACCCACTTCAGAGTGTGTGGGGCAGTGTCTTCTGCCTCATGTTTGTGAGTTCTACAACCAAAAGTTCCTTTACTGCGCCCCGCTNGATTTGTAACCCACCACCAGCCAAAGTTGATTACTTTGAGCAACACTGCTCTATCTGCCGGATATCTAAGCAGAGTAGGTGTGTTCATTTAAATACAGTTTGCTCCTGAAGTCTCTCCCCCTCCCAGTTAGCTGTCAGGGGAGAATTCATTCAGACCCTGCTTACACAAGAATCTTGAAGCTCTGCATGCTAAAAGAATTTTCACTGGAGACATCCAAGTCTCTCTCAGAGAGAATCCACCTAACACAGTGAAGTAACTTGGTTAAACTTCAGCAGAGTCTTACGACTAGCATCTGCTGTGAATCCAGCCAGGATGAAAATTCAAAGGGTTCCAATTTGCATTCTCCACAGCAGAAATTAGTTAGCCTATGGGGCTGAGAAAAAAAATCCCACCCTGTGCCCTACGGTACACAAATCTAGATGAGTCCAGATACATTATTCTGTAGCTTGGATTGATTTTTGCTTTCCTCTGAAGCATCCCTCCAGATCCCAGATTGGATGGATCGTTAACCTGGTCCAATGAAGCAAGAAGTGGGCTATAAGGTGAGCTGGGCTACTGGTCTGCAGGAGGCAGGATACTCAGTGAGGTGGACCAAGGGCAGCTACTCACTGTGGGAGATCCAAGATGTCATTTCCCATCCTGACCTGTATCCTCTGAAAAGCTGTTACCCTGTTCGTCTCCTGAAGACTTTTGCAATGGCCTCCTTGAGCTCCTTGTTTCTCAGGCTGTATATCAAAGGGTTGAAGATGGGGCTTCCAAATGTGTATCCCAGTGAGATCAACCGGTCCAGTTCATCCGACCAGCTGCCCTTCGGGTGCAAGGAGACCAGGCTGAGGCAGCCATACTGCAGCAGCACCACCATGAGATGGGAGGAGCAGGTGAGGAAGGCGCGGCGCCGGCCCTCAGCCGAGCGGATGCGCAGGATGGTGGTGATAATGTAGACGTAGGAGACACCGATCAGGAGGAAGGGGAGGATGACTATCAGGACACTGGCGATGAACTGGGCGATCTCCTCGGAGTGGGTGTCGGTCCTGGCCAGCTTCAGCACCTGGTTGACGTCGCAGAGGAAATGGTTGACCCCATTGGAGCCATAAAAGGGCAGGCGGAAGATCAGCACTGTGATCTGCAGAGAGAGCAGCCCTCCAAGGGCCAGCGAAGCAGCCACCAGCCACAGGCAGAGCCGCCGCGTCATAATGAGTGTGTAGTGCAGTGGGTGGCAGATGGCCACGTACCGTCATAGGCCATGGCCACCAGCAGGAAGCAATCTGAGCTGCCCAGACCAAGGAAGAAGAACATCTGGGCCCCACAGCCCCCAAAGCTGATTCTCTTCCTCTCCTGCAGGGCATTCACCAGCATCTGTGGGAAGATGGCTGCAGCGTAGCCAAGCTCGATGATGGACAGGGCCTCCAGGAAGAAGTACATGGGGGTGTGCAGACGGGCATCCCCCCGGATCGCCACCAGGATGAGCAGGTTCCCTGTCACAGTGGCTGTGAAGACCAGGATGATGCCCATGAAGAGCACGGTCTGAAGATCCGGGTGGGTGGGAAAGGCCAGGAATACAAACTCCATCACCACTGTGCGGTTCCCTGGGGGCATTGGTCCCGCTGTCTCATGCTCTGCTGGGAGACAATGAGCAACATTGTGAGATGGATAAGATGCCACCCATGGGGCCAGATTCCTCAAGGCACCCAATCCCACTCCTTTACCCCATTGCTTCTCATAGCTCTCCTCCCTGCACAGATCTCACAAATCTCCTCCCACCTCTCCTCTTCCAGCCTGGGAGACCTCGCAGGTTCAGAAGACATGTGCTCTCCAATTCAGCTGTTTTAAAAGAGGAAGCATGAAGGCTGGTGTCACTATCTCTCATGAGGTTCACACACACCAGGCATCATTAGCTCCTCAGCACACACACACACACACACACACACACACACACACACACCCACCCACCATTCATGCCTCAGCTCAATTCGGGCAGCCTGGGTGGCCTTGCTAAATTAGCTACTCACTCGGAGTCCCCTGAACTGGATCAGAATTGGACCCTGGTCTCTCTTTCAAACGTTTCAGGCGTCTGTGGGCCAGAAATGACTCCCTAAAAATGACCCCTCTGCTTAGAGGATCACACCTGTATTAGCACTGAGGATCTTCTAGCTCCTCTTTTCCCCTGAGCGGCCTTAATTATTCTCTGCTCTTCGCAGAGCAGAGGCACCGGACTCCTCACAAGGAAGGGAGCAGATATCGTTATCCCCACTCACAGAGGTGGAGCTGGGACCTAGAGAGGTTTCAACCTGTGTTCTCAAAATGGTCTCTGAGTTCGGAGAGGAGGAAGCCAACCTGGGCTGTGGGTTATAGCACCTGCCATGCAATGGATGAGAATCCCTGAGGATATACAGGCGGAGATGGGATGGAAGGGTTGGTCGGCACACAATGTGAGATGCTGATAAATTGGGAGAGAAGGTACCCATACTAATGGAGCTTGCAGTGCTACCCAGGAGCCAGTGGGACCCATGGGCCAGCCCCTCAGCTGGAGTCCTTGGCACTATGTTGATTTGGGAGCCATGTGGGGAATATTTGGTGTCTGGAATGACAGGGTCACGGCCAAAATAGTTACATCTGTGAGTGTAGGACAGGCCTGGGGCCCATTGACTCCATTGAAAGTTGCAACCCAGGCTTAAAGTTAAATATGTGCCAGGGTGCTGTCCTGAAAACGGACGTTTAGCTAAATCAGGGCCTGTAGCAGTAAAATCTGCTTAACTTCAGGCACCATGATACCTGGGAGCTGCTGCAGCATGAAGCCATTTGCAGTGTGACAACTGCACCATGCAAATATCACATGTGCCAACTCCACATAGCAGGAAGTCACCAGAGAAACCCTGGAAAGTCGCTAGATGTCGCTATTTCAGCATTCAAAAAGTGTCAAAATTCTCAGTAAACAAACGTCCCACAGAATTCAAAAGTGAATTTATATATCCCTGCCCGGGCGACAGGACACTCCCAGCTGCTGAACAGAAAGCAGCAGCAATGCTGGGTGCTCCCTCTTCAGCTGGATAGTCTTGGCAGCTGAGCTTATGAAGTTATCATTGACCGGCTCTGTTGGTGTCTCTCAGCTGGTAGGGGGCTGGCAGGAGGTTTCTGGCTGTCCTGGTTACACAAGATGATTTCAGGCAAGATAAAAGAGGGCTGGGGGAACTGGTGCAAGGAATCAAACGCCGCTTTACAGGGTCACCATTTCCACGGCACCAAATTGCCCAGCCTTTTGCTCTCTTCCTCTCCTTCTTTTTTCTGTGTATTGTCTTTCCTTGTCTTTCTTCCCCCTATTTTTAACATTCTTCATTTTTTAAATTTTAATTCCCCCTCTCCTTTTTGTAAAGGGCTATTCTCTTTCTCCGGTTTCCCCCTGAATGAATCTCATGGAGAAGCAAATTCCCTTTGCATCTCACTCCTCTGAATGTTTGCTACCAGGCTAGCTGTCGTTGGAGTGGTCTAGAAATGTGCAGGTCCCTGTTCCATTTCCCCCCGTCCAACCGCCTTCCTCCCCAAACAACTAAACCCCAAGCAGACAAAATGCGCACACAGGCTGACGGAGAGAATTGAAGGGAAGTTCAGAGAATTCAGAGTCAACAATTGCAGCAAAGCCCCTAGTGATCCCAGGTACGGTTCGGGGGTTTTGCTGGCTGGGAGCTGAGCCCTAGGATCTAGGGGAGGAGTGACTCTCTGTTGGGATTTGATCCCAAAGAGTAACCTGTTCTATGGCTGGAGAGACCAAACTGCCCCTCCTGGGCAGCAGGGAAAGAATTCCAAACAAGCCTTTTCTCAAGGCAACATCTGCTCCAGGGGAGGCAGGTTTGCTCTGCCCAGGACAGCTCAACCCTGCAGGGGCTAAGGGAATCTGGGCTGCGCCCCCAGACAGCAGAGCTCCGAAGTGAAGACTGGAGGGGCAGCCAAATGCCAGGTTAAGAAGTAGGGGGACCTCAGCTCTGCCCCGTGTTGCCAAGACAGCCAGAAACCCCCTGCCAGCACCCTACCAGCTGAGAGACACCAACAGAGCCGGTCAATGATAACAAAATAAACTCAGCTGCCAAGACTATCCAGCCAGAGAGGGAGCACCCCAGTATTGCTGCTGCTTTCTGTTCAGCAGCTGGGAGTGTCCTCTCGTCCGGGCCCGGTGAGCGCAGAAGCTAGTACCAAGGGCAGGTTCAGCAGAGTCCCAAGGAATTGCTCAGCTAGACAAGCCAGCTTCCCACTCCTCGGAGAGGGTTTTTGATCAGGTAACATTTCAGTGGGCAAAGGCTCAAAGGTCTGTGGACAAATGTGTTTTCCTGCATCAGCCTCGCCCAGGGAGTGGTGCCTGCCCTGGTCACTAATAGTTTTTATTAAGCAAAAGATCATGACCTTTCCCCTTAGAGGCAGTTGTATCCTCCCCTCTTCCAGCCTCCCCTCTCCATTAAATCTGGCTTTTCACCCCCTCCTTGACACCAAGGAATCAAAGCTGAGGCCCAGTTATGTGCTAAGCATTTATTCTGCCACCAGGAGCTCCATAGAATCATAGAATATCAGGGTTGGAAGGGACCTCAGGAGGTCATCTAGTCCAACCCCCTGCCCAAAGCAGGACCTAATCCCAACTAAATCATCACAGCCAGGACTTTGTCAAGCCTGACCTTAAAGTCAAACCCAGCCTCTCATTCACAGCCTCTAAGCCCAAGAAACCCTGGAATGCACTTCCTTCTGAGGCCATGCCCAAGTGAGCTGGAATGACATTGACTTGGTATGCAAAAGACTGCAGTAAGAAGAGCGTGGAATGGATTTTATTAACACTATTGAGCTGCTTGTGAATGATTTTGTGACTATACAAATTGGCGACTTCTTTCTCTGAATACCACTGTAATTGGCAGTGAAAGTCACTAGATTTGTCACTGGTCGCTTTGACGCCTATTTCCTCGCTAGAGAAACCAAAAAGTCTCTAAATCTCGTGACAAAATCACTAAGTTGGCAACTGGAGGGGTGAGGGAATGGCATATAGCGCATCCCCTGACATCTAACCATTGACAGCCACGCTGGTGAGGTGTAACTGGATTGCAAATACAGTGGCAGATAAAGGGCCCGTTTGTTTATAGGCAGGTTCCTGTGCCTACCTAGGCCGCTTTAAATGATGTATGGCATGGTTTCTCAGACCTTGAGCACGCAGATGGATCTGCGGGCGTCTCTGTGGAACTCCATCCAGAGTCACATTTTAAAATAGCTAAATTGGCAGCAGGATCCCCGATAATAACAATCCCTAGGTCTTTTGTAGCCCTTTTCATCAGGAGATCTCAAAGTGCTCCACAAAGTAGGCCAGTATCATTATCCCTCTCTGTAAGATGCGGAAACTGAGGCACAAAGAGGAAAAATTAATAGCCCCACAGCCTTCCACCAATACCCTCTGCCCACCCCCTGCATGGCCTTCCCATCATTCACCACCTCCTGAGGAGGGAAGGGTGGCAATGAGGGAACAGTGTCCTTCAAGCCAGAGGGGATAAATCTGCACAGCAGGACTCTGAAGGTACCTGCCTTACCTAGATGGGCAGCTTCTCCCGAGCGGTCCAGTCTGCACAGACGGGAGTCTCCGTTGGATCTCAGCCCCCCGGAGAGGACACGGGAGTCAGGGGGACCAGCACAGGGGTCAGGTGGCTTAGCCTGGAGCTCAGCAAGTGGATATGGGGGGGAAAACTGGAGCTGCCCAGCAGGGAGGGATATTTATCTGCCAGGCGAGACCAAGGGCTCCTCCCCTCTGAGCTGTCAGGAGGAGCTGGGCTGAGAATAGGAGAGGATTGAAGGACCTGGCTCCCTGGAGCTACCTGATCTCAGCCCCTGGAGTGAATCCTGTGCCAGGCTCCCCTTTGGGGGGACTTGTTCTCCCATCTACATTCCATGAGGCTCAGATGGATGCTGGGGAAGGCCTGTCCGTCACTCCAATGTCAATGGGCTGGTAAAAAGGCCCAGCGGCTGAACTAACCCTCTCTCCGGAGCTGGGGAAAAGGTGCAGTTCATGCCAACGGCTCCCCCCCCCCCCCGGGACATTCCAGCCTCATCAGCCGGCACTTTGACTGGAGTTGTTTCAAGTGCCCCAGAGAGCTCATCCCTCTGATGTGGAACTGAGGCCCCAGAGGTGAAAGGCTCCACATCCCTTCTCCCCCCCCCCCCCCCCCCCCCCCCCCCCCCCCCCCCCCCCGCACCAGCCCCTCACCCTCAATCGAGTTTGGTGGATTGTAAAATCTCTGGGGTGTCTTTTTGTTCTGTATTTGTACAGCACCTAGCTCAGTGGGGGCCTGCTCTGCGACTGGGGTTCCTAGGCAACAGCAGAACACAAATAACGATGGAGGTGAGAAACTATGGATCCCGTTCTCCCACACCTGGAGTTATCCAGCCTCGGGCCAGGTTAAAACCAGTGACTTAGAACGCAAGAGATCCTGCCTCGGTCTCCTGAGCAACCCATTCTCCGTGCCCTAGCCTCCATGCAAACCACTGAGCTACAAGTGAAGTAAAAGGATGGAGAAGGCGATGTCACATCTGTGAGGGCATCAGTGCTGAATCCTTGGGAGCCCTGGGGCATTTCCTGTGCAAACCTTTGGAGAGGCCATGGCAGTATGAGAGAAAGGTGGGAAGTAGGTTGCCCCGGGATGGTCAATTTGGCTTTTCTCTTGTGGAATTTCATTGCTGCTTTCCCCGCACCTGCCACTGGGCCCATTCTAATATATCCCTCTGAGCCCCTTGGCAAATGTTCCCTTTGCCACTGGGAAATGGTTTAGGTGGCAAAGGGGCTCGTTAGGGAGAGACGACAGGTCTGATCTGAGAGACACAAACTTGGCAAAATGGCAGGTGAGACACAGACAAGGGCTGTGCCCAGCAGAGACAAAGGGGCCATCATGAGTGAGAGGGAAGTAACTCCGCTAGGTGCAGGGTCAGCTCCCCACACGCAGCTCTGATGCTGCACCNACAGTTCGCGATCGCGGCACTTTTTTTGGGGGGGGGGGCGTTCCTGGGGCGGCAAAAACCCTGGAGCCGGCGCTGGATCTGAGAGACACAAACTTGGCAAAATGGCAGGTGAGACACAGACAAGGGTTGTGCCCAGCAGAGACAAAGGGGCCATCATGAGTGGGAGGGAAGTAACTCCGCTAGGTGCAGGGTCAGCTCCCCACACGCAGCTCTGATGCTGCACCTCCATTCCCGCTGCTAGTGCAGTCCCACAACAAGCCCAGCGACAGCTCCTAGCCTGCAACACTCCTGCCAGTCCACTTCTCCACCCCGCCCAGCTCTGCCAGTTCCTCTCAGTCCCCTTTCCCTGGAGCACCTTGCGCTACGTCAGTCCTGTCCCTCGCCCACACACGCAGCTCTACGGCAACATCGTCCTCATCCTCTCCACTACAATCTTCCTCCCGATCAGAGTCAGTGTCACTCACTGAAAATTGACCAGGCTTAAGAGTCTGACACACGCCAAGCCGAGTTGTCATCCAGGTCTCTTTAGGCCCTAGCTTGATGGACCAAAAGAGTGTGGTTCTACCTCAGTGGCATTATCCTGACGTGACTGAAAAGGCTCATTAGGAGATAGGCTGACATATGAGAGGTGACTAAAGGCACTTGGCTTGTTGGTTAAGCCTGTGTGAAGGACCAGGACATGGGTGGTCTTGCCTAATGGTCAGGGCGGGAGGCTGGCCTAGTGGTTGGAGCAGAGGTGACCAGAGTCCAAATCAGGAGCCACTTTACCAAGCCCAGGGAGTGAGCTGGAGCCAAGAGCCAGGATCCCAGGGTTGGAGCTGTAGCAGGAGTAGGAGTGGAAGCAAGGATCCCAGAGCTGTGGGGGAGGAAACCAGGCGTGAGCTACAGGACCAGAAACACAGCTGCAGGTGTGGAATGCCACTGAGCAGCCAGAGAGCCATGCCTGTGGCAGGGTTTAAGAATGTGCCTACTGCAGGCATTGGCCAGTCAGAGGGCCAGGTGTGTTTGATAAATCAGCTGAGGGCAATGAGCTGTGTCTGGGCTCAGCTGTGGGTCCCTGACAGCGTAGCAAACCGGCAGCCGAGAGGGGATCTGATTGCTCTCTAAATACACCAGGGAGGGAGAAGAGCTCTTTAAGCTAAAGGATAGCGTTGGCACAAGAACACATGGAGATGAAATTGGCCTTGAGTCACTTCAGGCTGGAACTTGGAAGTCGGTTTTGCACCATCAGAGGAGGGAAATTCTGGAGCAGCCTCCCAGGCAGACTAGCAGGGACAAACAACCTAACTAGTTTTAAGGTAGAGTTTGATACATTTATGAACAGGCCTATATGACGGGGCTTCCTGTGAGAGCAGGGGACAGGACTCAAAGACCCAAGAGGTCCAATGTTCCTATTTGATGCCGAGCTCCCTTCTAGGCTATCAAGTGGCCAGCTAACATGGCTACACACATCAGCCCGTGTGCTACGGGAACTCCTTTGAGGTAGCACATTTGAAAAGCACATTTTTTTGCCCATGATGAGAAGGACCTCGCAGCTCGGACTGGTCTGCAGGAAGCATTGCTTTGACTGCATTCCCTGGTTTTCTTACATTTGTGGTTTGGGTTTTTTGTTGTTGTTCCTTTAAAGTGTAGATGGGGCACCACGACTAAGCATTTTCTCAGGGGAGATTTTCCAGCAGCTGGGTCTGGGGTACAGAAGTCTCACATTGATATATTCATAGCTCATATGGCCAGAATTCAAACTGGAACAGGTGCAGGGAAGGGCTACCAGGATGAGCAGGGTAATGGAGAGCCTATTTTATGAGAGGAGACTAAAAGATTCATAGATTAAGTGACCAGAAGAGACCATTGTGATCATCTAATCTGACCTTCTGCATAACACAGACCAGAGAACTTCCTTGACTTAATTCCTGGTTGAACAAGCACAAGAAAAACTTTCAATCTTGGTTTAAAAATTGCCAGTGATGGAAAATCCACCACAACCCTTGGTTCATTATCCTCACTTAAAATGTTGCACCATATTTCCAGTCTGAATTTGTCTAGCTTCAGTAGGGTGACCAGACAGCAAATGTGAAAAATCGGGACAGGAGGTGGGGCGTAATAGGAGCCTATATAAGAAAAAGACCCAAACATCGGGACTGCCCCTATAAAATCGGGACATCTGGTCACCCTAAGCTTCAGCTTCCAGCCACTGAATCGTGTTAGACCTTTGGCTGTTCGATTGAAAAGCCCATTCTCGAATATTTATTGCCCACATAAATGCTTATTAACCAATGCTCTGGAAGGCAGCCACAACTTTAACTCCCCTCCACAAAGTTTTGTGTAAATGAATAGTGTCTCGACAGGACAGATTGGGCAATATCAGTATCATTTCAGGTGAACGAGGTGCCTGCCTCTGGGTGTCTGTCTATGATGGGTTATTTGTTATGGAGCAGACTGCCCAGCGCTGGGCATCCCAGGATTTCCCGGCTCCCGGCTCTGGGGCAGTGCTTCCAGGCTTTTCCTTCCGCTGGAGAGATCAGTGTCAACCCAGAACATTTCTGAATCAACACGTTTGGTAGTTTTGGTTGTGTGAAAAGTTTTAATGTGTTCACATTTCATCCCAATTTGGGACGAAAACAATGAACAAAATATNGCTTCAGCTTCCAGCCACTGAATCGTGTTAGACCTTTGGCTGTTCGATTGAAAAGCCCATTCTCAAATATTTATTGCCCACATAAATGCTTATTAACCAATGCTCTGGAAGGCAGCCACAATTTTAACTCCCCTCCACAAAGTTTTGTGTAAATGAATAGTGTCTCGACAGGACAGACTGCGCAATATCAGTATCATTTCAGGTGAATGAGGTGCCTGCCTCTGGGTCAGTAGCGGCGCCAGCTTTGCCGGCGCCCTAGGCGGCGGAAGGTCCCGCCCCCGAAATCCCGCCCCCAACAGCGGCGGCGGAAGGTCCCGCCCCCAAATTTTTACGGGCGGCGGGGGCGCAGGCGCCCCCAAAATAGCAGCGCCCTAGGCGACCGCCTAGGTCGCCTAATGGAAGCGCCGGCCCTGCTCTGGGTGTCTGTCTGTGATGGGTTATTTGTTATGGAGCAGACTACCCAGCGCTGGGCATCCCAGGATTTCCTGGCTCCCGGCTCTGGGGCAGTGCTTCCAGGCTTTTCCTTCCGCTGGAGAGATCAGTGTCAACCCAGAACATTTCTGAATCAACATGTTTGGTAGTTTTTGTTATGTGAAAAGTTTTAATGTGTTCACATTTCATCCCAATTTGGGACGAAAACAATGAACAAAATATTGGATTCTCCCAAAGGATGGAAATTCCAATTTTTTGACCCCCCAGCCCATTATTCTTATTTATTAGCCACTAACTTTGGGTGCCTCCATGGCTGGTGCCCAACTTGAAAAGGGCTTTTCAGCGAAGCTGAGCACCTGTAAAACCAGTCACTGTCCCTGGGAGCTGCGGGTGCTCGGCCCCTCTGAAAATCAGGCCCAATGCCACTCAGGTTGGGCACCCAGACATGTAGGGACCCAATATTAGTTGCCACTTATTAGCAACCCAGACACCTTAATCATAGGTTCTAGTAACACATGATGCCAGAGAGAGGAGAATCATTTGTCACATATTTTATTAACCAGGGTGCCACGCAACCAAGAATTTCTTCTTCAGGGTGAAGCAATTCCCTGGCATCGCTATCTGGAGCTGACTCTAAGAGGATTCTTGGCCTGCCCCTTTTTTATTCCCCCTTCCCATACAACCAGTCCAGTAAGAGTCGTCAAGAACAGGAAAATCAATGATCACTTGGTTCTGGTGTATTGTGACCCTTTGGCCAGGTGTTGTCAGCAGCAAAAAGGGCCAGGTACAAATATCTAAGGGTTCCCCTTAAAATCAACCAACACACCAGTTTGAGCACCCACAAGAAGCCTGGGAAAACCCTTCCCTAGGAGCCCTTAACAGGCAACACTTCCCCTCTCACGAGCAATGAGTCTGTGTATAGAAACAAGGAAACGTTATTAAGGGGGAAAGGAACACAGCATTCATTTGGGAAAACACAACAAATCAACTGTATATTTACGTGAATAGTAAGTAAAACACAATATCATGGGCAGTAGTCCTTTGCCTCAGTTTCCCCACAGGCCAGTGTGCCTGTCTGATGGACAAATGTCCCTTTCACACACCCCTTTCTCCCCTTCCCCTCCAGTCCATGGTTAGCGTAGTCCAGCCCAGCGTGCAATCAGACAGGTCCATCCCCAGCCCCCGGGGGTGGGGACGTGGTGCTTGACTTCTATGAAGAGATGTTTTGCCTCTGCCTCTCTGTCATGCCCCCTCTTCTAGCTGCAAAGCTAGCTTTGTGTCCCCTCACACCACACCATCACCTGTAGCCTCTATGCCAGATCTGCAGCCTGAAGCGCCAAACACAGCTATTGCCGTTATAACTCTAGTGGTCCTGAATAGGGGCACCTTGCTACAGAGGACTATCTGTCAGCACCATATTCTTAGGATCCTAACCCACACCCCTTCCCCAATTCACTCACTTCTATCGAAGAGCAAGTTAAAGAGCTAAAATGAGGATTAGACATAATCCTTGCATGCTTGTTTGCATGCATGCATACACTCACTCAACAAACAAAACAACAAAAACAACTGTACCCCCACTTCCATTTCCCAGGGGTGCCAGATGGAGATTTTGGTTAGAAGAACAGAAGTACTTGTGGCACCTTAAAGACTAACAAATGTATTTGAGCATAAGCTTAGTTTAGCTCATGCTCAAATAAATGTGTTAGTCTCTAAGGTGCTACAAATACTCCCATTCTTTTTGCGGATACAGACTAACACGGCTGCTACTCTGAAACCTGTCATTTTGGTTAGGGTGACTCTTCACTCAGCACACATTAAATACAGTCCCATTGCCTTTTTAATCACACAGTAAGGATGAAAACATTTCATATCTTTATCCCCCAAAGTTAATTGTATTTTAATCAGAATGACCAAAATGTTGTTCCCATTGGAAGGGCCGGTACAAACATGCAAATGAGCTCAGGCATTGTGCCTTTTCCTCCGGTTCACCAAGAGATGGTGGCAGAGAGCTCCTTCCCTATAGCAGCCGCAGACTGACACTAGTTTTCACCCTGATCCTCTGATTTCTCTTGTCCTCTGCAGGTTTATACCTCATGCACTGCAGCGACCAGGGCTGCATTTCAGAGCCCGTATGTTCCACTCCCAAATCGGGCACCCCTGCCTCCTACCTGTGGCATAGAAACAGGTGGCTTCTGCTGCGTGGAGTGACCAGGCCTAAGAGTGGAACCTGGGTCTCCCCATTGCAGAGGGGGCAGGGATGGGGCTGGCAGGCAAGGCCTGGGTCTGCCCATGGTGTGGGGGGCTGGGACTGGTTGCAGAGACGTGGCCGTCCGGCTCCTCACTGAGGCTGGGACGCCAGTGCCCGCCTCAGGGCTCTGCTCAGGGCCTGCTTGACGTCCTTGTTCCTCAGGCTGTAGATGAGGGGGTTGAGCAGTGGCGTGACAAAGGTGTAGATCAGAGCGATCTGTCGGTCCTCGTCCTCGGCTGAGTCGGCCGTGGGGTGCAGGTAGACCAGGCCGCAGCAGCCGTACTGCAGCAGCACCACCGTCAGGTGGGAGGAGCAGGTGTGGAAGGCGCGGCGCCGGCCCTCGGCCGAGCGGATGCGCAGCACGGCAGCCGTGATGAGGGCGTAGGAGAGGCCAATCAGGAGGAAGGGGAGGGCCAGCACAGCCACGCCCACGCTGAACAGCACAGTCTGGTGGAGGCGCGTGTCGCCGCAGGCCAGACGCAGCACGGGCGGCACGTCGCACAGGAAGTGGTTGATCTGGCGACTGCAGAAGGGCAGGGCAAAGACCAGGGCCGTCAGCTCCAGTGAGAGCAGCCCCCCGAGGAACAGTGGGGCGACCACCAGCCGCCGGCAGAGCTGTCGTGTCATGATGAGGGCGTAGCGCAGCGGGTGCCGGATGGCCACGTACCGGTCGTAGGCCATGACTGCCAGCAGGAAGCAGTCAGCACTGCCGAGTGCCACAAAGAAGAACATCTGGGCCCCGCAGCTGGCCACGGGGATGGTGGTGTGGGCATCCCAGACACTGACCAGCATCTGGGGCACTACCACAGTGGTGTAGCACACCTCCAGCCCCGAGAGGCTGCCCAGAAAGAAGTACATGGGGGAGTGGAGGGTGTGGTCGGTGCAGACCACCCAGAGGATGGAGGCGTTGCTGATGATGATGGTCAGGTAGAGCAGGAGGAAGAGCACGAAGAGGAGTTGCTGTGTCGTAGGCACGGACGAAAAGGGGCGGAAGACAAACTCGGTGGTGAAGGACTGGTTGCCGTGGCCCAGATGCATCTCACCTGCTGGGAAACCACAGAACCCAGAGTTACACAAGGGGACGTGTGTCTCACTGCGTCTATCGGCTCTCACTGTGCACCACACTCAGGCTCCTAGTGCTTAGGCACAGGGTTCAGGATACCCTGCAGCAGTGCAACCTGGATACAGCCGCTGGGAGCCTGCAGACCATCCCTACTTTGCTGTGGGAGCCCAGTGGCATCATCTCAGCTCATAGGGCGACTTTAAACTTTCACGGCTAAGAGTTTCAAAAGCAGCTGTTGATTTTGGGACCCAAATGGACATCTCTTAAAGGAGCCTGTTTTTTTAGAGGGTGGGGGTCAGATCCTCAAAGGCACCTAACTTCCATTGATTTCAGTGCGAATGAGGGCTGAGTACTCAGGATTTCGTTAAAATCACCCCCGCTTGTGCTGTCCCAGGCTGGGCACCCAAAAATCACAAGTCACTTTGAAAATGTGGAGCCCGTCACTGTGATATTTCCTGACCTTTCACCTGGACTTGGTTTTTACCATCCCGGGGCAGGGCTACAGGGCCAGCAGAACTGAAGAGCGGCCCAGCTTCTTCCACGCGTGAGTTAGCTGAGCGCAGATTCCATTTGCAGCGCGGGAAGGAATCAGTGCGTCGCTTCACCCTCGCGGCGTTCTGCAGGGGCTCCCGCGCTCCTAAAACCATCACATGGAATGATCGCAGCCCACAGGGAGTATCTGGAAATGTGGGGTTAGAATGGAAACCAGAACTCTAGATCAGTCGCACCCAAGCACTGCTGTCATGGGTGGATGGATAGATAGATAGATGGGGGTGTATAGCACTAGCTAACCTGAAGCAAGCACCCCAGATCTGGGAGTTTATGGAAATCAGCCAGCCCCACACCCGAGGGCAGTGATGGGGTCCTTTGTTGCAGGTGGGTTCAGACCAGAAGGGCAGTTCCTTCTGATGGATTGCCCCCCCCCCCTTGTCTCCAAGCCCTGGATCCTGATTGGAATGGCCAGGTTGCTTGTACCCCCGCCCCCCCACACACATCCTGGTGAGAATCAGGAGTGACTCCAGGGAAGTCAGTGGGTTCACACTGGAGATCAGAGTCAGGTCCTGTCTGCAGGGTACCCTGGCCAGTGGATCCAACAGTCCAGTGCCCAGACGAGGGCAGAGAGTGTTTGCAGGGCAGAGCTGCATGGCATTGGGTGGGGAGGGGTGCCGACAGCTGTCTCACACAGATCGGGGCAGGTTGGCAGTTGGCAGTTGGCACAGTACCCCTGATCCCTGTGGGAAGAGACAGGGTCACAGTTGCCTGGGTTCAGCCAGCTCTCTGCCCAGATCCCTCCCCTCCAGGCCTGCTGCGGAGAGAGGACAGGACACAACCAACCATCCCCTTGGATGGGAGGGGAGTCATGGGAACAGGCGTGGAACACACATGAATAGACACATATAGGTGTATACACACACACACACATGGATACACAGACATGCACATGTACACACGTATACACATGCGCACACGGAGGCCCACGTATGTGCACATACACATATACACACTCTCATGCATGTGCACACATACACAGGAATCCCGGCTGCCAGGAGGGACCATCCCTGGCAGGTTTAGTTCCTCTCAGGGCACCCAGCCCACAATGAGAGCCAGCCTTGCCTAGCACATGGCCTGACTCCCCGCCAGCCATGCGGTTGGGGTTGTGCCCATTCCCACCACTGAGGACACAGGTAAGCAGGGGCACGGTGTCCCAGCAGCCAGGACAAAGTTACCTGCCTCCTCATTATTACCCCCATCTCTGGGCAGCACAAGGCACATCTGCAGGCCAGACGCCCCAGTTCCCAATCGCACCAACAGACCCTGGGCTGGTATAAATCACCACGACAGTCAATGCAGCTCCATTGACCCCAGCGGAGGGTCCCAGTAACCCCACGGGGGAGACAGATCAGCCATGCTAGGGCGAGAGCTGGGGAACGCACTGCACTGTAGGGAGCAGCCCTGAACAGGCTAGGGGGAAACCCAGTGGGGTTCCCCTACAAGAGCGGATGGTACATCCCACCTTGTAGGGAAGGAGGATGGCCCAGTGGTTAGACCACTCGCCTGGTTCCAGTACCCGTCCTGCCCGTGTCACTCAGGGTACGTCCGCCTTTGAGCCAGGAGGGGCGATTCCCACTTTGAGTAGCTGCACCTGCTCGAGCTAGGGTCTAGAAATAGTTGCGTGTCTGTGGCCGCATGGGCTAGCGGCCCGAGTTATACACCCAGGGGGAGGGGTTGGATTGTACTCGGAGCGTCTGACCAAGCCACTGGGCACACGCTGGTATCTTGTGCAGTAGGACAGTTCTCCCCATTGGGCAGAGGAGGCAGTGAAGCCCAGAGAGATGGTGTGACTCACCCCTCCCAGCTCAAACCTAGGTGTGCCCACCAGCTCTCTGGGCTTCACTGCCTCCTCTGCCCAATGAGGAGAACTGTCCTACTGCACAAGGGATCTGGGAGGCACCTAAGTTCTCGGGGGGGGGGGGGGGGGGCG
>QXTE01000376.1:14824-154012 GCA_003942145.1 Platysternon megacephalum
GGTCAAACCAGGGATATAAAAGGTTAACTGGGAAGCACTGGGTTTACCGGTTTGCTTACTGGTTAACCGGACCTTGCCAGTTAACCCCGCCCGCCAGCCAGCCAGCCCTGCGTACCTGTCGGAGCGGGACCCCAGCCCCGGCTGCCCTGCTCCAGCCCACCGGACAGACCTCGAACGGTTAACCGGTTATATGATCTCATTTCAATCCGTTAATTGTTGAATTGATATTTACATCACTAGGTCAAACAAGCATGGGGGGGGGAGGCGCCATCAGACTCCCCCTAAAGACTCAGAATTTACAAGGCAAATCCCCCCCCCCGTGTGCGCACCCCCTGCTCCTAATTTAGTCTTTGTTTTATTAAGACAGTCTCATTATTTGGGGCTCTGGCTGCTGAATGATACATGTTTGGGTGTGACGGGTCTGAACAGGGCCCTGCTCCGATTTCTGTGTCAACCAGAGTCACCGCTAGCAACAGCAGGCAGGGAGCCCAACTGGCCTTTTTTTTTCTTTTTTTTTCTTTTTTTAGTTTGAATCATGTTCAGGTTCAGTGCCATTGAATATGTTCATTTCATTTCCGGTTCAAGCAGTAGCGGCGCCAGCTCCTCTGGCGCCCTAGGCGGCGGAAGGTCCCGCCCCCGAAATGCCGCCCCCAACAGCGGCGGTGGAAGGTCCCGCCCCCAAAATTGACCGGACGGCCGGGGCGCCGGCGCCCCCAAAATAGCAGTGCCCTAGGCGACTGCCTAGGTTGCCTAATGGGTTGCGCCAGCCCTGGGTTCAAGCCACCCAAAGAAACAAAAATAGAAGTTCAGTTACCAGTTTAAATCCTATTTCGATCTCAGTGGAGGTAAATCCCGCTGCAACTTAAAATGGAAACTGTTAAAATGGAAAATGATTTTTGATTATTTATTTATTTTGTAACTTAAACTTTACATGAATTTTCCTAGTGTTTTTGTGTTGTCAAACATACATGGTTATTTTTTTCCTAAATAATCTGTTTGAGAAACCAAAAAACAAAACCAAACCATATTTAAACATTTGCTTTTGGGGGCTCTTCACAGAAAGGCTACATTTGATGCCTGGATATTGTCTTTCGACGCTCACTTGTGTTGTGGAAGTGCCAGTACGAATTTTGCTAGTTGATTTAGCGTGGGCATGACATTTTTCGGATGTTCCCAGTAGTTCGGTATGTTTTCTGTCTTATGGAGACGTGGCCCATCTGCGAATGAATCAGGAATTGGCCCAATCCTTTTTTGGGCTTTCCATCGTCCAGATATCGCTTCCTTTTTAGAGATTTCACAAGTGTTCAGAAGAAATTCCAATTCATCTTTCAATTTCAGACGTGTCTGACATTCTCTGACATCATTATTTCTGATTCAAGCATTTCCATCTTCATCCACGTTTTGGTGTCATGAAATTTTGCCTTGACTTTGTCCTCTGCTGACATTGGGGGTTGATGTCTAAGATCAAGATATATGTGTGAGAGAAACAGATCTCTCTGGGGTAGGGGTAGGGTTGGGTATCAGACAGTGCCTGGAGGAGGCTGGGAGGTGGCTTCAGTGGGGAAGGGAGTTTGGAGCGTGAACCCTGCCTCAAGTGGGGCAACTGGAGGGAGGAGCTGCCCCAGGGGTTGGGGATGGGGGGAGGAGGCATGTCAAGGGGAGAGGTTTGGGGAGCCATTACCTTTGCCCTTGGACTTGAAGAATTATTATGAACTTCAGGGTCCAGGGAGCCTCCAACCCCTTCAAATGCCTTAATCACAACTCAGGGATGCCATTTAGGGAGGGTGGTTCAGGCACCCCCTCCCCAGCTTCATACCACATTTGGGTGAACTTTGCAGCAAGAGGGAAGATGCTGGTCCTCCCTGCTGCCCTACCATGGAGCCCCTGCTAGCCAAGTTGCTTGGGACCGGAAGCCTCCCTCCTGATCTGCTGCACAGAGCCAGGCAGGGGCAGATGTTGGGGTGCCTCCCGCCTGTGTACCTGGTCTCTGCTGAGCTGGGGTGTGGGGATAGGGAGCCTATCTGTGCTGGTGCCCCTGGCTCAGGAGTGGTTGCTGCGCCTGCTACTGTACTGAGCAAGCATTCAGGTTCCTGAGTGCTCGGCTTGAAGAGACAGTGCACTGACACACACATAGGCACACACAGAGGGTACGTCTACACTTAGAGTTTTTGCGCTGTAAGTTTCACCGGTGATAGGGAATCGGTGAAAGTAAAGCGTTGGTTGGTTCCTCAGGCGTCAGAGAGTGTTGACACTACCAGCACTTCCACCCCTGATGAGAGCAGCGCTGTAGGGCAGCTACCCCCCAGTGCAGCTCTCTCGATAGATCTTGTGGGAAGGGGGCGTGAGCTCAGTGCCCCGTGCTGCCCCGCTTCATGTCTCAGGAGCCCCATTACTGCCTGGTTTCTTCCGTGGCATTTTTTTTAAAACCTCCTGCTGTCTGTCTGCTTTCCCCGCCATATCTACCAACAAAGGGAAAGGGAGCTTCAAACTCCGTGCGTCAGAGCAGCGGAGATGGTGGCCAAAGTGGTCGCTTTTGGAACTGTGGGGTATCCTCCGGAGGCCAAAGGGTGTTTACACTGGTGGAAGTGTCACAGTAGCGCGAACAGAACAGCGGTAAGAGCTGTACACCTCGTGAAGGAGGTTTTCTTTTTGCGGTGAAACTTCTGAGTTTCATTGCAAACAGTCATTAACAAGTGTAGACGCTCCCGCGGTTTTAGCACAAAAAAGGGACTTTTTGCACTTTAAATGGTACGTATAGACATACCCACAGTCTTCCACACACACCTCCCCCTCATACACACACACACTGACACAGAGTCTCTCCCCCAACACTCCCTCTCTCACACATGGTGGTGGTGGTGTTACTTCCCATCAAAATGTACAAAGATTCTCTGTAATTTTATTCTTTCAAAGTTCGGTTATTTTAGTTTTTTGACTGGTCTGTGCATTTCATAATTTTATTTCTCTCATGCTTAAAGTTAATTCTTTGAGTAGTGAGTTTTAAAATGCCTAACCTGTCCTGGCTGGAGTAATTATCAAGAATATTTTTATTTTTATTACCATATTGTGCTTTGTGATTCATTATTTAAAGTGGTACAATCAAATAATAGTATCCTTCTAGAATGTAAATTTAGCTTGTGCTCACCTTAGCAGTGCCAGTTTAAAAAAAAATAGCTAAACACATAACTTTAGACACTGGGCAGATGAAGGTTGCTTATTTTCAAATTGTAATTTTAATTATATCTGTAAAATAACTTAAAATTTGTATGAAAATAAATGTGGTTCAAAGTCTGATACTAATAGTAGTGATGGAGTCAAATGTTAGTGAGTCATATGTATGATTGTGATCGGTAAACATAAATGCCAAAATAATTAGAAAAATAAATTCCCTTTCTTAATAAAAGAAATGAAATCACTTATGTTAAAATTAAATAAACACATTTTTTGTGGAAGGAAAAACAATTGATTAAAAAAGAGTAGATAATGGCACAGAGTCTGACACATCACTTCCATATTGGTATACATAACAAAATTCATGTGGCAGGGGTGGGGCCGAGGGGTTTGAAGTGTGGGAGGGGGCTCAGGATTGGGGCAGAGGGTTGGGGTGCGGAGGGGTGGGGGCTCTTGCTGGGGATGCAGGCTCTGGGTGGGGTTGAGGATGAGGGGCTCAGGGCTGGGTCAGAGGGTTGGTGTGCGGGGGGCTGAGGAGGGCTCCAGTGGGGCTGCGGGGTCTGGGGTGGGGTTGGGGATGAGGGGTTTGGGGTGCAGGCTGCCCTGGAGCTACAGAAGGGAGAGAGGACTCCCCCCAGCAGCACCAAATTTCTAATCTGCCAGAGGGTGCTCCCCCTGGCTCCGCCCAGCCCCCCCCTTCCCCCAATGCCCCACCCCGCCTCTTCCCACCCCCTCTCAGCCCCCGCTCCACCTCTTCCCGCACTGCCTCTTCCCCATCCAGTTCCGCCCCCTCCCCAAAGCGTGCTGCGCCTTCGCTCCTCTCCTCTTCCCCCCAGCACCTCCAGATGCCACGAAACAGCTGATCCGTAGCAGGCGGTAGGTGCTCGAAGGGAGTGAGGGAAGGACAGGGAGGCACTGATCCGCATGGCCCGCTGGCGGGCAGGAGGCACTGGGGGAAGGGAGAGGCATCGATGGGGGGCTGCCAGTGGGTGCTAAGCACCCACCATTTTTTCCCTATGGGTGCTCCAGCCATGGAGTCAGCGCCTATGCCCCCAGCCCCGGTGTGACTGCCCCCCCTTAGGGTTGGCAAGTTTGGTTAGACATATTCCTGGAGGTTTTATCACATGACATAATCTTTAATGAAAAATTAATTTTTAATTCCTGGAGACTCCAGGGCAATCCTAGAGGGTTGGCAACGCTACCCCACCTGGGCACAGGACACCCTCCTAGCCCCAGTGTGACTGGCCCCTCAGGCATAGGATGACCCCCAGCCCTGGTGCAACCGCTCCCAGCTTCACCCCACACAGGACACCACCAATGTTCCCTCTAATTTTTCCCATACATATGAGGAATGAATTTTGTTATGTGCACCAATATGGAGGTGATGGGTGACACATCACCTCCATATTGGTGTACATAACAAAATTCATGTGGTGGGAGTGGGGCCGAGGGGTTCGGAGTGTGGGAGGGGGCTCAGGGCTAGGGCAGAGGGTTTGGAGTGCAGGGGTGTGAGGGCTCAGGCTGGGGGTGCGGGCTCTGGGGTGAGGCCGGGGGGTTCAGGGCTGGGGCAGAGGGTTGGGGTGTGTGTGTGGGGGGGGTGCAGGCTCTGGGGTGGGGCTGGAGTTGAGGGGTTTGGGGTGCAGGAGGGTGCTCTGGGGCTACGGAGGCGAGAGGACTTCCCTCAGCTCTCAATCCCCGCAGAGCCCCTGGGCCGGGAGGGCACAGTTGCCAACTTTCACGCAGTAAATAAGCACCCCAACTTTCACAGTAAGCCAAAAATCAAGCTAATCCCATTTCAAAACAAGCCAATCCCTAAGAACCCCAACACTCTATGTAACTAGATCCCCCTGGCCTGCAGTCTGGGACTGTGGTGGGCCCACTGTGCACCCCTGACTCTCTCCCCTGCTTGCCAGGAGCTGATCAAAAAAAAGAAGCTACAAGCCAAAAACTAGGCGACAAGCAACTCACAAGCCACTAAAGCCAAAAGAAGCCCAATTTCTGCGTGTTTTCACGGTTTTGGCATGTCTGCGGGCAGTAGCGGCGCCAGCTCTTCCGGCACCCTAGGCGGCGGAAGGTCCCGCCCCCGAAATGCCGCCCCCAACAGCGGCGGCGGAAGGTCCCGCCCCCAAATTTCAACGGGCGGCCGGGGCGCCGGCGCCCCCAAAATAGCAGTGCCCATGGCAACCGCCTAGGTCGCCTAATGGGTTGCGCCGGCCCTGTCTGCGGGCGGGTTCCCTGAGTGCCTGCATGGCGCTAAACAGGCTGCTGTGTGCCCGCACAGCTTACAGGGGAGTCAGGACACCGCTGCTGTGTGCCCACACAGCTTACAGGGGAGTCAGGACACCGCCCTGCTCGCTGAGCCCTGGGTATGGGCAGCCTCCCCACGCCCCCCACCACTCGCGGTGCATTGTGGGGGCTGTAGTCTCCACGCGCACCTCTGTGCAGTGCATTGTGGGGGGGCTGTAGTTGCACCACGTGATGAATGCTGGGGGCTGTAGTCTCCCTGCATGGCCCCGCACGGTGCATTGTGGGGGGTGTAGTCTTCTTGCGCACCCCTTTCCGCGGTGCATTGTGGGGGCTGTAGTTTCCCTACGCGGGCAGGCTGTACTCCGTCCCCCAGCGCGTGGCACAGCCCCGGTCCGGGCTCTGCGTGACTCTGCAGCCCGGTCCGTGCGCTCGGAGCGCGCCGGGCCTTGTCCCCAGGCTGGGCGGGGGCTGCGCAGCTGCTGGGACGGGCCGGGCCGGAGCTCGGGTGAGGAGCCCAGCGGAGCCCCGCAGCAGCCCAGGTACGACGCGGAGGGATGGCCCAGGGGCTTGGCAGCCCAGGCAGGTGCGCGGTGCCGAGCCAGCCTTGCCCGGGCAGAGCGGTGCGGGGCTCGCCCCAGGCTGTCCATGGCGGGACAGTGTGTGCAGCGCCCGCCCCGCGCCAGCGGTCCGGAAATGCGGGAGTGCAGCTCCCCGCGCAGCGGGGAGAGCTCGGGGCCGCGCCCGGGGCCACGCGGTGCAGCGGCGCGGGAGTCAGGGGGCGCTGGGTCAGACCAGCGAGGGGTCTGCTCCTGTCTGTTTTCTGCTGAGCTACACTGAACTCCGGGCTAACCCCGACATGGAGTGATACTGGCTGAGCTCGCTCTGCAGAGCTGCCCTGGCGGTTGCATTTTCGGCAGTTCTTGTTTGGCCCATTTTTATATATAACTTTCAAGAAAACACTGTCACGCAAGTTCCCTCCAAAAATCAAATCCCTGGTAAATCTGAATTCCAAAAGTGTCCGTTTTGGAAAATTGTGAGTGAGGGAAAGCGGGGATTTATAAGGGAAACCATGGTTGTTGCTTTTGGCAACTGATATAATGAGAAGAAATAGTTACTGAGATGGACCAAGACTCCTCTGTGTTTAAAATGTGCTCCTCTGCAAAAATCAATAATCTGCTTCATTCCAGTATTTCCTTCCAGTGTTTGTTGTTGCAGTTATTTAAAAAAACCCAAAACTCAAACAAAATACCTCCCTTTTATTTTCCAAGATCCTTACGATTTCTCTTTTTGGTTTTGGATGCATTTTAGCCATTCCCCGAATGAGCCCCATATTCTCTAGAACAGTGGTTCTCAAACTTTTGTATTGGTGACCCCTTTCACATAGCAAGCTTCTGAGTGCGACTCCCCCTTATAAATTGAAAACACTTTTAAACATATTTAATACAATTATAAATGCTGGAGGCAAAGCGGGGTTTGGGGTGGAGCCTAACAGTTCGCGACCCCCCGTGTAATAACCTCGTGACCCCCTGAGGGGTCCTGACCCCCAGTTTGAGAACCTCTGCTCTTGAACATTACTCTGCACTGATTTTATTATTGCAAGTTTCTGACTCTTGCCATTGTTTCATCTCTGTTTCTATTTCTACATTTCCCACTTGGCAACCATTGGATTGTTTCCAGTGTTTGCACTGGAGCAGATGTCAGTTTGATTAATCAAGGACAGTTCCTTAACTGTGCACCCACATTATGGAGCTCAGCCAAGCTCTGGGAGTGGGGTTTTACTTGGCGCAAGCATTAATTTGGGGATTGTTACAATTTAGGCGTCGTCAATTTGCCAGAGCTCTTTATGGGTTCAGTCCTGCAATTACTTATGCACAAGAACAACGAGGAGTCCTTGTGGCACCTTAGAGACTAAAGGCTTGTCTACACAGGCAATTAACAGCGCTGCAACTTTCTCACTCAGGGGTGTGAAAAAACACACCCCTGAGTGCAGCAAGTTGCGGCGCTGTAAAGCGCCAGTGTAAACAGTGCCCCAGCGCTAGGAGCCGCACCCCTTGTTGAAGTGGGTTTTTTTAAGAGCGCTGGAAGAGTAATTTTCCCTCTCTTGATATTCACCCCTTCTTGTCAACGGTTGAGAATAGGCCACTTCCACCTTAATTGAATTGGCCCGTTAGCACTGACCCACCACTTGGTAAGGCAACTCCCATCTTTTCATGTGCTGTATATATATACTGCTTACTGTATTTTTCACTCCATGCAGCTGATGAAGTGGGTTTTAGCCCACGAAAGCTTATGCCCAGGTAAATTTGTTACTCCCTAAGGCAGGGGCAGGCAAACTTTTTGGCCTGAGGGCCGCATTGGGTTTAGGAAATTGTATGGCGGGCCGGTTAAGGGAGGGGGGTCGTGGCCCAGCCCCCCCCCCCCAACCCTCCCCCCAGGACTCCTGCCCCATCCACCCCCCACCACTCCCTGTACCCTGACTGCCCCCCGCCGCCCCATCCAATCCCTCCTCTCATTCCTGACAGACCCCCGCCTCATCCAACCATCCCTTCTCCCTGTCCCCTGACTGCCCCCAGAACCCCTGCCCCTGACTGCCCCCCGCCACCACATCCAACCCCCCCTGCTTTGTGATTGCCCCCTGGGGACCCCTGGCCCATCCAACCACCCCTTCTCTCTGTCCCCGGACTGCCTCCGGAACCCCTGCCCCTGACTGCCCCCCACCGCTCCATCCAACCCCTCCTCTCATTCCTAACTGCCCCCCTGGGGCCACCCCCCTATCCACACTCCCGCCCCCTGACCACCACCTCCGAACTCCCCTGCCCTCTATGCAACCTCCCTGCCCCCTTACCGCACTGCCTGGGCCCGGCTGGAGACCGCAGGGGGTTGAGGTTCTTGTGTGTGGCAGCCACGATGGGAATCCCATCAGGGTAACAGCCTCCTGGCTAGAGCAGGTGCTGCTGTCACCCTGGTGTAGCTGTCCCGTGTGGGAAGGGCAATGAACTGTG
Organism: Platysternon megacephalum; assembly: GCA_003942145.1. NCBI lineage: Eukaryota > Metazoa > Chordata > Testudines > Platysternidae > Platysternon > Platysternon megacephalum. Next base: position 23,245 of record QXTE01000376.1, read on the forward strand.
CTGACACGAGCCACCTGCGTTCGCCCAGGGGCTGCGTTCAGCCTGGGGCATCCCAGGGTAACTGTCAGTTAGAGTCCCCTGTAACTGAATTAGCTATGCTGGCACCCAGTTTGCGTGCGGAACTGCTGATTAGGAATCTGGGTGAGCTAAACAGCATAAGTCACTCCAAAACTGAAATGAGCAGCCCCTGGGTATTGGCACTGGTTTCATTTAATCCAGCTGCTGCCACTTGCTGTGTCGGCAAGGCCTGAGGAACTAAGGCCTGGTCGATGCTAAAAGTTAGGTCCACAGAGCCACGTCGGTCAGGTGTCTGAAACAGCCACACCCCTGAGTGCCTTAGCCGTGCCGACCTAGCCCTCCCTGTGGATACAGTTCAGTCGATGGAAGCGTTCTTCCATCGATCTGGTTGCTGTTGCTTGGGGAGGTGGAGAAACCCCTTCCGTTGTTGTAGTCTGCATCTATGCTACAAAGTTACAGCCAGCAGCTTACTTACGGCACCACAGTTATGCCACTGTACTGCCTGTAGTGTAGACATAGCCTAAGAAACTTCGTTTCCATGTGTGGTTGCTAGACTGTACAGCCAAGCATACCAGTCCTTCCCCCCACTCCCGCATCTGCCTGCCCCTCACCCCCCCAAAGGCAAGTACCCCAAAGTCAAGAATTGCAAAGTTACGGTTCTCGTAGCACCTAGCTCAGTGACTCTGTGATATCTATATTAAGGCCTAGATGAAGGATTAGCAGACACCTTGCCAGCGTGCCATGTGCAAGAGTCATGCTGCTGTGGGAACCTTCAGTCTGACTTGCTTTATTTTTGTTCTCTTGGGCACTAACCTTGTTTCCTGTGAACGGCCTGCACTGGGTTGCACCTTGGAAGTTCTTCAGGGACTGGGGATCAGGGAAAGGAATCCTTCCCCTGACGACCCCATTGAAATGGAGTCACGACCCACTTTGGGGTCCTGACCCACAGTTTGAGAACTGCTGAGAAAGGGTCACCCTCTGGTGTATTAACCAAGAGCAACACCAGTGAGGGTGAAGAGCTATTTAAGCTAACAGACAATGGGGCACAAGAACAAATGAGGATAAACTGGCCAGGAACAAATCCAGGCTGGAAATTAAGAGAAGGTTTCTAACCATGAGAGTGGAGCGGTTCTGGAACAGCCTCCCAACAGGAATTGTGGGGGCAAACAAACCTTTATTAGAACACAGCGGGGAGGGAGAGCTCAGTGGTTGGAGCACTGGCCTGCTAAACCCAGGGTTCTGAGTTCAATCCTTGAGGGGGCCATTTAGGGATCTGGGGCAAAAATCTGTCTGGGGATTAGTCCTGCTCTGAGCAGGGGGGTGAGACTAGATGACCTCCTGAGGTCCCTGACAATCTATGATTCTATGATTCACTGGAGCCTGGGCTAGTATTTGCCAGAGGCAGAGACTAGGAGGAATGGAGGGGCACCAGTACCCACAGCCCACATGATGGCAGGGAAATGATTACATGAGATATACCCAGCTGATCCCAGAAAGTGACCTGCACCCATACGCTGCAGAGGAAGGCACCCACCCACCCGCCCCCAAGGCCACTGCCAAATCTGACCTGGGCAAAAAATCCTTCCCAGCCCCACCTTGAGCATGGGAGCAAGAACCAGCCAGCCACGTGCTCAAGAGAGAGAATGCTCAGGGCCACCTCAGAGCCCTGGCCCATCCCATCCAGTGTCCCATCTCCAGCCATGGCCATCCCTGGTGCTGCAGAGGAAGGAGAGGGGGAAAAAAGACAAATGAGATACTTGGGGGTGGGGAAGGAATCCTGACCCCTGCAGGTGACTGGCTGAAGCCCTGAAGCATGAGATTTTAAGAACATCAGACATTAGCCGGAAGGGACCCCCTGGGCTGTTGAGCCCTGCACCCTACCACCACACGCATCCCTGTCATACAATCACACTCCTATATTTGTCCGCCTCTCTCTCAAAACTCATTAAATTGTTTGCCCCCCACAATTCCTGTTGGGAGGCTGTTCCAGAACCGCTCCACTCTCATGGTTAGAAACCTTCTCTTAATTTCCAGCCTGGATTTGTTCCTGGCCAGTTTATCCTCATTTGTTCTTGTGCCCCATTGTCTGTTAGCTTAAATAGCTCTTCACCCTCACTGGTGTTGCTCTTTGTTAAAACACCAGAGGGTGACCCTTTCTCAGCGGTTCTCAAACTGTGGGTCAGGACCCCAAAGTGGGTCGTGACTCCATTTCAATGGGGTCGTCAAGGTTGTCATTAGACTTACTGGGGACAAAGCCAAAGCCCCACCGCCTGGGGCCGAAGCCAAAGCCCTCGGGCTGCAGCCCTAGGTGGCGAAGCTCAGGTCCCCTGCCTGGGGCTGAATCCCTTGGGCTTCAACTTTGGCTCTTCACCCAGGGCAGCGGGACTCCGGCAGGCTCAGGCTTCAGTCCCCCCTCCTGGGGTCATGTAATAATTTTTGTTGTCAGAAGGGGGTCGAGATGCAATGAAGTTTGAGAACCCCTGTGCTAGGCTAAAGGAGCCCAAGTTCCTCCTGTCAGAAAGAAGGGCCAGATGGTGTTGGTTGTGTCAACAGCTGTATAGCTAACAGTGCTTTATTAGAACCCAAGATGCTGGACCCACTTAGTGAAAGAATAAATGGTGAATAAAAGCGTCTCAAACCAAAGCCTCAGTGGGAGAGCCCTGAATGTGCCTGTAGGTTTCCGCTGGTCCCTTGATTTGCTTTGTCAGCTCTGCACGAGAGGCTCTGGTCTTCAGCTGCTTACACAGCGTGCAATTTTGCTTACACAAGTGGTGCCGTGGACTTTGGCCAGATTATCCATGTGTATAAAGCATGTGCAGGGCGGGGGCCTTTAGACATAATCTGCAAATGTGATGACCTACGAAATGCCAGCTGCCTCCCCTTGGCTTCCTTCTCTCTGTTCTTCAGGTTTCTGACATGAACGTTCCTGGCTGAGCCTGTGGCACAGCCAGGAAGCTGGCCACACTCCTCGTTTGCATCTCAGCGAGCCTCATGGTGCACAAACTTCTGCACGTAACTGCAAGCTTCCCACATTCGCTCAGACTGCTCTAGTGATCATCAGCCTGTTGTTGCTTGGGATGTTTGCCCTTGTGGGCAGTGGCGGTCTGGGGTCTGAGCATTACCTATCCCCCTTAGCTCTGTCCTCGGAGAACCATCTCTGTGGTGTGTGGGCTGGTGAGAGTGGGGAAGCTTGTGCTGCCCCTTTTATGTGGACTCCAGTCACCCAGGCTCTTTGCTGCTGGACTCAGGGACTGTCAGCCCAGCACCTTCCACTTGCATGACATGCACTGAAATGGCTGGGCTGCATCAGTTAACTCACCTATACGCGTCTAATCCATTAAAGAGCAGTGACTCACCCTCTCTGTCTGTGGAGCTGGTTCTGCTATGGGTCAGCTGGTAACGAAGGGTTTTCTACACCGTAAAGTGCACCCTTGAACTGAAGATACAGCTTTAAACTGGTGCCAGGGTACCCTGAATTCAGTTTAAACCAGGCGTACTTCGGTTTAGCTTAAGTCAGTTTGGAACAGGTTTAAGCTAAATTGAAATAAGCCACCCTTGAACTGAAGGCAGAGTGTCCACTGAAAAACTGATTTAAGTTAAATCAGTGCCACTTCTGCCATTGTGACTGTTCTGAAAGGAGTAACCATACGCCAAACGCCAGTCCAGTATCAGTACTGAGAGTCAATGACAGATAGTACTAAAAACAATGCATGAGATTTACAAAATACCAGACAGCAGGAACAAAGTTATGTGGAGATATGGGGGGCAGCCACCCCACTGTTATCTGAGTCATGCACAAGCCTGATCCGCTTACATCTGATAAATAATAGCAGCAGGCCTAAACCCCAGGAAAAGGCCTTGAGATAACAGCAAAACATTCCTCCTACCCTGTAGCAAGACAGGCCAGCTTCTCAGCTGTGTGCTTCACAGGCTGCTCAGTGGGAAGGACAGTGGTTTTTCATTGTCATGGAATGTTTTTGCAGCTTTCTTGAGCTCACAGATGGCCAAGAATGGGCCTTGCCCAGATGTCAGGCTTTAATCCCGGGTGTTTGTGTGTGTGTTGGGGGCAGACAGAGGGAAGAAGTTCTCACTGCCCCATAAGAATGGCTGTGCTGGGTCAGATCAATGGTCCATCTAGCCCGGTATCCTGTCTTCAGACAGTGGCCAATGCCAGGTGCTTCAGAGGGAATGAACAGAACAGGTCATCATCAAATGATCCATCCCCTGTCATCCACTCCCAGCTTCTGGCAAATAGGCTAGGGACACCCAGAGCATGGGGTTGCATCCATGACCATCTTGACTAATAGCCAGTGACCTTATCTAGTTGTTTTTTGAACTTTGTTATAGTTTTCACCTTCACAACATCCCCCTGGTAACCAATTCCACAGGTTGACTGTGTGTTGTGTTAAGAAGTACTTCCTTTTGTTTGTTTTAAACCTGCTGCCTATTAATTTCATTGGGTGACCCCTGGTTCTTGTGTTATGTCAAGGAGTAAATAACCCTCCTTATTCACTTTCTCCACATCATCCTTGATTTTATAGACCTCTATCATATCCCCCCCTTGGTCAGCTCTTTTCCTAGCTGAACAGTCCTAGTCTTTTTAATCTCTCCTCATATGGAAGCTGTTCCATACCCCTGATCATTTTTGTTGCCCTTCTCTGTACCTTTTCCAATTCTAATGTATCTTTTTTGAGATGGGGTGACCAGAACTGCACACAGTATTCAAGGTGTGGGTGTACCATGGATTTATATAGAGATACTGTGATATTGTCTGTCTTATTATCTATCCCTTTCCTAATGGTTCCTAACATTCTGTTAGGTTTTTTGACTGCTGCTGCACATTGAGTGGATGTTTTCAGAGAACAGCTAATTTAGACCCAATTATTTTATACGTATAGTTGGGATTATGTTTTCCAATGTGCATTACTTTGCATTTATCAGCATTGAATTTCATCTGCCACTTTGTTGCCCAGTCACCCAGTTTTGAAAGATCCCTTTGTAACTCTTCACAGTCTGTTTTGGACTTAACTGTCCTGAGTAATTTTGTATCATCTGCAAACTTTGCTATCTCACTGTTTACCCCTTTTTCCAGATTATTTATGAATATGTTGAACTGCACTGGTCCCAGTAGAGGCCCCTGAGGGACACCACTATTTACCTCTCTCCATTCTGAAATCTGACCATTTATTCCTACTCTTTGTTTCCTGTCTTTTAACCAGTTACAGATCCATGAGAGGACCTACCCTCTTATTCCATGACTGCTTACTTTGCATAAGAGCCTTTGGTGAGGGACCTTGTCAAAGATTTTCTGAAAGTTCAAGTACGCTATATCCACTGGATCACCCTTGTCCACATGTTTGTTGACCCCTCAAAGAATTCTAATAGATTGGTGAGGCATGATTTCCCTTTAAAAAACTATGTTGACTCTTTCCCAACAAATCATGTTAATCTATGTGTGATAATTCTGTTCTCTACTATAGTTTCAACCAATTTTCCTGGTACTGAAGTTAGGCTTATCAGTCTTAATTGCCAGGATCGCCTCTGGAGCCTTTTTTAAAAATTGGCATCACATTAGCTATCCTCCAGTCATCTGGTACAGAAGCTGATTTAAATGATAGGTTACAGACTACAGTTAGTAGTTCTGCAATTTCACATTTGAGTTCCTTCAGAACTCTTGGGTGAATACCATCTGGTCCTGGTGACTTCTTACCATTTAATTTATCAATTTGTTCCAATTTGCTCCTCTACTGATATCTAAATCTGGGACAGTTCCTCAGATTTGTCACCTAAAAAGAATGGCTCAGGTGTGGGAATCTCCCTGACATCCTCTGCAATGAAGACTGATACAAAGAATTAATTTAGCGTCTCTGCAATGGCCTTGTCTTCCATGAGTTCTCGGCGCTACCACTGTCCAGTGGCCCCCTGATTATTTGGCAGGCTTCTGACATAATTTAAAAAAATTGCTGTTAGTTTTTCAGTCTTTTGCTAGTTGCTCTTCAAATTCTTTTTTTGCCTGCCTAATTGTACTTTAACTTTAGTTTATGCTTCTGTTTTTCTCAGTAGGATTTAACTTCCAATTTTGAAAGGATTCCTTTTTGCCTCAGACTGTTTCGTTTACTTTGTTATTTAGCCATGGTGGCACTTATTTGGTCTTCTTACTGTGTTTTTTAATTCGGGGCATACATTTAATTTGAGCCTCTATTATGGTATTTTTAAAAGTTTCCATGCAGCTTGTAGGCATTTCACTTTTGTGACTGTACCTTTTAATGTCCATGTCCATTTAACTAGCTTCCTCTTTCTGAAGTTTAATGCTACTGTGGTATTCCCCCTCCCCCAAAGGATATTTAATTATATTATGGTCACTATTACTGAGGGGTTCTCTTGGATCAGATACTGTGCTCCACTTAGGACTAAATCAAGAATTGCCTCTCCTCTGGTGGGTTCCAGAACTAGCTCCTCCAAGAAGCAGTCGTTTAAGGTGTCTAGAAACTTTATCGCTGCCCCCTCCCCCCCCCATCCTGAGGTGACATAAATATATGGAGATATACCTATTTCATAGAGCTGGAAGGGACCCCGAAAGGTCATAGAGTCCAGCCCCCTGCCTGATTTTGCCCCAGATCCCTAAGTGGCCCCCTCAAGGATTGAACTCACAACCCTGGGTTTAGCAGGCCAATGCTCAAACCACTGAGCTCTCCCTCCCCCCTATGTACCCAGTCAATATAGGAATAGTTGAAATCCCCCATTATTATTGAGTTTTTTATTTGAATTGCCTCTCTAAATCTCCCTGGGCATTTCACAGTCACCTCACCATCCTGGTCAGGTGGTTGGTAGTATATTATTACTGTTATATTCTTATTATTCAAGCATAGAATTACTATCCCTAGAGATTCTGTGATACAGTTTCTGTGGTATGGGTAAAACGTTATACAGAACTGTTGAATGTCAAGGTAGATATGGAGAGGAGTTGCTAAGACTGAATGTTGCATGCACATGGATGCAGATTGAAGTGTGTCCATGCCCCTCACCTAGTTACTCATGGAGCCCTCAAATGCACCGTGCCTGGTAGAGACCTTTAACTGTAGAGTGATGTGCAATGCTACGTTCCTTCAGGGACTGACATCTCTAAAGTGTGCCCCGTCTGTGATGGTGCAGGGACCAAGACCAGGACCCAGCCTCTAGTTCTGCAACTTGCCACTCTGTGACCAAGCGAGGATGGCCTGTCAGCTGGTATGTCACAAGGGTGAGTTTCTGAGTGTGTGGCAGAAGGACCAGCATCCTTTGCTGCCAACTGTGCCTCCGAGCTAGGAGTAAGGTCCTAACTGCCTTGAGAGGGCAGGAGTTGGACAGATAATTGGCCAAGGCCCCTCCCTCAGAAGCCAAAGGAGTCCCCTCACCAGGGATAAATTGGGCCCCAGGTGTCTGATTTGCCCAGGTTAGGCCTGGCTGCAGTGATCCGGTTTGTCATTTGTCAGGGATCTGTAGACTTATTGATCAATGAGGAGATAAGTAAGAACTTGCCTCATCTGCTTTCTGGTGGAGTTCAGTGTATTTGTGGGGCGTGGGCAGGGCTGTCCGAACCAGATACAGTCAAAAGTTGTCAGTTTTGCCTTAAACCGATGGATAAAGTTACCTGTATATTAGAAGGGTTTCCTCCCCTGCCCACACTAGGAAATCTCTCCAGCGCTGCAAGTCCCAGGGAATGTTGGGTTCTGCTGCAATTGGCAGGTGTATAAGGGCTGTTGCGGTAGGTAGAGTCTATATTATAGGGTGACGGTGACGTCATTTGTCTTTCCCTCTTCCTGATCCCAAGGGATTTAAGTTGATGAGGTCATGGGATAGGAAGTAAAGTTCACAAATCCTGTTCTGGGCATTATTCCAAATAAGAGCATACTGACCAGAGTCTGCAGAGCAGGGGCGGGCAAACTTTTTGGCCTGAGGGCTGCATCGGGTTTCAGAAATTGTATGGAGGGCTGGTTAGGGGAGGCTGTGCCTCCCCAAACAGGCAGGCGTGGCCCGGCCCCCGCCCCCTATCCACCCCCCCTGCTTCTGGCACCTGACTGCCCCTGGGACTCTTGCCCCATCCAACCCCCCCTGTTCCCTGACGGCCCCCCTGGGACCCCGGCTCCATCCACCACCCCCTGCTCCCTGTCCCCTGACCACTCCTGGAACCCCCACCCCTGACTGCCCCCTGCTGCCCCATCCAACCCCCTTCTCATTCCTGACTGCCCCCCCAGGACCCCTGCCCCATCCACNTCACTTTCTCCACATCATCCTTGATTTTATAGACCTCTATCATATCCCCCCCTTGGTCATCTCTTTTCCTAGCTGAACAGTCCCAGTCTTTTTAATCTCTCCTTATATGGAAGCTGTTCCATACCCCTGATCATTTTTGTTGCCCATCTCTGTACCTTTTCCAATTCTAATGTATCTTTTTTGAGATGGGGTGACCAGAACTGCACACAGTATTCAAGGTGTGGGTGTACCATGGATTTATATAGAGATATTGTGATATTGTCTGTCTTATTATCTATCCCTTTCCTAATGGTTCCTAACATTGTTAGGTTTTTTGACTGCTGCTGCACATTGAGTGGCTGTTTTCAGAGAACAGCTAATTTAGACCCAATTATTTTATACGTATAGTTGGGATTATGTTTTCCAATGTGCATTACTTTGCATTTATCAGCATTGAATTTCATCTGCCACTTTGTTGCCCAGTCACCCAGTTTTGAAAGATCCCTTTGTAACTCTTCACAGTCTGTTTTGGACTTAACTGTCCTGAGTAATTTTGTATCATCTGCAAACTTTGCTATCTCACTGTTTACCCCTTTTTCCAGATTATTTATGAATATGTTGAACTGCACTGGTCCCAGTAGAGGCCCCTGAGGGACACCACTATTTACCTCTCTCCATTCTGAAATCTGACCATTTATTCCTACTCTTTGTTTCCTGTCTTTTAATCAGTTACAGATCCATGAGAGGACCTACCCTCTTATTCCATGACTGCTTACTTTGCATAAGAGCCTTTGGTGAGGGACCTTGTCAAAGATTTTCTGAAAGTTCAAGTACGCTATATCCACTGGATCACCCTTGTCCACATGTTTGTTGACCCCTCAAAGAATTCTAATAGATTGGTGAGGCATGATTTCCCTTTAAAAAACTATGTTGACTCTTTCCCAACAAATCATGTTAATCTATGTGTGATAATTCTGTTCTCTACTATAGTTTCAACCAATTTTCCTGGTACTGAAGTTAGGCTTACCAGTCTTAATTGCCAGGATCGCCTCTGGAGCCTTTTTTAAAAATTGGCATCACATTAGCTATCCTCCAGTCATCTGGTACAGAAGCTGATTTAAATGATAGGTTACAGACTACAGTTAGTAGTTCTGCAATTTCACATTTGAGTTCCTTCAGAACTCTTGGGTGAATACCATCTGGTCCTGGTGACTTCTTACCATTTAATTTATCAATTTGTTCCAATTTGCTCCTCTACTGATATCTAAATCTGGGACAGTTCCTCAGATTTGTCACCTAAAAAGAATGGCTCAGGTGTGGGAATCTCCCTGACATCCTCTGCAATGAAGACTGATACAAAGAATTAATTTAGCGTCTCTGCAATGGCCTTGTCTTCCATGAGTTCTCGGCGCTACCACTGTCCAGTGGCCCCCTGATTATTTGGCAGGCTTCTGACATAATTTAAAAAAATTGCTGTTAGTTTTTCAGTCTTTTGCTAGTTGCTCTTCAAATTCTTTTTTTGCCTGCCTAATTGTACTTTAACTTTAGTTTATGCTTCTGTTTTTCTCAGTAGGATTTAACTTCCAATTTTGAAAGGATTCCTTTTTGCCTCAGACTGTTTCGTTTACTTTGTTATTTAGCCATGGTGGCACTTATTTGGTCTTCTTACTGTGTTTTTTAATTCGGGGCATACATTTAATTTGAGCCTCTATTATGGTATTTTTAAAAGTTTCCATGCAGCTTGTAGGCATTTCACTTTTGTGACTGTACCTTTTAATGTCCATGTCCATTTAACTAGCTTCCTCTTTTTGAAGTTTAATGCTACTGTGGTATTCCCCCTCCCCCAAAGGATATTTAATTATATTATGGTCACTATTACTGAGGGGTTCTCTTGGATCAGATACTGTGCTCCACTTAGGACTAAATCAAGAATTGCCTCTCCTCTGGTGGGTTCCAGAACTAGCTGCTCCAAGAAGCAGTCGTTTAAGGTGTCTAGAAACTTTATCTCTGCCCCCCCCCATCCTGAGGTGACATAAATATATGGAGATATACCTATTTCATAGAGCTGGAAGGGACCCCGAAAGGTCATCGAGTCCAGCCCCCTGCCTGATTTTGCCCCAGATCCCTAAGTGGCCCCCTCAAGGATTGAACTCACAACCCTGGGTTTAGCAGGCCAATGCTCAAACCACTGAGCTCTCCCTCCCCCCTATGTATCCAGTCAATATAGGAATAGTTGAAATCCCCCATTATTATTGAGTTTTTTATTTGAATTGCCTCTCTAAATCTCCCTGGGCATTTCACAGTCACCTCACCATCCTGGTCAGGTGGTTGGTAGTATATTATTACTGTTATATTCTTATTATTCAAGCATAGAATTACTATCCCTAGAGATTCTGTGATACAGTTTCTGTGGTATGGGTAAAACGTTATACAGAACTGTTGAATGTCAAGGTAGATATGGAGAGGAGTTGCTAAGACTGAATGTTGCATGCACATGGATGCAGATTGAAGTGTGTCCATGCCCCTCACCTAGTTACTCATGGAGCCCTCAAATGCACCGTGCCTGGTAGAGACCTTTAACTGTAGAGTGATGTGCAATGCTACGTTCCTTCAGGGACTGACATCTCTAAAGTGTGCCCCGTCTGTGATGGTGCAGGGACCAAGACCAGGACCCAGCCTCTAGTTCTGCAACTTGCCACTCTGTGACCAAGCGAGGATGGCCTGTCAGCTGGTATGTCACAAGGGTGAGTTTCTGAGTGTGTGGCAGAAGGACCAGCATCCTTTGCTGCCAACTGTGCCTCCGAGCTAGGAGTAAGGTCCTAACTGCCTTGAGAGGGCAGGAGTTGGACAGATAATTGGCCAAGGCCCCTCCCTCAGAAGCCAAAGGAGTCCCCTCACCAGGGATAAATTGGGCCCCAGGTGTCTGATTTGCCCAGGTTAGGCCTGGCTGCAGTGATCCGGTTTGTCATTTGTCAGGGATCTGTAGACTTATTGATCTTGCCTCATCTGCTTACTGGTGGAGTTCAGTGTATTTGTGGGGCGTGGGCAGGGCTGTCCGAACCAGATACAGTCAAAAGTTGTCAGTTTTGCCTTAAACCGATGGATAAAGTTACCTGTATATTAGAAGGGTTTCCTCCCCTGCCCACACTAGGAAATCTCTCCAGCGCTGCAAGTCCCAGGGAATGTTGGGTTCTGCTGCAATTGGCAGGTGTATAAGGGCTGTTGCGGTAGGTAGAGTCTATATTATAGGGTGACGGTGACGTCATTTGTCTTTCCCTCTTCCTGATCCCAAGGGATTTAAGTTGATGAGGTCATGGGATAGGAAGTAAAGTTCACAAATCCTGTTCTGGGCATTATTCCAAATAAGAGCATACTGACCAGAGTCTGCAGAGCAGGGGCGGGCAAACTTTTTGGCCTGAGGGCTGCATCGGGTTTCAGAAATTGTATGGAGGGCCGGTTAGGGGAGGCTGTGCCTCCCCAAACAGGCAGGCGTGGCCCGGCCCCCTATCCAACCCCCCCTGCTTCTGGCACCTGACTGCCCCTGGGACTCTTGCCCCATCCAACCCCCCCTGTTCCCTGACGGCCCCCCTGGGACCCCGGCTCCATCCACCACCCCCTGCTCCCTGTCCCCTGACCACTCCTGGAACCCCCACCCCTGACTGCCCCCTGCTGCCCCATCCAACCCCCTTCTCATTCCTGACTGCCCCCCCAGGACCCCTGCCCCATCCACCCTCCCGCTCCCTGACCGCCCCCGGAATCCCCACCCCTGACTGCCCCCCGCCGCCCCATCCAACCCCCTTCTCATTCCTGACTGCCCCCCCCAGGACCCCTGCCCCATCCAACCACCCCTTCTCCCTGACTGCCCCTGGAACCCCTGCCCCCATTCAACCCCCCTGTTTCCTGCCCTCTGACAGCCCCAACTCCTATCCACCCCCTGACCACCACCCCGAACTCCCCTGCCCTCTATCCAACCCCCTTCCCCTGCCCCCTTACCGCGCCGGTGGCTGGCGGCACGGCTGCACCAGGACAGGCAGCCGCGCCACCTGGCTGGAGCCAGCCACACACCGCGCAGCACAGAGCACTGGGTCAGGCCGGGCTCTGCAGCCGCGCTGCCCCAGGAGCTCACAGCCCCGCCGCCCAGAGCATTGCGCCGGTGGCGCGGCGAGCTGAGGCTGTGGGGGAGGGGGAACCGCAGGGGAGGGGCCGGGGGCGAGCCTCCCGGGGAAGGAGCTCAGGGGCCAGGGAGAACGGCCGTAGTTTCCCAACCTCTGCTGTAGATGCTGAAAGATTTGGACCCCCTTCCTAAGGAATTTACCAATGCCCTTTATTCAGATTCTGAACTGGATGTCGGGATTTCTAGTCACCTTATTTGTTGAGTGGGTGCGATGAGATTTTAGCACTAACACTTTACTCACTGAACCCCCTTAAGTCTTGCTTTTGCCAACCCACAAATTAGCTAACTCTCACACACATCCCCCCTGCCTCTGGCCCGGCAATCTCACTCCATTTCTCAGGAAAGATTTAAGGGCAGAGACCTCAAAAACCAGTCTTACAAAATGCACTATATTTGAATTCTCTGAAGAATAGCTAAACTACACATGTCAAAATAAATGAATACTTGTCATGCAGTCGGTTTAATTGTTTTAACTGGGTTTGTTTGCGTTCTTACTGATCTGGTGATCTCAAAAGTTCTCCCAGTCATTAGTGTCCATTTGACTATTTTTTCATTCCCCCTTTGTCTTGTTTATTAAAAAAAGATCTATCAATTCCAAAAAGTTAGTACTAGAGCTGGTCAGGACTGTTTTGACAAAATGATTTTTTCAGAAAATGCCAGTTCATCAAAACCAAAACATTTTGTGAGAAAGGGTTAGTTTGAATCAATTTTCCAACTTGAAAAAATATCCGAAAATTGTCAAAACATCGCAATTTAAACAAAAATTCCATTTTTCTAGTTTGAAATTACTTTTTGTTTTGAAGTCTAGCCAATTATGGTAATTTTTTTTTTTTTTTTTGGTGTGGTTAAGTGGCCAAAATTAAAAAGGAATCATTCCAGTTGACCTGAACCAGTTTGTTTTTTTTAGATTTTTGATTTTTCATCCTGAACTGGGATGGGAAATGTTTTTGAAATTTACAGGCACTTACTAAAGAGAATTGCAGATTGTAATTCTCTCATGATCTGAGCTTCCCAGCACATCCCTTTGAGGGCATCCCAACCAAGTGTTCACATTAGCAGGCGATCATCTTTCCTAGCCTGAGGTATGACTTGCTTTCTATCATTATAAAGCAATTAGAGAGACAAGGTGGGAGAAGTAATATCTTTTGTTAGACCAATTTCTATTGGTGAAAGAGACAAGCTTTCAAACTTACACAGCATAAAAGCTTCTCTTTCACCAACAGAAGTGGGGGCAATACAAGAGATTCCCTCACCCACCTTGTCTCTCTAATATCCTGGGACCCACATGGCTACAACAACACTGCAAACAGTTATAAAGCTATGTCCATTGCCTGTTGTTGGGGGACAAGTTCTCAGGAAGTGCTCCGTGATGGATCTGGTTCTGAATAATTAGGGTATTTGCCTGTAAGAAGAGATGTGAATTTTGAGCTGTAAAGNTTGGGGGACAAGTTCTCAGGAAGTGCTCCGTGATGGACCTGGTTCTGAATAATTAGGGTATTTGCCTGTAAGAAGAGATGTGAATTTTGAGCTGTAAAGCTTTGCAAACAGAAGAATTTTGAAAACCACAACAGACTGCACAGGCCCCCATGCAGCTGCAATTTTTTAAACTAGAGGTGCTGAATGGCTTATAGAGCTGTAATGGGGGACCAGGTAAAAAGCTCACAGATGGAACTTCGTGTGGGCTTTCACTTGTGACATGGTGTGAAAATGGCTCTCTTGTGAATTAGAATCCCACGTGATCCTCCCCTGTCCTCTCCTTTCCTGTTCTGTCCTGGGGGCCATTTGTACTCTGCAGCGTTGTGTTCTGTGATGCTGAGCATTTTGTTGGGGCCACTTACAGACCTGCTAGTAGCAGCTGGTAAGGAGATGTCAGTCTGCAGGGATGCTGTAGGAGCACCAAGTGGATCATCCTACAGATGTTGTAAGATGTACGCTAGGTGCTGTAAATACCATTTGCTCATAATTAGAGCTGATCACAATTTTTTTTCAACAAAAAGTGACCTTTATTTGAAACTAAAACTTCTGCAAGAAGCTTTTAGGGTTTTTTCCCTCTCATTTTCTGGATTTTTGTTTTTGTGTTGTTCCTATGTCCCATTTTATCACTAAATGCAATACAATGAATTACGTCTGTGGGGTATTTTTTTCCCTTTTTCATTTTTTTTTTTGACATTCTAGCTCTTCAAAACATCCCCACATTTGGAGAACATTAGTGACAAAAGGAAAAATGGAAAAGTGAAGGGGAAAATCCCTAACCATCATTCATTTTTTTTCCACAGACAACTTTAATCTGGCGTTTCCTAACTTTTGCAACCTTAATAATGTTCTTTGAACACAATTTTTGTGTGGTGTGTGTGTATATACCAGGGATCAGCAACTTTTGGCCCGCGGCCCGCCAGGGTATGCCCCCTGGCAGGCCGGGCCAGTTTGTTTACTTGCCACGTCCGCAGGTTCAGCTGATCGCGGCTCCCACTGGCTGCGGTTTGCTGTCCCAGGCCAATGGGGGCTGCGTGAAGCGGTGGCCAGCACATCCCTTGGCCCGCGCCGCTTCCCGCAGCCCCCATTGGCCTGGTGCGGCGAACTGTGGCCACTGGGAGCCGCCATCGGCCGAACCTGCGGATGCGGCAGGTAAACAAACCAGCCCGGCCCGCCTGGGTGCTTACCCTGGCGGGCCGCGGGCCAAAGGTTGCCGATTCTTGGTATATACATATGGGGGTGGGGGTGAGGTGGAGAGTAGATCATTAAAGGGAAAACTAGCTCTTTGCAAATTTGTCTAATGTCCCTACAGCCAATATGTTACATGGGCAGCTACACTCTGCATGCACACATTAACTTTTAACTTGGATTCACAATCTGCACTAAAGTCAGTCAGATCCCAATAGCAGAGGTGCTGGAACTAGGGGTGCTGGGGGTTCTGCTGCACCCCCTGGCTTGAAGTGGTTTCCATCATATCCAGGGTTTACAGTGTGGTTCAATGGCTCTCAGCCCCCCACTATAAAAATTGTTCCAACATCCCTGCCCAATGGTTCCTGTATGTGCACAACTCCGTATCTGCTGTATTCACTAGCAACACTTGCTCTTGAGTCAGTTGAATTCTTTTTTACTCTCTGTGGAATTAGCTATCTCCTTGTGATGAGTGTGAGGCCACTAGTTTAATAGTCTGTATTTTGAACGGGCCTAAGGAGAAAACAAGTAAGTTTTTAAAGAACAGGCCTATAAAACTTAACAGTGGTGTCACTAGTAGGAAATTATAGAAACGGCGCTACTAACCTACAGACTATTTAATAGAGAATGGTAACCATCCTACAGCATTCTATAGTGGGGCTTTGATGCCCTGTTAAATTCGGTGAGACTGAGTCACTGCAACATTCCCATTCCTCTGGCAGAAGCCCCTTTGCCTCCCCTGGAATTCAGCACCTTGGGAAGTAAAACTTTCCAGCTGAGGGAAACAAACCAATCCGCCTAGCTTTTTGGTGGAACAGGTGGTATTAGCTAAAGAGTGAGGCAAAGGAACAAGCAAACCCCTGTAAACCAGACTTACTGAGGTTTGTGATTTATTTTACTTAGTTCTTAATCATCCTCTGAGAACACCCATCTATTTGTGCTGCCCGTGTCTTCAAAGGAAGTGTGTATCAGCTTTTTTGTTTTTGTGACTTTGCAGCTAGAAAAAACATATACTAGAGAGAAAATTCAGGGTGTTTGTTTGCAATTATTTTGCAGAGGAATTTGATTTGTTGCCAAACTCTGCTATATCCACAGAAATTCCAGCAGCACCGAGATCTATGTGTGGGAGATTCTCTACAGCAAGGAGACAGAGAGACTGGCCTGAAGGTGGCTCAGCCTGTCTGACGGCCACCTGGGAAAGGGTCCTTTCCCTCTGATGCACCAGAGAGGGGCGACGGCAGAGCCATGTCTGTCGTGGATGATGGCTCTCAAAAGCACCCCCCTGAGTCTGCAGTGGACCAACGCTGGAAGTTCCTCGTCTTCTACCTCTGTTTTTACGGCTTCATGACCCAGATCAGACCTGGGGAGAGCTTCATCACCCCCTACTTGCTGGGAGCTGACAAGAACTTCACCACAGTAGAGGTGAGTTTGCAGTGTGTCTCTCCGCCTCCTGCACCATGCAGCTGCCATGCACCTGGCTCTCGAGAGCAGCAGTCTGCAACATGCACTCCTTTTCAGCATCTCCTTAAGGGCATTAGGCTCCTGTAAGCACTGCTCCCATGGGACTGCCACAGGGGTCACTGAAGTGATTCTCTCTGGCAGATGGGAGCAGTAAGTGCTGAGATGAAGCAATGGGTGGGAGGTGAGAACAGCTACCTGCTAGTGACGCAAATCTGTCTGTGAGGTGGGACAGCACTGGACTGGAGTGAGAGGTACATCCGTCCGGGACAGGGGTGCTCTCTGTACCAGCAGTTCAGAGCCCTCTCCCACCTGGTAGGCCAGTGGCTGACCCTTACATCCGTTTGCGGAGTGCGCGCGATTCCTTGTGGTTTTCACACAACCAGACAGTGCTCTTCTCAAGCAGCAAGAGTGCCCCAGCGCATCGGCAGGGGTGTTGGGAGTTCTGGGTGCTAGCCCCCTGGTGGGTTACGGGGTTTGCTCTTACATGGATAGCAAGCTACTGGCCATTTGCACATGGCACAAGAGCTCTGAAGGCTGGTGGCACCTCGGGGCGAGGGGTCCATCTGGGAGGCTGCCAGTGAAAAGGGGGCTCCGCACCAGTGTTCTCCAATGGTGTGAGGGGACACTGCCTGCGCATACATATGCTTCATTAGGGTCTGGAGATAACACTGGTGCCACGTTCTTCACATGAGGCATTCTCAGCCCCTTTGTAAGAGCCGTTCCCTCTGGGCGCTCGGTGTGTCTTGCTGAGCCGTGGAAAGGCCACAGGAGGTGCACTCTGTACCTGTGCCCACAAATTGAGCTTGCCCCATGGCCCACCCGCATGTGGGGGCTGAGTTAAACTGAGCTGGTTTTTAGATGTGAGAGCTGGGCCAAGGGTAGCCCGAGCTGGGCCAAGGGTAGCCCTAGCTAAGACTCTGCTCCCTGTAAAATCCTCTGCGTTTAGGGGAGATGTTTGAGACCCCCATGTCCTGATGGATCTGTGTGATGGATCCTGCTTTCCCACGCTGTCCCGCTGCCCTCCCCATCCCTGAGTCTAGAGCTGTTAGTTCCTGCTGCGGCTGTGCTGCGGCTGCCCAGCCCAGCCAATGGAAATGAGAAACCCTTCAGGCTGTGCGTGGTCAGAGATGGCCAAGTGCAGCGAGACACAGCCCTGAGTTTCCCTGCCTCTCTGACATGCAGGGGAGAAGAGGTTTCTGAGTCGCCGTAGTTCTGCGGGGCCAGCCGGGATACTGCTGTGACTGGGGGCAGTCTGAGGTGCATGTTTCACACATGGCTTGTCAGGGGAGGGAGAGGCTGTAACATCCTCTCTGTGATCAGCCAAAGGGCTCCTCAGCACTGCCCAGTGCTACCGCGAGGGATCGGCCTTGGGGCTTGTGCTCAGGGCTCCCGAGGCAGAGCCTGGCGGGAGTGAGGGGGGAGCCAGGCAGAGAGGGCGCAGAGAGGGGTGGGTGGAGGGACAGCGATGGGCTGTGGTGCAGGAAGCACTGGTGATGGCCTGGCATGGCTCCCCCCCGCTGCCCATGTTCTCATCTGAGTCTGACCAGCCCAGAGAAGTCAGCTGGGAGCTGTGGGTACAGAGGAGGTTGCTGTCAGTAGCAGGGAAGGGTGTGTACTTTACATCCTGCTTTATGCCATTGGTTCTGCTGGGCCCACAGCTCCTCCACCCCCTAGAGTGACCAGATGTCCCGATTTTGGGGTCTTTTTCTTGTATAGGCTCCTATTACCTACCCCCCCCCCCCCCGCCCCTACCCCCCGTCCCAATTTTTCACACTTGCTGTCTGGTCACCCTCCCCCCCCCCCCCACACACACACACCCAGTGGGGATGGTCTGTGTGCCAGACCCTGGTGCTGGATATGGGCACTCCCAGGCTGTGTGGGGAGCAGCAGTATAGCAGGCTAGGGGCCAACATGGTTTCCAGCTCCCTTTCGATCCAGCTAGCCCAGGTGTTATCCCTGGTGCCAGCGTGATCGCTCTGTGGGGTGTTGGGGGGTTTGGTTTCCTCACTCCTCAACCTAGTTTCCTTCTTTGATAGGGTTACAGGGCTAGTGGGCGGGGGGAGCAATAGACGTGACATATTGTGATTTCAGTCAGGTTTGGATACATTCCCACGTGACCGTCTCATAGACAAACTAGGAAAATGGGGTCTAGATGAAATTACTGTAAGGCAAGTGCGGAACTGGCCGAAAGACTGTACTGAAAGATAGTTTTCAATGGTTCACTGACAAACTGGCAGGGTATATTTAGTGGGGTCCCCTGGGGGAGAGTCCTGCATACAGTAATAGTCCATATTTTCATTAATGACTTGTATAATGCAGTGGAGAGTATGCTTATGAAGTCTGCAGATGACACCAAGCCAGGAAGGGTTACAAGCAGTTTGGCGAACAGGATTAGGATTCAAAATGACGTTGACAAAGTAGAGAATTGGTCTGAAATCAACAAAATGAAATTCAGCAAAGACAAGTGCAAAGTACTTCACTTGGGAAGCAAAAATCAAATGTACAACTCTGAAGTGGGGAAGAACAGGCTAGGGGGTAGTTCTCCTGAAAAGGATCAGGCGGGGGTGTTAGTGTGTCACAAACTGAATGTGAGTCAATAACATGATGTGGTTGTGAATAAAGTAATATCTTTCTACGGTGTATTAACAGGAATGTTGGATGTAAGACATCGGAGGCAATTGTCCTGCTCTGCTTAGCACTGGTGAGGTCTGAGCTGGAGAACTGTGTTTAATTCTTAGATTAATGGAGTTTAAGCCAGAAGGGACCACTGTGATCATCCAGTCTGACGTCCTGTACAGCACAGGCCAGAGACCTGCCCCACAATCATTTCTTAGAGCAGAGCTTTGAGAAAAACATCCAACCTTGATTTAAAAATTGTCAGTGATGGAGAATCCACCACGACCTCTGGTAAATTGTTCCAATGGTTAATTACTGTCACCATTAAAAATGTACACCTTTATTTCCAGTCTGAATTTGTCTAGCTTCAGCTTCCAACCATTGGATCATGTAAGACGTTTCTTTGCTAGATTGAAGAACCCATTATTAAATATTTGTTCCCCGTGTAGGTGTTTATAGACTGTGATCAAATCATCCCTTAATTTTCTTTTTGTTAAGTGAATAGATCGTGCTCCTTGAGTGTATAAGGCAGGTTTTCTAATCCTTTCATCATTCTTGTGGCTCTTCTCTGACCCCTCTCCACTTTATCAACATCCTTTTTGAATTGTGGGCACCAGCACTGGACACAGGATTCCAGCAGCAGCTGCACCAGTGCCAAATGCAGAGGTAAAATAACCTCTCTGCTCCTACTGGAGATTCCCCTATTTATGCATCCCAGGATCACATTAACTCTTTTGGCCCACTGGGAAATCAAGTTCAACTGATTATCCACCATGACCTCCAAATCTTTTTCAGAGTCCCTGCTTCCCAGGATAGAGTCCCCCATCCTGTAAGTATGGCCCACATTCTTTGTTCCTAGTTTTGTACATTTACATTTAGCCAAATTAAAATGCTTATTGTTTGCTTGTGCCCAGTTTACCAAGCGATATAGACCTCTCTCAATCAGTGTCCTCTTCTTTATTTACCACTCCTCCATAAACTTTATCAGTGATGATTTTATGTTTTTGTTTTAGTCATTGATAAAGATGTTGCATAGTGTAGGGCCAAGAACTGATATCTGCAGGATCTCATAGGAAACAGACCTGATCAATGACGATTCCCCTTTTACGGTTACATTTTGAGACTTATCAGTTAGCCAGTTTTTCATCCATTCCATGTGTGCTATGTTCATTTTATATTGATCTATATTTTTAATCAGAATGTCACGTGGTTCCAAGTAAAACATCTTACTAAGTATATTATATCAACATTATTACCTTTATCAATGAAATTTATAATCTCATCTGAAAAAAGACGACATTAGTTTGACAGGATCTATTTTCTATAAACACATGTAGATTTGTATTAATTACATTATCCTCCTTTAGTTCATTATTAATCGAGTCCCATATTAGCAGCTCCATTATCTTGCCTGGGCTCGATGTCAGGCTGACAGGCCTATAATTACTCAGGTCATCCCATTGATCCTTTTTAAAAATGGGCACAACATTAGCTTTCTTCCAGTTTTCTGGTAACTTCCTCTGTGCTTCAAGACTTATTGAAAATGAACATTAATGGAAACTGTTTGAAAACTCTCAGATGCAGGTTATCTGGACCTGCTGATTTAAAAGTGTCTAACTTTAAGCTTCTGTTTAACATTCTCCAGAGATACTAATGGAATGGAAAGAGCGTTCTCACTATACTATGAGACCCCGTCATCTGTTTTCCCCCCGAAAATGGAACAGAAATATTTATTGAACACCTCTGCCTTTTCTGCATTATTATTGACAATTCTACCATTTCCATCTAGTATGGACCAATACCATAGTCAGGTTTCTTTTTGTTCCTAATATGTGTTAAAAACTTGTAGGCTCATAGACTTTTAAGGCCAGAATGGACCACTGTGATCATCTAGTCTGACCTCCTGCACATCTCAGGCCAGAGAATCTCACGCACCCACTCCTGTAATAGTCCCATAATCTCTCTCTGAGTTACTGAAGTCCTCAAATCATGACTTAAAGACTTCAAGTTACAGAGAATTTACCATTTGAGAATCCACCATTTGAGAATCCACTCTTGTTCAAACCAGCTTGTGACCAACTTCTCCTTATTGTCCTTAACTCTGTTAATCATAGAGTTGTCCTTCAGTCCCTTGGCTTTCCTTATCAATTTTCTACAATTCATAATTTCTGATTTACTTTCATTATTATCATCTTCCCCTTTTTTCCATTTGTTTCATTTCCCTTCTAAACCAGGCAGTTTTTCTAACCAGCACAACTTTCTTCCTCAGTTGTAAGATTAAGACTTATCGGGCATCTAGTCATGTGTTCTTAAATGATTCCCAATTATCCTTCACATTTTTCTGATTAAACTCCTCCTCCTAGCTGATTTAGTTCATAATTGTTTTCAGCTTTGTGAAATTGGCCCTATTAAATTCTGGGTGTCACACTTTAGGAAAGATGTGGATAAATTGAAAAGTCCAGAGGAGAACAACAAAAAGGAGAAAAGGTTTAGAAAATTTGATCTATGAGGAAAGGTTTAAAAAAAACCCTGGGCATCTCTAGTCTTGAGAAAAGAAGTCTGAGAGGGGACCTGAGAATATTATGCAAATATACGAAGGGTTGTTATCCAGAGTATGGGGATCAATTGGCCTCCTGAAGATAGGACAAGAAGTCTTGGGGATAATCTGCAGCAAGGGAGGTTTAGGTTAGATATTAGGAAAAACTTCCAGTTATAAAGGTAGGTAAGCTCTGGAACAGGCTTCCAAGGGGGATTGTGGAATCCTCCTCATTAGAGGATTTTAAGAACAGGTTGGACAAACCTCTGTCAGGGATAGTCTAGGTTCACTTGGTCCTGCCTCAGTGCAGTGGGCTGGACTAAATGACCTGTTGAGGTCCCTTCCAGCCATACAGTTCTATGATTCTGACTGGCTTCAGCTCCCAAGAGCAAAGCCTGACTCTGTGCTACCTGGCTGGTCTTCTGTGGGAACATCTCCTGGCTGGGCCTGAGCCCCCTTCCGAGGGGCGATGGGGTTCGGTGGGTCTGTGCTGTGTCCCCTCCTGAGGGCGAGGGAGGACGGTGAGTGACATCCCTGTGTGCAGATGATCTCCTCGCTCGGTGGCTGCCAGCGCTAGCCCAGCACTCAGTGTCCCAGAGAGGAGCGGGGAGCCAGGCCGGGTTGGGATTTTGGAGGAGTGATGTGGTTGGTGTGGAGAGCAGTTCAGGTCTCCGGATGGCGGTGGTGCTCTGCACCTCTGACCTCACAGTTGTCACCTGTGAGCCCCCCGCAGGTTGTGCCCCTGTGCGCTAGCCCCTGGGGGCCTGTGAGAGCAGGAGTCAGAGCGGGTCCCTGAGGGTTGGTAGCCTCCTGCCCTGAGCCTCAGAGACCCTTTCCACCATTTCATCTCAGTGCTCCCCTCCGGTTGCTAGGTGATGCCCCTGCACTAGCGTGTTCCGCTCCCTGTCCTGGGGGACCCCTCTCGTGGGCGGGTCTCCAGAGCCCCGTGCTAAGGGCCTGATCTGCCGTCCTAGGCAGAGGGACACATCACCCAGGTGAGCCGATGGGCGTTGAGCTCGGTGCCCAGGAATGTGCCCTGCACTGAGCTGCCAGCATGGCATGGGCTGGCCTGTGGGGGCAGGTGAGCTGCTCTGTCTCACACTCCGGCCCCTCTGCAGCTTCCTGACTGGGAAAGTGACTTTAAAATAGCATCTCGATGGCCGTGGGGCTGATTGCTGAGGGGAAGCTGCCCGGCCCCCCCCTCCTCGCGCCGTCCCTGCAGCGCGGCCTGGCGTAGTTCAGTGGTGCAGGGGTAGAGCCCTGCTGCACGGGGGAGTGTCACAGACGAACGGCTAGACGACGCCAAGGAAAACCAGTGTCCTGTTAACCGCACAGTCCCCTGAGCTGAGCGAAGGAGACCCTGTGCCCACCCCCTGCTGTCACTGACCTACCCCTGCCGGCCCCTCCCAGAGAGTAATGGGGCCATGTGCTTTCATCTGAGGTTATCCAACCCCGTGACATGGTGGGTCAATGTTGTTCCTGCCCCTGTCCCCGCTCCTGCTGCTGTTGCAAACAGGCCCCGTTGGGGGGGGCAGGTGAGGGAGGGGGAAGGGAACAGGCCGTGTGGGGGAGGGGAGCAGTGGGTGGGCAGTACATTGAATCAGCGCAGGCCCTGAGTTCACTTTCTGCACTGTGCCCCGAGCTGCCGAGGGCCCAGATGACGTCCAGCGCCCCTGTGAATACTGGCTGAATGCTGGTAACGGTCCCCCTCACACTGATAAGGAGAGTCCTTTTATCCCCCTTTTGTGACAATAGAGAAGAAACCCCTGCTGGCTGACGGGGCACATGCAGCGGAGCCGGGCGGCGTTGGCGAGGAGCGGTACCGCAGCGCCGGCCTTGGAGACGTTCTCTGCTTAGGACAGTGCAGGCGGTGTGCTCTCACTGTGCAGCCATGAGGGTTACAGTGTGCTGAGGGCTGGTGCGGAACACCCCATGGACTAGCTCCGTACTCTTCTCACGCAGCACGACCTCCCTTCTGCCTCGCTTCCCAAGAGGTCACATTTCAGAGCCATCAGCTGTGGCTTCCTGTGTGAGCAGTTTGGGTATGTGCTGAGGGAGGAGGAAAAACAAGGATCTTATACAGAAAGAAACATGTTTACAAAGGGCTTTTAAAATGTGCCTGTTTTAGTTAACCTTTCTGTGCCCGATGCATGTGCAGAGCCTGGCCAGAGAGGGCACCAGCAGAGCTCCATAGAAGCAGGCCCCTCACTCCTGTCTGATTGATGCACTGGCGATAGGGCTGGTGAAGCACTGACTGGCAGCAATTTGCCCTAGCTCTCAGGGATTACACTAACAGTACTGGGGGGTAGGTGCAATGCCGGTGACTACAGGAGTCCAGCCGAGATGATCTATTGGTCTCGGCTGCCTGAAAATCGATGGGTACACTTTCAGTGTGGATAGTGTCTTCCGTATGGATCCACTCCCGGCAGCACGAGGGGCAGGACTAGGGATGGGAGGCCAGGGGGCTGTGCTGTTGGCCTCGTGGGCTGAGCACGGGATTGCTGCTCTCTTGTAACACGCGCGCACACACCAGTGCCAGCAGCAGAAGCGGGCGCTGGCACACGCAGGCCCGGCAGTCACTCCTTCAGTAGGGTGGCCTGGTGGTTCTGCCTCAAGATTGCTCTCTTCTCCCATGGCTGTGAGTCCTTCCCCCTCTATCTCACCAGTCCCTCCCAGTCCAGGCCTCCCCCATGGACAGTGCTGTGTGTTTACGGTCTGCAGTGGTTGTACACACCGGGCTCTGGCATGGTGGTCCTTGCCCTGAGGCAGTCTCTGACCCTGCAGAGGAGCTGGGCAGCAATGGGGGGTGCCAGGCATTCCCGTGCTGTGGAGCTCTCTGCACCGCCGGCAGGAACATGGGCTTTGCATGGGAGAGGACTTAGGCTCCGTGCTAGCATGCCTGTGGGGGGGCCAGGCTGGGAGCCCCCCGCTGATGATTTTCATGCAAAGGAATGCTGAGTTCCAGGCAAAGGCGTCAGCCTGGGGCTTAGCCGAGCTCTGGGCCCAGCACAAAGTAGGCTATTGAATTCACTGAGATAAGGGACCCAGGATTTTATTAAGAGGCTTGGCCTCAATAATGAGGCTGCTGTGAGCGGCATGCTGGATCTGCATGTGTAGGGCCCAAACTGTTACCGTGATTCTAAGAACCCAAAGCTCTTGGTAACTGTTATTCTTGGCGAGGCGGTGCAGGAGACACGGCCGTGTCTCACTGGAGACACGGCCGTCCGACCGATAGATGGCTGGCACAACGGCACCCTACAAGAGCGCTTTCGCTTTATTTAGTCGCAAGCACTTCCACGCGTCTGCAACAGGTTAGTAAAACCCCCCCCCAAATCAATAATTACCGAAGTCTGGAGCTGGCTTCGAGTGGTATAAGGACAGCCAGCCGATTGGCCAGTCTTTCGCCTGCCGTTGGGGATCCTACGATGTGCCCACGAAGTGCTCCTGGGGAGTCCACCGACCCCATACTTTCTCTCCTTGTTTGTTTGGCTTAGTGTAACAACATGTCAATAAAAAAACTTGTTAAATAGTTTCAAAGTTTAAATGAGGTTTCCTCAAACCATTAGTTAGATGTGTTTCTGCAGAGTCCGCATGTCTTGAGGGCCCTGACAAACATATCCCAAAGGGCAGATATAGATAATCTTCCTGTTTTTCTAAAACACATACCTCAGCAATTTCACCAGAGCTCTTACCAGGAAGGACAGTGGCTTACACCCCTCCCCCCCCCGCCCCCCGGCTGCTTGCTCAGCTATGCTAAGGCTGTTGCAGAGGCCTGCTAAAATCTACTGATTTAGCTGCTTTTGGCAATAAGGATGCTAACCAATCTTCCAATTAGTAGTAGTGATCCCGGCATTTTGCTAGTCCGCCAAGATCTCCCTGTACAAAAGGACACGGTTTTGCATGCGTCACCCATTTTCCCGCTGGCTCCAGCAGAACCTCTGAGAGCCAGTGTTTGCCCCTGGCTTTCACAGACCAGCTGTGCTGGAATAAACCTGCTGCTCCCCCACGCGCTGCTCGGTGCTGGCCGGTCATCTCCATTTGAAAGGGAGCCCACCGCACTCAGTAACCTGATCCGTAGAGGGGTGTTACTGGGTGCAAGGTCATCCAGAAGTGCAGCCTAAGCCCTTCCCCAGCTCCCACTGCATCATGTACTTTTATTGACTGAAAGAGGCTTGTGAATATGTCTGCTGGGGGCGGGGGGGGCATGGCTGCAGATCCAGGCTGACCACAGGCCATCCCGCCCACTCGCCACCTGAACTGGGGAGTGTTTGGCAGAGAGCAGGGCCTGAATCATCCCCCCTTTGGATGTGCCCTGGTGGAGGGAGTGGAGATGCTTCTACGGCAAAGCGCAGTATCAGCTGGCTATGGGACAACAGGCACCTGTGACACACTATAGCTCGGGGGAGCGCCCTGTAACCCCCATATTTCTATTTATGTATAATGGTGATCTTGCATATAAAGCAAGCCTTGTAAGACTTCAGGGGAAAGGTTATGAGCTGCTGAAAGTCACTGTTCTATCTAAATGTGTCTATCATTAGTGCATATGAAGTTATGAGATTGTGTTGTATGGTTGTCAGTAAAACAGGCTGTAAGTTGGGGAATCGGCCAGATATCTCCCCAGAGCCAACAGCAAGAAAAGTAACTAATGTCCGGGCAGGTGTCAAACAACCATCAACAGCCATTGTCCAGCAAGGGAGCTACAAATCAATGACTCACCTGCATAAGGCCACACCAGGGGAATTGCTCAACCTTGCCTGGGGACCCAGCAATGCCCCCCAGACATGCCTGGACTTGTGTTCTCCAAGCACATGGACTAAGGGTATAAAACAACACGGGGCCCCACGCTTGGCCTTTCTCCTTCCCCCACCTACATTGCCACTAGCAACAAGGATACTGAGAACACTGAAGACTCCAACAGAGGGGACTGGCCCAGGTTTCAAGGGTGATACCTGTGTACTATGAACTGCAATATCCAGCAGGGTGAGAAAACCTGCTTAATCTAGCTATTGCCCAGTCCAACAGGGTGAGAGTTTAGACTGCTTGCTTATACACCTCTACCCCGATATAACGCTGTCCTCGGGAGCCAAAAAATCTTACCGCGTTATAGGTGAAACCGCGTTATATCGAACTTGCTTTGATCCACCGGAGTGCGCAGCCCCCCCTCCCCCCCCCCCGGAGCACTGCTTTACCGCGTTATAGCCGAATTCGTGTTATATCGCGTGGCGTTATATCGAGGTAGCGGTGTATTTTCTTTTCTTTTGGTAAGCACTCTGACTTTTTGCCTATCACTTAAAATCTATCTTTTATAGTCAATAAACTTGTTTTACTGTTTATCTTTACCAGTGAGTTTGCCTGAAGTGGTTGGTAAATCTGTTCAGGTTTACAAAGGCTGGTGTATATCCACTCTCCATTGATGAAGTGGTGAACCAATTAATAAACTTGCACTGCTTGTCTTGAGCAGTGCAAGATGGTATATTCCTGAGGTACAAGGCTGGGAGCTGGGGCAGTTTGGTTGGTGCCTTTCTCTCTGTGATTCATGAGTGGCTGTGGGAGCATTCATGCAATCTATACTCCTGGGGGAATTCTGCGCCACTGTGCATGCGCAGAATTTATGTCCCCTGCCGACTTTCTAACGGGGAAGCAAAGGGAAGCTACAAGAGCGGTCATGTGACCCTCCCCAGCAGTATGTTTTGGGTGCCCAGGGAAGCCGGCAGAGAGGTAAATCACTGTGGGGAGGAGGCGGGACGGGGGAAGACCCGGCTGGTGGCTCCTCCCCTGAGATGGGCTCAGCTGCTTGTCCTGGCTGGGCTGGGGAGGACGGGACTTCCTCTTCCCCTGCACGGCATCCGGGGCCAGGTCAGACCCACCCCAGATTTCTCGCTGGCTGCAGGAGCAGGAAGCTCTGCAAACTCCCCTCCCACCCCCCGCTTCCTGCAGCTATCGCTCCTCAGCTGCAGGGGGAGGGATCCCTGTACAGGGAGCTGCTCCACCATCTGCCCACCCCCCTCATGCCCAGACCCTCCTGCTGAGCCTCACCCCCCCCCCGCACTCAGAACCCCCCGCGATGAGCCCCACTCCCCCTGCACCTGGATCCACACCCCACTGAACCCCACTTCCCCAGCATCTGGACACCCCCATTAAGCCCCCAATACCCAGATCCTCTGCCGCGCTCTATCCCCCCACACACCAAGCCCCTGTGCATCCGGATTCCCCTGCACCCAGATCCTCTCCTGGCAGAGCTCTTGGCTACTATGCCGGAAGCCCTGGCTGGGTGATGAGGAATTTGGGGTGTTTCTGACTCCGACAGTTTGCTGAAGTGCCCGGCCATCAGGGCTCCAGAGCAGACTGGCTTCTAAGGCTCAGCTTGTTAGTCCCTGTCACTAGAGCAGTGATGCCCAAACTTTTCCTCTCGTGCCCCCCCCAGTAATAGAATGTGTCTGTGCCCTCACCCCGGGCCCGGAGGGGAGTCACGGTGCCCGGGAGCTGAAAGCAGGGGCCCGTGGCCGAGTCACGGTTGGGAGCAGGGCTGGGGCTGAGGGCCAGGAGCAGAGAGTGGGGCTGAGTGGTGCTCCCTCCCCGCCCCTTTGTGGGGGCTGGCCCGGGCCCCACCATGCCCCCCTGGATGTTTCCCTGTGCCCCCCCCCCCCCGCGAGTTTGGGGACCACTGAGATAGAGCAATGCTGGGAAAAGGACAGAGCAAAGTTGTGATGGGTGGCCCAAGTGAGGTGCCAGGATCCGTATCCAGGCATCTTGGGCTGCCTGGTCCCAGCAGCTGCTGAGCACCCCAGTCAGAAGGCATTGCCGCCACCCCACATCCTAGCGTCCCTGGCTATGCAGCCGTTGTGTGGCGACGTGGATGTGAGCATTGAGGCTCAGAGCTTGCCCGTTTCCTGCTCCCACTGGTTTGCTGTGTCTTGCAGGTGACCAACGAGATCACTCCCATCCTGTCCTACTCCTACATGGCCGTCCTGGTGCCCATCTTCCTGCTGACGGATTACCTGCGCTACAAGCCGGTGCTGGTGCTGCAGAGCCTGAGCCACATCTCCATCTGGCTGCTGCTGATCTTCGGCACCAGTATCCTGGCCATGCAGTTCATGGAGTTCTTCTACGGCATCACCATGGCGGCCCGTGTGGCCTACTCCTCCTACATCTTCTCCCTGGTCACCCCCTCGCACTACCAGCGCATGGCCAGCTACTCCCGCTCTGCCGTGCTGATGGGGGTCTTCACCAGCTCGGTGCTGGGGCAGCTCTGCGTCACCGTGGGCGGGGTGCCCTTCATGACGCTCAACTATGTCTCGCTGGGGTTCATGGTCTTTGGGCTCGTCCTGACGCTCTTCCTGGAGCAGCCCAAGCGAAGCCTCTTCTTCAACCAGAGTGGTGGGCCCCCCCCCTCAGAGCTGGACAGGATGCACCCAGTCGGGGGCAAGCCAGTGCCTCCCGAGCCCTCCCACTGGCGCAGCTCGGCCCTCTTCCGTATGCTGAGGGAGCTCGGCACTATCGCCAAGCTGCCCCAGCTGCGGCTCTGGTCCCTCTGGTGGATCTTCAACTCCGCCGGCTACTATCTCATGCTCTATTACGTGCAGCTCCTGTGGAATGAGATTTACCCTACCACGGACAACCGCAAGGTCTACAACGGCGGGGTGGACGCCGCCTCAACGCTGCTCGGTACACGGCCCTGTCTGCCTCCGGGGGTCCCCCCTCGCTCCCCTGCGCTGCGTGGTGTCCAAAGGGGTCTCCGTGGGCTCGTGTAGCGCTACCCAGCAGGAAGACAGAGGGAAGGGCTCTGGAGGCCAAGGGGATTATGAGACATGAGCCCCACACTTGGCATGTCCTGAGCCAGGCACTAATTCCCCAGGAATGCGCCGCATGTGACCTCGCTGGGCTTTTCTGAAACAAAAGCTGCTCCGCACAGGGGATTAGCTCCCAGCTGGATGCGAGTCGCTGCTCGGCGTGGCCCAGCCCAGCGCGTTTCTGCGCAAGGCAGGCCCCTGCTGGAATGGGAGCGGGCAGGGTCTAGGAGTCCCAGCCAGGCAAAGCTGCCCTCGTTTAACTGCACCGGGAGTGTCAAATGGCTTAGCGAATGCGATGCCAACCCGTGTGGATGCTCCGATTTGGGTTTAAGAGCCTCATTGACGTAAACTAGACCCCAGATTGGTTTAACCCCAAATCAGTGTCCACCCAAGGGGTTTGCTCCCATTTAACTAAACGAGTTTGCCGTCTCCCCTGTTGTTACATGGGTGCAGCTTTCCCATGTAGCCACGGGCTGAGGGCAGGAGCACGCAAAGCATCTGCCTGCACTGGGCCTGCCCCCAGACTGGAGAGCTTAGCTTCCATTTTCACGAGCACTGAACTCACTGCTGAATTTTGCAGCATGGAAGCTGTCTGACCTGTTGCACTCAGCCGAAGAATGCATGGTTTAGCAGGCTGTAGTGAGTGGGGAAGTGGGGCATGTCCTGAGTCAGTCTCACAGCTCCAGCTGTAGCCAGACTCGGGGGCTGTATCGCAGTTGGTTCTGGAGGGTGCAGAGGTAAAGCTGGGCCTGTGCATGCAGCAGCAGGTTGGGAAAGCACTTAGCCAGGGAGCGTCCCTAGCCACTGACCATCCTCCCAGGGACTCTCTCTGAGTTAAAACTCCTGGGCTTGCAATAGCTCACACCTGTTGGGCCATGCACCCCATAGGACCCATCTGGACTCTGCAGGGGGCTGAGGTGGCTGTGTGGTGCTCCCGAGGGGTGCCGCGGGTTGTGAGAGA
This sequence comes from Platysternon megacephalum, assembly GCA_003942145.1. Taxonomy (NCBI): domain Eukaryota; kingdom Metazoa; phylum Chordata; order Testudines; family Platysternidae; genus Platysternon; species Platysternon megacephalum. Next base: position 53,694 of record QXTE01000376.1, read on the forward strand.
CCTCACCACCACCTGCCCTGAGCAGGAAGCAGTCTTGTCTGTGCCTGTGTAGCTCTGCTCCCTGAAACCTCCAGCCCGTGGCCACAGACAAGCACTGACGTGCAGGTCTCTGCACACTCGCCCCCTCTGTTGCGGCTAGTGACAGACACACAGCAAGCCCTGAGTCCTCAGTGCAATCCCTGCAGCATCCAGCCCCTGTCACTGCCACGCTCAGAAATGACCAGGTAAGCTGTCCCCGAAGAGACAGTGTGCGCACGGCTTGACTGGCACAGCTCAGGATCAGGCCTTCAGAACAACACAGCACAGATCTAGTCATAGTGACAACACACACAAGTTTATTTACAAAGATTAAGCTTTAAGAGCAACGGTAATAAGAACACCAGGTTATGTGTAAAACAAAGGGGATAACACGCTTCTTAGAGTCTAAACTTCACTCTGTCAGGCTAAACTCCTTGTCTACAGCAACTTCTCATCCCGAGCAACCGCCCCGCAGCACGAGCCCACATGGCCGGCTAGTATCCTCAATGACGGAGGAGCCAGGGGTCCTTTTCCCTCCCTCTGACAGGCCAGTAACCCTTGGAAATGCCCCTTCTGAAGTGCAGCCCCTCATAAAGCTCTTCTCCCCCATTGCTTGGCTTCGGGTGACCTCCCCCTGGCTTTCACGTCAGCCTGCTTTTGTCACATGGCAGTGGGGCTTGTATCATTGCTGTCCATCAGGGAGGGATAGCTCAGTGGTTTGAGCATTGGCCTGCTAAACACAGGGTTGTGAGTTCAGTCCTTGAGGGGGCCACTTAGGGATCTGGGGAAAAATCACTCCTTGGTCCTGCTAGTGAAGGCAGGGGCTGGACTCAAGGACCTTTCAGGGTCCCTTCCAGTTTGATGAGATAGGTATACAGGTCTGTCTCATCTTACGCTGGGGTTACGTTCCGCGGTTAGCGTGTAAAGCGAAAACCGCGTATAGTCAAAATCCTATTGACTTTAATGGCGGGCGGAATTGCCCGCACTACAGGAATAGTACAGAAATTGCTATTTCTCTCTCTCTCTCTCTTTTTTTTTTTTTTTTTTTTTTTTCCGACCGCGCCCGTTTGAAATCGCGCATGTTAAATGCGCATAAGATGAGACAGACCTTTATCTCCATATATTATATTAGACAGGGACTAGCCATGCTTGTGTCTGGCAGAAGCCCGGGTTGTCCACTTGGCCTTGGTACAGACTTTAAAACATGATTTAGCACATATGCACACTTCCTTTACCAGTGTCAGCACACGCATTTCCCGATGGCTTTAGTGAGCAGGGTGTCAGCTCTTGCGTTCGAGCCCGCACAGCATACTTTTTGGATCAGTCCCAGGAGAGCAGTGTGTTGGGTGCAGTGAGTTTGTCAGGCCTGGAGGAGTTGCTGGCAGAGAAGTGCCGTTTGGCATTGAGGGGCTCGTAGGCGGGCTGAAGGGAGGTGACAGAGAGCGGAGATGGCTGCGTGGCAGGCCGCAAGCGCCTCCGCACGGCCCCCAGACTCCCCGCAGCTCCACGCTCACAGCAGTGCTGGTGCCTGCCAAGTGAGTGTGTCCCACGGGAAAGGCAGAGCCAGGGCTGGGAGGGCAGTGCCATGGCAGAGTGACGGTGAATGCCCTGGGACTGGTGCTCATTCGCTGGGGCAGACGGCGGTGGGAGTGGTGAGGCCCAGCTGCACGCAGCTGTTCCTTGCGTGCTGCCATCTCCGGGCGGCCCTGGATTACTTCCTGTCACCACTGCACCACGTGCAGCCAGGCAGGCTCCTGCTGCCGGCACGGGCCCTACGCTGCGGGCAGCCGTTAGTCACTGGCGCCTTGTCTCCCCAGGCGCCATCACTGCCTTCGCTGCGGGCTACGTGAAGATCCGCTGGGCGCTGTGGTCGGAGCTGGTGATCGGCGGCGTGACGGCATTCCAGGCTGGGCTGCTCTTGCTGATGAGCACCACCAGCAACATCTGGCTCTGCTACGGGGCGTACACCCTGTTCAGGGGCTCCTACCAGTTCCTGGTCCCCATAGCCATGTGAGTTGGGGTGTCTCGCTCGGCTCCTACCAGTTCCTGGTCCCCATAGCCATGGGAGTTGGGGTGTCTCGCTCGGCTCCTACCAGTTCCTGGTCCCCATAGCCGTGGGAGTTGGGGTGTCTCGCTCGGCTGGGTCCCCCACTAGTAACCCAGCCGCCGGGTCAGCCACGACCCCAGCGGGTGAGCGGGTGTCAGAGTGCAGAGAATGGGTGCTGCAGCAAAGGATTGGCGACTGGCCCGGAGCTGGGCTCCCCTTCCACCAGGGAGACAGGGCCAGCGCAGCCGGGGCACCTCAGCCCACATCCAGAGAGGCCTGCTGCCCCTCGCTCTCCACGTTGGCGCAGTGCCTAGTGGGGCTGGGTGGCATGGGGTTTGTGGGAGTTGTAGGTGGGACCGTTTCCAGTGATGTACATCCCAACCCCCTGGCCCTTGCCTGGTCCAGGCCTGAGGCTGGTGCGGGTCACTGCTGTGCCTGCCTTCTCCCGCCCCTTACGGGTGTGGACACAGGAACACCACTCCCTTCAGCCCAAAGCACACTGGAACTGGAGCCTGCAGGAGCCCCAGGCTTGCAGCACCCCCTCAGCACAGCCTCTAGGTGGGCTCAGACTGCCCTGGGGTGGAGGGGGCAGGTCTGCCGCCCCGAAGGCTGAAGCAGCAGAGAGAAGCCTACTGGTGCCACTGGGCCACGCAGTGCCGGGCATGCCAGGAACTGTGTGGTGTATTTCCTCAGGGCCTGGGGGTGGGATTTTGGGGAGGTGCTGCGTGAGCACATCCTCTCAGACCCAGGGCCCCTTGAGCGCTCCTGTAACCAGGCGTTTGGTAAATCCCACCCTGTGCCTCTCATAGAGATCCCAATGAGTCGCACAGGCCCTAGCCAGGAACTCCTACCCCTGCTCTATAAACCACAGCTCGGCTGTGAGCAGCTGGGAGAACAGCCAGCTGGCAAGACAGCTCGCAGCTCAGCTGCAGGGCAGCGCGCTGTCAGAGCACAGGCAGACGGACGTGTCGCATGCACATGGGCACGGATCTCCTCGGCCGGGCCAGAGTCAGCTGGTGTAGCCACCGCAGGTTCAGGGAGGGCGATAGTGGCACTGGCTGAGGAGCTGGCTGTACGTTCGCTGTCAGACGCTGAGTGACTGCTTTCTTCTCTCTTTGATGGCAGTTTCCAGATTGCCACCTCCCTCTCCAAAGAGCTCTGTGCCCTGGTGTTTGGCGTGAACACCTTCTTTGCCACCGTCCTGAAGACCATCATAACCATGATCATATCAGACAAGCGGGGCCTGGGCCTTTCGGTGCATCCGCAGGTAAGGGGGCTGCGCAGCTTCCCCTGGACTGCCAGTGGGGAGCCACTCAGGGGGCCGAGTGGGTGGGATTGGCCCAGGCCGAGAAGCCTATGGAAGGGCTCTTTGGTGGTTGGGCAGGATAAGGGAAACGGCCAACAGCCATGAACGTAGCCCCTGGGGTGTGACTAGTGGTCTGTATTGCTCTCCTGGTTTGCCAGCTGGCGCTGCCCTGGCTGGTTATTCTGCCCGCCCTAGACCCATATCATGTTGAAACCCCTTTTGCACTTGAGCTGGCCCCTGCCAGATGGCGCTGCGGGCCAAGTTAGCTCATGACAACGTGTGGGCCCCTAGCCTGGCTTCCTCCCTGCCCCTTCCCCATTGTTAGGGAAGCGCCTGCTACAACCGCAGCTGCAAACAGCTCCCCTCCGCCCCCCCCCCCGAGTGTGCATTCAGGGCTGACATTTGGGGAGTGGCTGAGTCAGCCCTAGAGCCCCAGCAAAGCCTTTGAAACTGCCTCGAGCCCAGTGTGCAGCGGGACCAGTGCCCTGGCTGGCTTGGACGGGGAGTGGCTCATGCTTTGCCCGGGGAGCCAGGTCTGTACCTCTCTGCTGCTCACTTTCCCAAATGGGAGCTGAGCCCGAAGGCTGCCGAGTTCCCCAAGCCCTGGGAAATGAACACGTGCTTAGGAGCAACTCCCTGGGGAAATGGCTGATGGGAAAATATAGCATCCTGCCTAGTAGGGGGCTGTTGGGAGGTTGGTGGCTGGACAGGGGCAACGTTAAGGTTGTTTGGGCCAATTTAACAGTGTCCCTGTCATAGAGCCAGCACTCACCTGGAGCACCCTCTTGTGACAGGCCATGGCATGACTAGTGTGCCTGCCTCAGTTTCCTTCTCAGGTAACGCAAGGACTCTACAGTAGGCTCTCTTGCCTTGGTAGTACCCCTCCTTGGGGCTGGTTTGTTACAAAAACCTTGTGCAAATTTTCCAAAACCTAACTCCCCAAACGGTCTAGTTATCAGTCACGTGTACGTAGTCCTTAAAATCCCATGACATGACACCCCCATATATCACACGCCAGCATCTTCTGCCGCACCTGGGTTCCTCTTGTGTCGTCCTGGCAGGACACCCATCCCAGCCGCCAGCTGGAGTGCAACTCTGCTCTTCCCAGCAGGACCCAAAGCCTCGGCGGCCAAAGATGGGGGTTGCACTCTAGCCTCTCATCCTTGCCAGTAAAGCATCCCTCAGCCTACTCCCTGCTCCCCTGGGTCCAGCCCTTCAGCGTGGGGACAGGGCCAGCCTTAGGGAAAAGGGTGCCCTGGGTGAAATTGTATACTGCTGCCTCCCCTGGCCTCCACACATTCCCCCATTGCCTCCCCTCTATTGCCCCAAGCTCCCTTCCACAGCCACGCGCCCCAGGCTTGCCCTGCTCCTTGCCTCTTGACCAGGGCGCCCTGGGCAGTCGCCCATTCCTAAGGCCGGCCCTGCGTGGGGATGTCATCCGCTGCTTCCTTGCCTCCGCCCGCAGCTTCAAGCCAGCAGGCACCTCCCTCTGCTGCTCTCCTGGCCTTCAGCCTTCCCGGGAAATGCCTGCAGCTCCCTTCTGGGACCATCCACAGTCCCCCAGTAGCTCTCACCTGGCCCACGCCTGACTGCCTGAGTCACTGACCCTCAGCCCCCCCATATCCTTTTCGGTCCCCCCGGCTGCCCCGCCCTCCTGGCTGGCTGACAGGTTGTCCCTGTTCTTTGCTGGCAGAGGGCTGCCCCCCAGGCTGGGCCCAGTGTCCAGGGGCGGCACAGCACCCATTCCCAGCGCTGGTGAGCTAGAGCTGCAGCCAATGGGGAACAGCCGCGTTCCCTTAGGTTGTGCACTCTCCGTGACTGTGTGCCACTCCTCCAGGCCCCGGTGCAGCCGTGCTCCCCCATCACACAGCAGTTATCGGGGAGCTAAGCGGCTACCTGCTGCTGGGTACAGAAAGTGCGGGGGGTCAGCCCTGTCCCCAGCTGCCGGGACCCCTTGGTGCCAGCCAGCAAGGCAGGGCAGTGCTGGCTGACTGAGGGGGGGGCAGGCTGTGGGTTTAACCTGGGCTCTGGTGTCCTGTGCTCTCTCTCTCCCCCTCAGTTCTATGTGTACTTCGCCTACTTCACACTGCTGGCAGTGGTGTACCTCGGCGCAGCGGTGTGCGTGGCCGTGAGGCACCGCCGGCGGAAGGTGCCGCCGGAGCCGGCGTTCGCCAAGGAGCTCAGCAGCCCTGCTGAGGAGGCACCAGGGAAGGAGAGGAGCTCGGAGCCGGGCAGCGTGCACATCTGAGTGCATCTGGGAGAGGAGACCCAAGGGAGTGGCCTGTGTGCACACCCCAGCCCCATCACTGTCCTCTCATCTTCCTCGCAGTGTCAATGTGCAGCTGAGAAAGCAAGGAGCACAGGCCAGGGTGGGGCTGCAGTCCTGTCCTAGCTTGTAGGGGCCGCCCTTGGTCCCCAGACTGCCACTGCCAGCAGAGCCGCCACTCCCGCCCGCTCCCATCACAGCCTCAGTGCCGGCAGAAGCTGCGCCAGGCCTGGCCCCAGGGCTGCTGCTTTGAGTGACACGGCTCTGTTACTGACGCGGTTCCTGGGCCGGGTTTTCCCAATAGACACTTGTGCGCACACACTCATTCGGGGTGACCTGTGCCAAGCGTACCAAACTCACCTTAGGCTCCTCCCAGAACATGAGGAGGGGACTACACCCGAGATGTTGCTGAGACAAGCCATTGAGGCTCTTTTCTTCGCTTCTGGTGTCAGCCCTCACGGGTCCTGTGTTCCAGCTTTGCTCCACAAAGGCTAGAAGTGTGCTCTTCGTAGTGAAAGCTGAGTGTCCCATGTAATCACCTGACTCCAGGCTCTGGGGCTTGGAGCACTTCACCCGATGTGTCCCCCTGCCAATGCACTGCTTCAGCAACTGTCTGAATGGCACCTGTGCAGCCACTGCCCTAGCCAGCTGCTTCCACGCCGGCTCCCCCGGGCCCCTCTGCACAAAGCATCTGACCCTCTGGCGTTGAATCTACGGCCGCACCAGGAGGGCCAGCCAGGCCCTCCCCACACATGGCTCCGTAGCTTTACAGCATGGCCCACAGAGCAGCCTTGCCCTGTACTACAGGGCTGGAAAGTCCTTGCGCTAACCTGGGGCCTTGTGGCATAACTGGCCCGTACTGCATACGGCCAGGGAGGTTCGACCCAAGTGGGACCGTGGTTGGCTCTCCTTGCCCCCCACAGGGCAGCCGTGGGGGCTGGGCCTATCACTGGGTTGGGCTGAGAGGGGCAGGTGAGCTGTGCCCTCCTGCCTGGCACACATCAGCTGACTGTAACAGATGGTGGCGGGGGGGGGGGGGGGGGGGGGGGGGGGGGGAGAGAGGTGGCTGTAAGTCCGGGGGGGCATCTGGCAGCCCTTTCCAGGCCAGCGGGGAGCTAGGGGGCCCATTGCAGCCCTCAGCCGCTGTGCTCCTCTCGGGTCTGCAGCCTGCACCGTGTGCAGCGGTGGCCACTGGGGCCATAACCCTTGTGCTGGAGAGTGGCGCACAGCAGCCTGTGTCCTGATGGGCAGTGCTGCTGCTCACGCCCACGTGCTGCCCTCTGTGCACAGCCCAGGGCCCTTGGTGTCAAGGGGAGGCGCATGGCCAGTAGCTGTGACAATCTGCTGGGGCGCCTGCCTTGTGCGTGGTGTCGTTACCCTTCCCTCCCCACCAGCCTCAGCCAGGGAGCGTTTTAATACTGCTAAGCTGCGGTCCAGCTCCCGGCCATGCCAGCAAATGCTGCAGGGCTCTGCCAATCTAAACCGTGCCTTAAACTGTGAACCTCCCAAATTCCCCAGCAACATCTTCCAGCAGCGGCCAGCCCCCTTACTGCTCACGCTCACACGGTAGTAAGGATTTTGTGTTGCTTTAAAGAGCCAATTAAGCGCTCCCACGTGTTGAATAAAGCTAGACAGGGTTACACGCAAACCAAAGTACGACGACGCTGCGCCGCCTGAAACCTGATTGCCCAATGAGACTTTGCAAGAGGCTGGTCCAGCGTGGCTGGCCCGGCTCCCAGCCAGGACCTGCACAGAGGGCAAAATGCTTGGGCCCAACATGGCGGGCTGCTGCTGGCGCCCCAAGGTCAGTGACCCTGTGACAAGAGGCAGTCGGGTTCCTGTTGATTTGTATGTAAGTAACACTTCCAGTCCCTAATGCTCCATTTACACTGGAGACAGGTAGGTAGATGGCTGCCTGGGAGAAAAACCCGTTTCACCCTGTGTTTGGTCTGACTTTGACACATACGAACAATGAGTAGCCAAGGCCTCAGCCAGGGTTACTACAGACATTACACTCCCCTTACTCACCAGTGTGCCACAGGCATTCAGAATCATAGAATCTCAGGGTTGGAAGGGACCTCAGGAGGTCATCTAGTCCAACCCCCTGCGCAAAGCAGGACCAAACCCAACTAAATCAGCCCAGCCAGGGCTTTGTCAAGCCTGACCTTAAAACCCTCTAAGGAAGGAGATTCCACTACCTCCCTAGGTAGCCCATTCCAGTTCTTCACCACCCTACTAGTGAAAAATCTTTTCCTAATGTCCAAGCGAAACCTCCCCCTCAACAACTTGAGACCATTACTCCTTGTTCTGCCATCTACTATCACTGAGAACAGTCTAGATCCATCCTCTTTGGAACCCCCTTTCAGGTAGTTGAAAGCAGCTATCAAGTCGCCCCTCATTCTTCTCTTCTGCAGACTAAACAATCCCAGTTCCCTCAGCCTCTCCTCGTAAGTCATGTGCTCCAGCCCCCTAATCAAGAGAGACACAGGACTACAATCAGTCAATTCATTTCTGGGTCAGAGCCTGGGCTGGATGCCCAGTAAACCATTGACATGTAGTCTTTGCAGTGTAGCCCCAGAGGCTGGCGCTCTGTCGTCTGCTGTGGGTAGATGCCGTACTGTCCGTTCCCCTGCGGCCCTTAGTGGTAACTGCCCCTGCATTGGCTCTTTCTGCCGCCCGGCTGGTCAGATAAGCCCATGCACAGGGCAAGCCTGACAAGCACAGCAAATCACTAGGCCTCTCTGTCATACCTGCCCACATCATGTCACTGGGCCCAGGTACTGCTGAGCCCCTGGGCTTGTGTGGCCAGCAGCCCCCACTCAGGCCTGGCGCAGCGCAGGACAGTGTCCTAGCAGGGGGGCTTTGTGGGCCTCAGCTCTGTTGCTCAGCCGGTCCTGTGTAAAGTCCAGCCTGGCATGAGGGTTGTTGTGCTGGCAGCGCTGCCTGGGTGCAGGGCTAGGCTCTGTGTCCCACCCTCCCCCGCACCTGTGATGGGACGCTGGCTGAAAAGGCCCTGCCTGGCTCCCGCCCCTATCCCCAGTGTGCATTGCTGGCCACACTGGAGAGGGCAGCTGGCAGCAGCCCTTGTCTCATCCCAGTGCCTGGTACCAGCTGAACTCTGAGCCAGCTGCCAGCAGGCAAGGGCCCTGGGGCTGGGCATAGGTCAGGGCATCCCAGGAGCCTGCTTGCAGCCTGGACTCTACCCCTGCCCCCCAACACCATCGCTCCCAGCCAGCCCAGCCCCTGCGCACCATCTTGCCTGGCTTGGCCAGCGCAAGCCCCGTGTGCGATTGCGCCAGCCCCAGGGCACCATCAGTCCCAGCACGCAGGGGCAGGCTCAGGGGGTCACCCTGATGAAAGTGGAATCAACTCCCTGCTCATCTAACCCCCCCACCCCCAAAGGAGGCCCTTTCCCCAGAACAGCTCCAGCCCTGTTCTCTGCCCTCCCAGTGGTACATTCATCCAGCACTGGCCCACAGCCTAGTGCATGGCCACCGCACCCGTGGCTGGGAGGCACCAGGCACTGCCAGGATCCATCACCCTCTGGGATTTCAGGGCCTGCCTTTAGCTCCCAGGTGTTCAGCTAGTCACTTTCCTAACCCCGGCTGGACAATTGCTGCAGCCTGTTGGTGTGAGACTGTGCGGCACCGGGACTGGGGCCTGGGCTCCGTCTGGCACTAGGGCTGCAGGGACCTGGGGCTCCATCTGGCAGTGCAGCACTAGGGACATGGGGGCTCTGTCCAGCACTGCAACACTAGGGATGCAGCGGCCCAGGGCTCTGTCCGGTACCGCGGTGCTAGGGGCGTGTCTGACCCACCGCCCGGGGGCCTGGGGCTCCATCCAGCACTGTGCTGCCTGTGCCCGGCAGCCGAGAGAGGAAGCAGCGAGCTGGTGTGGGGCTGGATTTCACACCAACACTGATTCTGCTAGGCCTGTGCTCGGTAGTTATTGACACTGCATATGGGGAGCGCCGCAGCTGGGGCTGGGCTGGGGCCTCACTGCCACCCCCTGGGTAACTTGTTTCCCTCAGCCTGTGACCATGGAGCCAGGGAATCAGCTCCTAGCATAGCACATCAGGGGCAGCGACGCCAATGCCACGCAGATGCTGGGCTCTTCCCCCAGTCAGAGTTCCACCTGCACTGCACAGCCACGCGGGTCTCAGCTTCCCGGCCATTCACACGGCTCAAGAAACGCCAAGACTGACAGCTGCTAGTCCTGGCTGGGCTGGGGAGGGATGGGACTTCCTCTTCCTCTGCATGGGGAGTGTCAGACCCGCCTCTGGGAACCTCCCCCCGCTGCAGGAAGCTCCACAACTGCTCTGACTCCACAGCCCATCCTCACTTCTGCACTGGGCTTCCAGCCAGCCAGGTCCCAGCCTCTGGAGTGGCCTCTGCAGGGGAAGAGGAAATCCCGCCCCAGCCCAGCCCAGCCGCTGGAGCCCAGCTCGTTGTCGGAGCCCCACTCCCCTACAGCCAGATTTCACGGTCTGTGATGTGTTTTTCACAGGCATGAACTTGGTAGGGCCCTAATGGTGACAGATTCTGGAAGGGATAGTGTCAGGCAGACTCTAATAGAAACCAGAATGAGACACTGCACAAGATGGACCTCAGATCTGCTCCATGAAGGTGTTCCTCTGACCTTCCACTTGGAGGAAGCCAGAGTTCAGCTGTCTGCGTTTCTTAAGGGCTAGCTACTGTACATTCACACCCGTACATCTCTCTTCACAGCCAAATGACTGGGAGTACAAGAGGAGACTTTCCTTTATTCAGTGCCTTTAGAAAACGGTTTAAAGAACACAACTGACAAAAAAAACCACAAAAATCCACAGGCTTTAAATTGCATTAATTACACAAATACAGTAGACAATAAGAAACAGGAATTGTGTGACTTGCACAGCCTTTATGGTAATAATTTCAGTACAATAAGAAGCTAGTTAATAATGTAGCACCTCAGATTTTCAAAACTGATTAAAAAATCCTTTAGACATTAGTGCTTCACAAGTATGGTGCACGAGGAGTATAGAAGTGTGTGGAAGGCTTCTGGCTTTGAGGTGGGACATTCTCCTGGAGCTGATGCTCAGCTGCAGTATGGGACCTTAAATCCCACACCCAGACGTTCTAACATTCAAACTTGCCTGTCATGGGCTGGGGCTCCCTCTGGAAGTCAGGTTTTATGGCAGCAAAGAAGCATCTCCACCCCGTAATGCTCATGGAGGTCACAAAACCTCCTGGCCCTGACACCCAGTATTGCTAGAACAGGTACTTTTTAATCTGCCCTCTGGAAACTCAAGGAAATGCCCCTTCCCCCTGCCCCTAAGCAAAGGAGAGTACATTCATTCCCCTCATCAGCGCATGCATTGCTCTCCCTTGTCCCTAACCAGAGTAAGGCACATGTTGGCCAGGGTTTGGTGTGGATCGGCTGGGCTAGCCAGGGGAGGTGTGGGGAGGGGACACCTGCTAAAATGGCACCCCCCCCTCAGCTAGCCAGTGTCCTGCAATGGGGAAGGCACTGCACAGAACAGTTGGGGCGGGGATTCGGCCTCCATTTGACTTTCCTCTTATAACTAACCCGTTTGGTTCTTCCAACAAGGAATGACTCTGCTTTCAAAGGACAGCCCGCCCCCTCCTGGCAGCTCCTGAAGTACTACCCCCAACAGCTTACCCATGCCATGGGGGGGAACCCACTTCTCGCCACCCACTGTGGGGAGCAGGGCTCTGCCAGCAGGAACCCCACTGCCAGCTGAGAGGTACCTGGGGCTGAGGGCCTGGTCCCACTCCTGCTGCCCTGGAACAGATGGAGGAGGGGAGGCGAAGCCAGGGGCTATCAGACCAAGCTGAGGGGGAAGCCAGCCTGCAGACAGGGCCACAGCTAGAGACTCAGGGCCTTTTACCCAGCTGAGCCCCCGCAGGGTGCACGGCCAGCGAGAGACAGCAAAGCCCTGGGATGTCACAGACCGAGCAGTAGAGCTGAGCTGGTGACAGCCTGCACTGCTCCAGCTGCTAACGAGGCCAGAGTGCTGTCCAGCTGGGGCCGTCACCCACCCCACAGCACAAGGACTGGCCGTGCAGCCAGCTCTCCCGCTGGGCCTCCCCGTCTCAGCGAAGAGCATCTCATGCTCCGGCACCCCACGTGGGGACCGCGGGGCCCTCCCTGGGACGACTGTCCTAGCAAGGGGGAAAACAGGGAACCAAGGAGAGTTCACCCAAGAATACAACTAACCTGGTTAAATATGAGGGGGATTAAAAGAGAGAGACCCACTGCGTGTACACCGGAGATGAGGAGATGGCCAGTACAGCCAGCCGGCTCAGCCCTCCAGATGCCGGCCAGCACCGGGCTGGCGTTTCAAACTAACTCAACACTCTTTGGCTTTTCATCTGCTTCTCTGGGAATGGCTGTGTGAAGGGGGAAGCGGCTGCCCCGTTGGGGTCCCTCCTCTCTGTGCTCCGAGGCGCGGGCAGGGGCAGGTCACTTTTTGGAAGAGGTCATGAAGCTGTTCTCGATACACAGGACGATGAAGGTGTTCTGGCAGCTGCTCACCTTCTGCTCCAGGAGCTTGCCCGAGGCCAGCGAGGAGGCCTGGCCCGTCACCACGCCATCATCCGTCCTCCATGTCTCGCAGTAGCTCTCTGTGAGCCGGTGGCCCTTGGCGTCAGAGCCGTGCCAGACATTCTTCTGAGGCCTGCAACACAAGGCAACAGCTCACTGCCAAGCCCATGGGCACGAGCAATGGCTGGAGTGGCACGATTTGCCAAGAGACCCCCCCCAACCAACCCCTGGCCTCCCTTGCAAGAGCAGCAGGCTAGGCCGGAGCTACCAGCGCTCCCTCCCTGCAGCTTCCTGGGTGGCAATGAAACACAAAACCCCACGATGACCGCCACTGTGTGGAGGGGGGATGGGATCAAACCTGCCCTGGGGAGGGAGGCTGGAAAACCGGCGTTTCCAGAGCAGCCCAGCACGGAGACCCCCTGCTCAGCGTGTCACTCGTTTGCACGGAGCCCCCACCACATCCAACCCCCCAGGACAGCGACCTGGCAAATCCCTCCATTCCCACAAACAAAGCCAAGAGAGGCCCTGAGGAATGCGGCCTGGTGCCTGGCAGTTCTCCCACACAGAGGGGAGCCTGGCTGGCTGGACAAGGCCGTGCTATCCAGGCAGGAAGACTGGCCCAGAGTTCACGTGGCCCTGTTTGAGCCAGGAAGACCGAGGCACTAGCCAGAGAACTTACAACACCCAGACCAAGGAGATCCGCTCCCTCACTCTTCCTTGCCCCTGTTACCGGTCGCTGCTGGTTACACAAAGGTTCTGCTCCCTGCCCCCCCACCCCCCGCCCAGCTTGGTGACTGCGGGCACCTCGCAGGAGTCATCTCCCCCCGCTAGCTATCACGGCTCTGCTTCCCCGCACGCAGGGCAGATCCGGGGAGCAACATGCAGTCCAAGCCTGTGGGAACTGGGCCCAGAACTGCCTAGCTAACCCCAGTACCTGACACTGCACTTAGCCAGGAGGTGGCCTTGTGCCCAGCAAGGAGCCCAGGACCTGCCCTGGGAGGCTAACAAGCCATTCTCACATGCACTGTTCCTACAGCAGACAGATCATTCCTGGCAGAGCCAGCAGCTTCTCCCCATGGCATTTACTTGCCTCACGTGATGCTGGCTGGGAATCATGAAACCCCGTCCCCTTCAATGCCAGCCCGAAAGGGACCCCCGTGCCATGGGTCACTCCCTGCAGCCGTTCTGGGACACCTACCACGCAGAGTCTCTCAGTACATCTCTTCCGTCAAACGAGAGGATGCGAACACCAGCTCGGAACTGAGCCTCTGTGCCCGAGAACAGCGCCTCCCAGTTGTTAAACAGCACTTCATCCTTTGGGAGGAAAAGCTAGTCACAGCACCGCAGCAATAGTGTCTGCTGGGAAAGCGCATGCGACAAACCAACCAGCGCCCCACTCCCCGTGAGGGATGCGTGGGAGCGCAGCCTCTCCGGCACGCAGCAGAGATGGCCGTCGGGAAGCGGGGCTGCCCATGGGCTGCACGAGGCTCCCATGCTTCCTGAGAGGTGCTAAGCGCCCCAATCCCCATCTACCGTTGTGGGCGCTCAGCGCCACTTGTCGGATCAGGCCTTGCGCCCCAGGTGACGGGCGCACCAAGCGCTGACGGTGCGTCGCTTGCACACTGGCCTGTGCTTGTGGAGGTCTGGGGCACATATGCAGTGCGGCTGGCACTCCCCGCACATGCGCTGCCTGCACCGAACTGCCCCAGGACTCAGCCGGCCCCCAGCGGTGCTGCCAGTGTGGGCAGAGCTGGAGAACAGAAGTGCCGTCCACCTTTGCCAGAGGCCCCTGCTCCAGCCTCTCCAAGTGCTAACAGGCTAAGCCCAGGGTGTGCATGCCCCCCCCCGCTGCGTACTTGGAGGTTGACGATGGGCACCCCGCTCCGGTCGGCCCTGCGCACAATGCTGTACAGGTCTTGCAGCCGGGAGGACAGGAAGGCTCGGAACGTGCCCGTCAGTCCGACTGCCCGGGCCTGCTGGAAGCACTGGAAGTCGGCTCCACGGATGCCACGCATGCTGCCGCTCAGCGGGGCGTTCAGCGCCACCAGATGGAGCTGGAACGAGAAGACAAACAGGACCCGACGTGCTGTGGCCAGTGGCGATCGGCATCTTGCCCTCATGCACAGAGCCGCTGCCCCCACCCGCCAGTCGTGTCCTCCCAGCACCATGCAGAGACTGCCGCGGATGGGGAGCAGGCAACAGCGCCTGCTCCAGGGAAAGCTCCCAGAGGTCACCTCCTCCAATGCTACCAGCAGCATCTCTGCAGCATGCTCCCACGGACGCAGGGAATGGTCACAGGAACTAACACTGATATCCTTGGTGTGCCCAGCCACCCCCAGAACCAGCCCACTGCTGTAGCATCCCTGCCCCTCCCCATGCTCTCCTGCCAGCCAACGTGCTATCTGCCTGACAGGGGTCGGGGCTGGCCTCGGGGCAGGGCTGGCAGGCCGGGCCCAGTGCTGGAAGAAGGGGTGCGGGTGGGGATTAGGGGCATGGTAGAGCTGAGCATGACCCTTGGCTTTAGCGCATGCTCAGCCTGAGTGCAGGCAACTGAGTGCTCTCACTCTTCCCAGGGACACCCCCCAGCCCCAGTCTCTGACAGCTGCCTCGTTCCATACGCTGCAATAGGTTGGCTTAGGGCACTAACAGCTCGGCGGGGGCAGCACTCACGGCGGGTTGGAAGTCATGGTGCCTGTGCATGGCAGAGGGGGCGCTCTCCCCCCGGCGATTTGGGGAGAAGCTGTCCAGTGGCTCTTGCTGGGGCTGGGCGCCGTGGGGCGAGTGGTCGGGAAGGCGGTGGTGGTTGGCGATGCTGTCGTCCGCTCGCCAGGGCCGGGCTGTGGAGGAAGGGTTGTGCTCTCGGCGTGGGTGCAGGAAGCCGGAGGAGGCAGTGCCGCCATGCGAGTAGTGGACACTTGGCGGCTTGTCGTACACTTCGTTGTCCTGTCGTGAGAGAGCGCGATGCTCACTGCCCAGCCGTGGGACAGATCCCTGGCTTTGCTGAGCAGAGCCGCGCTCCGTGGGCCTGAGCGCACAGCTCTCGGGGGGAGAAAGAAGGGCTCACTTACCAGCCCGGGGCTGGAGATGGAAGCGTGTTCCTCCAGCTGAAACAAAGCAAGGAGGCTCAATTACTCTCTGGCCAGGTAGAGCCAGGGTCCAGACTCCAGGGACAGCCACACCAAACCAGTGAGAACAGTCCGGAAAGGAAAAGATTTTGGGGGCCATTCCAAAGCAGCTGGCGGGTGGCTGTGGCCCACGGGCTGCCCAGTGACCACCCCCGTGTCAGAGGGCGCCAGGCTCTGTGGAGGAGCAAGAGGCAGGCAGCATACTTCAGCTCCACACACAGCACAGGCTTCACCACAGACCGGCCAGGGCCAAAACCCCCCTCGAGCCTGCGCCAGAAATCCCACGCGTGGGGCTACAGCTCAGCATGTGCTTACTATGTGGGGAGAGTCCCCGTGGAGGGGAGGTCCCTGAGAGGGTGGGGCGTGTGGGGGGGATTCCCAGTGTGGGAGGTGTCCCTGAGCGTGTGGGGCATGTGGGGGGATTCCTAGTGCTGGGGAGGTCCCTGAGAGGGTGGGGCGTGGGGGGGGATTCCCAGTGGTGGGGGGTGTCCCTGAGTGGGTGGGGCGTGGGGGGGAGATTCCCAGTGGTGGGGGGTGTCCCTGAGCGGGTGGGGTGTGTGTGTGTGTATGTGGGGATTCCCAGTGGGGGGTCCCTGAGTGTGTATGTGGGGATTCCCAGTTGTGGGGGGTGTCCCTGAGTGGGTGGGGCGTGTGGTGTGGGGATTCCCAGTGGGGGGTCCCTGAGCGGGTGGGGTGTGTGTGTGAGGGATTCCCAGTGGGGGGTCCCTGAGTGTGTGTGTGGGGATTCCAAGTTGTGGGGGGTATCCCTGAGTGGGTGGGGCGTGTGGTGTGGGGATTCCCAGTGGGGGGTCCCCTGAGTGTGTGTGTGTGTGGGGATTCCCAGTGGTGGGGGGTGTCCCTGAGCAGGTGGGGTGTGGGGGGGGGAGATTCCCAGTGGTGGGGGGTGTCCCTGAGCGGGTGGGGCGTGTGTGTGGGGATTCCCAGTGGTGGGGGGGGTCCCGGAGCGGGTGGGGCGTGTGTGTGTGGGGATTCCCAGTGGTGGGGGGTGTCCCTGAGCGGGTGGGGCGTGTGTGTGTGTGTGGGGATTCCCAGTGGTGGGGGGTGTCCCTGAGTGGGTGGGGCGTGTGTGTGGGGATTCCCAGTGGTGGGGGGTGTCCCTGAGCGGGGGGAGGCCAGACTCCCAGAGCCGGAAGGCAGAAGAGGCTGCCCATGCTCACTTAGCAAGCAGCATCTGGGGCTGTGAGTGGCCCAGCAGTGCCAGGGGCTCTGGCAGGAAGGGGCATGACTCCAGCAGGAGCGGTCGGGAAGGGGAGCTGGGGGTGCTGGTACGCTGGGGGACGGTAGAGGGCTTCTAAAGAGCATTCACTCCCGTCTCTGGAGAGAAGAATTCTGCCAGCCCCACAGCTGGGCGGCGTTCCGGCACTGTGACGATCCAACCCATGCTTCCCTCCCAGTGCCGGCTTGGGAACAACGTCTGCCTCGCCCGCAGCCCAGAGGCACCAGCCTGGGCAGGGCCCCCGCCATCCCCGCTTCCCAGCCAAGGGAGCCAGATGAGTTTGCTGAGAGGGCCTGGCGTGGGCACCCCCCACACTAGCTGTGTGTCATTAATCCCCAAGGGACAGGGCTGAAGGTGCCCTCCCCATCAAACTGCCCCGGCCCCCACGCGCTGGGTGCAGGGAGCACCAGGAACAGGCTTGGCCATGGGCGCCAGGAGAGCCCCATGCATGGGAAATGGTCCCTGCCCCCGTGCTGTTTGCTCCCCTTGGCACACAGAACAGGCACTGCCAGGCTCGGTTTCTGGGGTTCTTCCCTGGAAGTGGCAGCCCCAGGGACCTGCTATGTGCCAGTCTCATGCTCAGCCCTCATTCAGCCTGGCTGAGCCTGTCAGCAGAGAATGGCCAGGGCTCTTCTCATCCCCATTCTGCCCAGCCCGCATTGTTTATACGGGAGCAAGATGGTCAGAGGTCTTCAGATCTCGCCTCTGCCCAAGGCTGGACTGGCACCAGGCCCAGCTCCTGCTGCTGGAAATGCCCAGGAGGCCTCTGCAGGGTGTGGGGTCTGGGCGAGCAGAGCAGGCTGCAGGGCTGGACTTGTAGGCCCCGATCCTGACAAGAGACACTTGCTCAACCATATCCACTGTGGGTCTTTCCCTGCCCTCCACAGGACTGCCCGTAGGTCATGTGCTGTGCAGGACTGGGGCCTTTGCCTGGCAGCGCCAGCTGCACAGACCTGGTCCTGGCTGGGCCCCGGCACACCTGCGGTGCTCTGCAGACAGATCTGGATGCAGGTATGTACATAGCAGCCTATCCTCCCGTAACAACATCGTTCATCAGCCCCAGACCCAACTGGCCATGCTCACGGGCACCTTCTCCTATATGACACCCGCACAGTCACAGTAGCCTTGCCAGGCTCGGCAGAGCCACCCCGTACTCACACGGACTCTCCGGAAGCCGCTCCGCACCCGGATGTACAGCTCTTCTCTGTCCTGTACGAAGATCAGCCAGCCCTCGGGCACCTCCTGAGCCGTGCTCAGCATGGACTGATATGCTGGCAAGATCCGCAGCTGCTGGGACACACAAGCGTCAGTGCACAGGCACAGGAAAGGGCTGGGCTCAACAACAGGATGAGCCTCCGCAGCCCAGCACTGAGGTACGAGAGGGGCTGTCTCCCGCTGGCCCCGGGTGTGAGTGCAGCTATGCTGCACAGCTCCCGACTCCGGCATGGACTCGGAGGGGAGGATGGAGAACGCCACGAAATGGGTTCAGTAGCAGAGGGCACATGAGCACTGGCATGCTTAGTGCTCCGGCACCAAAGGGCTCAGAGATCAACCCTAATGGAGGCTGTCCGTTGGCTGCTGGGTGACTCCAGCCCTTTATACCCTGTGTTCTGGAATTGCCCCGCTGCATCAGAGCACTGGTGCTAGAGCAGGGCCCTGGCCAGGACAGTGGCCAGATGCTTTAGGGAACAGCGTGAAACTCCTCTGGACAATTCTGCCATCACCTGCTCCTGGGGAAGGCTCCTTCCTAACCTCAGGGATGTAGTGGCTGCTGTATCTCTTGGCATGAGAGCTGATTCCCCTTGTACACTTATTCTTGCCATGGTAAGCGTGCATGCTGCTATTCCTTTTCTGAACCCGGCATCTCTGTCTCTATAATATCCTGTAGCCCTGAGTTCCACAGGGTAATTCTGCCTCAAGTGAATTAATTTTATTTTGTCAGTTTAAGATTAGCTGCCCACCTATCTTATTGGATGTCTCCTTGTTTTGCTGAGGAGGGCATCATGCCTGGCCTTCCCCATGCCACTGGTTTATATCTAGTTACAACGACCCCTCGCCCCCCGTCTCCTCTCTGCACTGAACAGCCCTGTCTGTCTCTTTCCACCTCGGAGTATTTCCATGGCTCTACAGCTGCCACTGCTCTTCTCGGCAGAATGGCGGATACCTGCCTCTCTCAATGGGCAGCGTGGCCTGCTGCAGGGAAGTGGGCTCCCGCTGGGACACAGGGCCCTCCTGGCACAGAGTGGCACTGCAGAGGAAGCACTCTTGCAGCCACGCTGCAGTCACACAGGAAGGACCCACCGCCTCCCTAGATAAGCTGTGCCAGGGTGGAGTCCCCTCACTGCTAAAAATCGGCCCCTCATTTCTCGCTGCAGCTCCCAGGCAGGGGGGCTTCTAGCCTGGACAGCCCTCTGCGCTCACGAATCTCCCAGGGGTAGGTACTTACAGTCCCCGTCCCCTTCTCTTGGATAAACACAGGGGGTCTGCACAGATCCCCCTCACGTGCACAGTGCCCTCAGCTCCGTGCGCCCTACGGCATGGGGCTTTTGGTCTCTGCCGGTCCTTCCCACGTGAGTCCTGTCTTGACCCGGCTGTCGTGGATCACAGCCCAGCCCCCGCAGCGGGTATCGCTTGCTCTGTGCTCAGTGCCCATGCCACAAGCAGCCCCCCGGCCGGCCCAGCCGGCCCTGATTCTCTGACTAGTGCCACCCCTGGCAACCCTACGGCCTGGCCTCTCCCGCTCCTCTGGGGCCCCCAACTGGATCCTGCTCTGCCCTTCACCCGGGAGATTCCTCCTGGGGGCAGATCTCTGAACTCTCCTACTAGGGCTTGTGTCTGGGTCTTCCCACTGCACTGCCCCCACCCTCCCCGGGACTGCTGTCCCCCTGCTGGGCAGTCCTGGGCACCCTGCTCACACACAGGCCCTGGCCCAGACCGCACACGCCACCTGTCCCCTCCCCGCATGCCCTGCCTTACCCCGGAAGAGGTCAACGACCCGCTGGTCCCTGGAGGTCCCGGTGGCCCTGGTGGCCCAGGTGGGCCAGGGATGCTGACAGCTGGAAGGAAGAACAGGCTGGCACTCAGGGGGGTTTAGCACCTCAGTAAACAGGCAGGTCTCAGGCCTGGTGGGGGTGGGTGGGACGCAAGGGGCAGGAACACGTGGGGAGGCAGCGCGTGGGGAAGGGCACAGAGATGACTTCCTGGGCACATACTCACTTTGTCTGTGGGGTCCTGGAAAGGAGGGGGGCCCGGGAGGCCCGGGAGGCCCAGGGGGACCCTGCCGCCCCTCGTACCCAATGCCAGGGGGTCCCTGAGGCCCTGGGGGACCAGGCAGGCCTCTAATGCTGTCCCCCTTGGGACCCTGGGGATGCACAAGGGAGAGTCTTCTTCAGGTTAAGACACACAACCACTCAACCCACCCCGCACAGCACCCCCAGCCCCTGCACCCCCCGCCCCCAGGATGCCGGGCGCTCGCTTCCCCCTTGCTGACCCTCCCGCCTGAGGATGCCGGGCGCTCGCTGGCCCCGCTGGAACTGCTCCCTTGTGAGGCCTTTCTCCCTGGGCACTGGGTGTCCAGCTGGCTCTGGTCAGTCCCATCTGGCTCAGGGATCCCCCTGCCACGGGAAATTGGCCCCTCCCTTTAGACAACCCCCTGGGGAGGGCCACAGTGCTGGCTGCCCTGTCAAACTCTCCGTCACCCTGCCCAGGTGTGCCCACCCTAACCCCATCCCCCATCCCCTTGCCAACAGGGGCACCTCACCGGAAGGCCAGGATAGCCCTGAGGACCTGGAGGTCCAGAGACGCTTGGTCCATACAGTCCTCCCTCGCTGGGCTCCCCCTTCTCTCCTTTCAGTCCAGGGTCCCCCCGATTTCCTTTTTCACCCTGCCGAAGGGGACTGACATTAGTCTGGGCTGCCCGATGTCGCCATCGCCCCCCTCCCCAGGGACAGGGTGTTGTGAACTCCTGCCCACAGGCCCTTCCCACGCCCTGCTGCCTGCACAGGCCAGGACTGGATAAGCACAGCCCCGAGGGCAGGGGTGCTGTGACACGTGCCCTGGAGGGCGGGGCAAAGGCTGCGCCGTCTGTCCCTGCAGCGCCTGGGTGGTGCATGCTCTGTGGGGACAGGGAGTTACCGGGACTGCCCTCTGCAGGGCGCCCGAGGGGTGCTCAGCCTGCGACAGTGGCGAGCAGCTCAGCAAAGGGCCGTTAACACACTGCACACAACGGCCAAGTGCCCTTAACACACGGTGCCACCCGGATATTCAGGGACGCTGAGCGCAGGCTTCACTTCCGGGGGTCACAGCTCTGGAGCTGGGCGCTTGAGCCACGCCAGCCTTGCCCTGCAGCCACAGCACAACGGGCTCCGTGTGTGCAGCGATAGCTGGGGATGCCCCCTGTGACTCCTGCCAAGGCTCCGTGTGCTCCTGCTCCTAATGTCCTCAATGGCAGCAGTCCCAGGGGGCAGCCCCACATCTAGGTGACATACTTACCCGGAAGGTGGAACCAAATTCGTTGAGACCATAGGGGAACTGGCCTGCGAAGAGACAGGAACAGAGTCAAGAGTGGCTAGCGGGCGCCGTTAAATCCCACAGCTGAGGGTCCTGGTACATTTCCTGCCAGACTCTCCCTGTTGCTTTGTCCCCAGACAGCTACCAATGGCTCGCCATGCCGGGCTGGGGTGACTAATGCCAACCGCAAGGGCCTTCTAACCCGTTAATAGAACATTATTAAGGTGCAAAGTCAAGCACCCTGCAGGTAGGAAAGGCCGGAATTAAGGCTGCCCGTGGGAACATGACTCTGCCCTTTGTGTGCATTGGGATATAGTCTTTCATGACATGATGGCATGCTACTGTTTCCTCAGAACCAGTGCACAGGTGGGACGGTGCTCCCTGATGAGCAGCTATTCCATATTTGGTTTTCTTTTCATCGTTCAGGCCTTATTTACTGACCCCTGTTCAAACCCTGCTCTGAATCCAAATTATTCATTTCCTCGTGAGCTTTTCTATGCAGCTCATCACTATGGTATCCGAGTGCTTTACAAACAGTACTGAATTGATCCTCTCCCACTCAGCTCACATTGTGCTGTATAGGGTTAGGGTTTTTACAGACGGGCAACTGCGGCACAAAGAGATTATGGTCAAAAGTATCCACTAATTTGGGGTGTCCAGTTTGAGACACCTAGGCATTGTACAGCACAGCTCCCATTGACTTCAGTCACAACTGTGAGCACTCAGCACTTCTGCACCTCACACCGCAGGGTCTCAAGTTGGGCCCCCAGAACATTAGGAATAAACAAACCAAACTTTCATGGGTGGTCACTATTAAGTGACTTGCCCAGCATCACACAGGAACTCTGTGGCAGAGGCAGAATCCAGTTCTCCAGGGCAGCATTCAACTGCCTTCCTCACAAGACCATCATTTCTTTGCCCACCCTGCCTCATTCATGGCACACCTTCCACTTCTGCAACAATTGAGGCAGGACCTACACACAACTCCCTCCTTCACTGCACAGCCCTGACGCCTCCTCAGAGCAGGTCTGTCCTGAACGAGGCAGGGAACATGGAGTTCACAGCTCCTGAGCTCAGCCACCCATGTCTCTTTGCTGAGACTGCCAAATGGTGTGATTTCATAGAATCTCAGGGTTGGAAGGGACCTCAGGAGGTAATCTAGTCCAACCCCCCTGCTCAAAGCAGGACCAATCCCCAGACAGATTTTAACCCCAGTTCCCTAAATGGCCCCTTCAAGGATTGAACTCACAACCCTGGGTTTAGCAGGCCAATGCTCAAACCACTGAGCGATCCCTCCCCCCGGTCAGCATGGTCTTGCACACACATCACTGCGGAGCCATGAGGCAGGACCAAGTCCGGCGCAGCGCAGATGGAAGATCAGGGATGTGCTCACTTACCTGGGGGCCCGGGGGCGCCTGTCTCGCCTTGTTCACCCTTTTGTCCTGGGGCACCCTGGTAGCCTGACAAAAGAAAGCACCGGCATTAGCCTAACACTGCTCGGGCAATGGTGAAGTTGGAGGAGAGAGGCCGGAACTACAGCAGCTTTTAACTGCACCCACCACATGCACAGGGCGAAGGGTGGCACGCCTGGAGTAACTGCAGGCAAACGCTGACCTTCGAGTGGCAACCACAGGATGGTAAGTGCGTTTGAACACCAGAAGGAAGCACACACCCGCACAAACACCTCCCATCAGAGGTGTGGGGGACTGCACAGCCCCTGCCACGTGGGGTGGTGCTACTTGGCCATATGCTAAAGCAACCATGCTGCACATTTCTACTGGCCAGCAAGAGAGATGAAAACAAAATAGTCCCCTCCTGAGCTCTGGAAGAGGCAGAGTGGTTCCCATGTACAGTCAACTCCCCCTGGCAGCGAGAGAAACAACTGGGCAATGGAGCCAAAGAACAGAGCTCTGGTGGGGTCCAAGTGCTAATGCAGAAGACACACATGCTGGAGGGGGGCTTCCTAGCTTCTTCCCGCCCGAACCAGACGGTAATGGCAGGATCTCTTACCACACAAGAGCCATAGCCCTCAGCAACAATCTGCATTTGCAGCTAGAATGACGGAGGCTAACTAGCACTGCCCACACCCAGCATTATCCCTAACAACCAGCAAGGGTGTGCTAGGCAGCTCCCCAGCCAGACCCACCACAGGAGGGAGCTTACCAAGTCATGTTAGTCAGGCCCTACCGGGGGGTAAGATACCATAGCCAGGGGAGAGATACAGCCATCAGATCCTGGGAAAACTGTTTTCGATGGAAACCTGCGTTTCTGAGCTCATGAAAGCTTTTGCAGAAAGTGTCTGCATGCCACGGAAAAAGTCAACTTCTCATCAAAAACCCCAAACGCGTGAAAACTGGCATCTGAAATATTTCCACTTGGATATTTCAGTTCCCAGTCAAAACATTTTGGGTTTCATCTCTTCACTGAAAAGCTGAAATTGCGATTAAAACGAAGGATTTGTTCCTCTTTGTAGGACCAGCCCCGTTCCCTGCCCAGCCTTATCAGTGAAGGTTACAGCATGGCACAACACAGTAATGAAGGGCTCCATTATCCCGTAGCCAGCTTAGACTTCCCATAGCACCCAGCACTGTAGAATCCAGGACAAGGGTAACCAGGCGTTCCAAAGAAGCCCCCAGTTTGTATGTCTCCTGCTTGGGGCTTTCTAAAACCCCACCCTTCCTCACGGCCATGCTAAGATCTCCAAAGCCGTTCAGGGCCGCACCATCACAAAAGGTTCATCGGAAAAGCTCTGATTTCCTTCCCCCGTTGCTGCAGAAAACCCCAGCACTAGCATCATCCTTACCAGGCAATCCCGGAGGGCCGGGAGGGCCCGACTCACTAAATGCCTGAAAAGACAGAAATAGCATCGCTTTAAAACAAAGCACACTTGCCAGGCATCCTGCCCCGCTGTCCCAGGGCCTGGCACGTTCTACAGCCACGGTCTCCCCACTGATGCTATGTTAGCCCATGTGTGAAGCATGTGCACAGAACCTCCCCTCTTGCTGGGACTCTCCCCGCCAGCAAGCAGAGCTCACTGGTTCCTCTGCGTTTCCCAATGCAGACGTGCTGTGACACAAACCATCCACCTCATTAGCGAGCGCCATGATCGCTGGGAGTGGGCACAAGGCCACATGCTCCATCCGATAAAGTCCAAGATCCTGCCACCTGCACAGTCCCACACGCTGCGCGCAGTCCTGGTGAAGTCAGTGGGCTGTGGGGCTGCCCAGTGTGTGGGGGGCAGAATCTGGGCCTAGATTTCACTGTTGGGTTTCAGAGCAGGGTTGGGTATTTGCTTACTCTGGGTTTAGGACTGCACGGTGCCTGCGAGGCTAAACCAATGACAGACTGCCACGAACGAGCACTGCCCAGCCCCGCACAGCCCCTGACCAACCCAGCCCTGGGGAAGGCTTTGCTCAGCCGCTAAAGGGGATGGCAGGCTCCATGCTCCCACCACCCCATTGCTGGGCAGGCATGGGGGGTGCTTGGCTGGTCCCGGTTTCTAGGTGGATTTACCCTGAAGTTGTTGGGGGAGCTGGGCGCGGCACCTTCTGCACAGTGCTTTGGGAAAGAGGCTCTTTCTCTGGCTGGACGATCCGGCGAGACAAGCTAGCTATCGGGCATGCGTCTTCCCAGTGTGCAGCACGCGCTCAGGCTCTCACCCTTCAACAGCTCCGAGCGCTCTGCCCGTTAGCCACCCCTCCCAGTTGTGCTCATGGGATAAGTGCTCCTGGACATGCCCACCTGGTGAAAGCGCCCCTCTGTGCCCATCTGTGTGGGTGCCGCCAAGCAAATAGTGGGCGGTAAACAGCGGGAACACCTTTCATGGCCCCGGCCATTATGTGACTCCTACCCCAGAGCATGGCGTGATGACGTGCCAGGACTGTTACTCACGTTATTGTCATAGACGGACACTACACTGCCAGGGGC
Source organism: Platysternon megacephalum (assembly GCA_003942145.1). Taxonomy (NCBI): domain Eukaryota; kingdom Metazoa; phylum Chordata; order Testudines; family Platysternidae; genus Platysternon; species Platysternon megacephalum. Next base: position 78,675 of record QXTE01000376.1, read on the forward strand.
GCNTTCTGTTGGACTCCTTCCAATTTTTCCACATTCTTCTTGAAGTGTGGGGCCCAAAACTGGACACAGTACTTCAGATGAGGCCTCACCAATGCCAAATAGAGGGGAATGATCACGTCCCTCAATCTGCTGGCAATGCTCCTACTTATACAGCCCAAAATGCCGTTAGCCTTCTTGGCAACAAGGGCACACTGTTGACTCATATGCAGCTTCTTGTCCACTGTAACCCCTAGGTCCTTTTCTGCAGAACTACTGCCTAGCCACTCGGTCCCTAGTCTGTAGCAGTGCATGGGATTCTTCCGTCCTAAGTGCAGGACTCTGCACTTGTCCTTGTTGAACCTCAACAGATTTCTTTTGGCCCAATCCTCTAATTTGTCTAGGTCCCTCTGTATCCTATCCCTACCCTCCAGCGTATCTACCACTTCTCCCAGTTTAGTGTCACCTGCAAACTTGCTGAGGGTGCAGTCTACGCCATCCTCCAGATCATTAATGAAGATACTGAACAAAACCGGCCCCAGGACCGACCCTTGGGGCACTCCACTTGATACTGGCTGCCAACTAGACATGGAGCCATTGATCACTACCCGTTGAGCCCAACGATCTAGCCAGCTTTCTATCCACCTTATAGTCCATTCATCCAGTCCATACTGCTTTAACTTGCCGGCAAGAATACTGTGGGAGACCGTATCAAAAGCTTTGCTAAAGTCAAGGAATAACACATTCACAGCTTTCCCCTCATCCACAGACCCAGTTATCTCCTCATAGAAGGCAATTAGGTTAGTCAGGCATGACTTGCCCTTGGTGAATCCATGCTGACTGTTCCTGATCACTTTCCTCTCCTCTAAGTGCATCAGGATTGATTTCTTGAGGACCAGTTCCATGATTTTTCCAGGGACTGAGGTGAGGCTGACTGGCCTGTAGTTCCCCGGATCCCCCTTCTTCCCTTTTTTAAAGATGGGCACTACATTAGCCTTTTTCCAGTCATCCGGGACCTCCCCCGATCGCCATGAGTTTTAAAAGATAATGGCCAATGGCTCTGCAATCACATCCGCCAACTCCTTTAGCACGCTCGGATGCAGCACATCCGGCCCCATGGACTTGTGCTCATCCAGCTTTTCTAAATAGTTCTGAGCCACTTCTTTCTCCACTGGTCACCTCCTCCCCATACTGTGCTGCCCAGTGCAGTAGTCTGGGAGATGACCTTGTTCGTGAAGACAGAGGCAAAAAAAGCATTGAGTACATTAGCTTTTTCCACATCCTCTGTCACTAGGTTGCCTCCCTCATTCAGTAAGGGGCCCACACTTTCCCTGACCTTCTTGTTGCTAACATACCTATAGAAACCCTTCTTGTTACTCTTAACATCCCTTGCTAGCTGCAACTCCAAGTGTGATTTGGCCTTCCTGATTTCACTCCTGCATGCCTGAGCAATATTTTTATACTTCTCCCTGGTCATTTGTCCAATCTTCCGCTTCTTGTAAGCTTCTTTTTTGTGTTCAAGATCAGCAAGGATTTCACTGTTAAGCCAAGCTGGTCACCTACCATATTTACTATTCTTTCTACACATCGGGATGGTTTGTTCCTGCAACCTCAATAAGGATTCTTTAAAATACAGCCAGCTCTCCTGGACTCCTTTCCCCCTCATGTTATTCTCCCAGGGGATCCTGCCCATCAGTTCCCTGAAGGAGTCAAAGTCTGCTTTTCTGAAGTCCAGGGTCCGTATTTTGCTGCTCTCCTTTCTTCCTTGTGTCACGATCCTGAACTCGACCATCTCATGGTCACTGCCTCCCAGGTTCCCATCCACTTTTGCTTCCACTACTAATTCTTCCCGGTTTGTGAGCAGCAGGTCAAGAAGAGCTCTGCCCCTAGTTGGTTCCTCCAGCACTTGCACCGGGAAATTGTCCCCTACACTTTCCAAAAACTTCCTGGATTGTCTGTGCACCGCTGTATTGCTCTCCCAGCAGATATCAGGGTGATTGAAGTTCCCCATGAGAACAAGGGCCTGCGATCTAGTAACTTGTGCTAGTTGCCAGAAGAAAGCCTCGTCCACCTCATCCCCCTGGTCTGGTGGTCTATAGCAGACTCCCACCACCACATCATCCTTGTTGCTCACACCCAGAGCCTCTCAGGTTTTTCTGCAGTTTCATAGGAGCTCTGAGTAGTCATACTCCTCTCTTTCATACAATGCAACTGCCCCACCTTTTCTGCCCTGCCTGTCCTTCCTGAACAGTTTATATGCATCCAGTCATGTGAGTTATCCCACCAGGTCTCTGTTATTCCAATCACATCATAATTCCTTGACTGTGCCAGGACTTCCAGTTCTCCCTTCATGAGGTTGGACTCATGCAGTCAGCCTGAGGGGCTTACTCCTCTGCAAACTAACCAAGACCCTCGCTGCGGGTCTCTGCCCAATACAGCTGTACGCAGACACCCACATCTCCGGAAGCACCTGGACACCTCTGCCCCTGAATGCCCAAACAGAGACGCTGAAGGCCTGGTTTTCAGAGGGTCTTGTGCTAGGGTCACTGGGAGTGGCGGGGGGCTCAGTCCCTCTGAGAATCAGGCTCTGGGGGTGGTCTCAAGTCAGGTACCCAAATCCCTGAGGCTGTCAACATCAGCGCAGACTTACAGTCACAGCGCCTTCATCCACACTGCACCACAAACACGGGCATGGAGAAAGGCACCGGGGGTGGGGCTAGAGGAGGGAGAACGCACCTGTTCGCTGGGGAGTCAGCGCAGACACGGCAGCCAGTGAGGCTGAGGGGGCCAACTCTCCTGGACGGCCCACAGGAGAGGAAGGTTGAGGAGCAGAGCAAGGAGAAGCAGGGGTTGTGAGCCAGTGCATGGAGGGTTTTGAATATAGGCAGCAGCAGTGAGTCCTGCCTGCCAGGCAGGCTGGAGATGGGCACAGCGTGGCCAGGAGCAGGGAAGTAGCCGCACAGGTGGGGAGCTGGGCCTCGGGAAGCCAGAGCAGGTGGCAGTGGCAGCGAAGGGTGACCGAGGGTTTCAGTCGGCCATTGGCATTCATCACGGCTCCCTTCCCCCCTGCCCTCTGCCCAGGGCTGGCTCTCTGCTGGCACATGCCACGCAGCGTCCAGTAGTACGTCGGCGAGGTGGGGACAGCAGCAGAGCGCCCGTGACTGACGGCTGTTTCCCTCAGGGCCCTCCGCTCCTGGAGCCTGCACAGCAGTAGCTGGGCTGGGACAAGTGGACGGCTGCCCCGGCCTGTGTGCCTGTTTCCTTTAACAAAGCAAACCGTGCTCCACGCCGACAACGTGGGCACAAGTGTGTTCCCATCCCCCAGCCCAGCCCTCTCCCCGGCACCCAGGGCCAGCTCTAAGGACGGGGCGGATGCCCTGGCCGCCAACATCCAGGGGTCATCACCACAGCACAATCTATCACCTCCACTCTGATTGGCTGGCTGTGGGGTTTTTGCGTGCTATGGGGGTCGGGGGACACTGAAAACTTTTTCCACCCTGGGCCGCTCCTGCCAGCATCCCTGCCCTCCGTCCACCCTCCAGCCCAGCCCTCCCCTCACTCATTAAACCTGCGTGGTGCCTCTTCTCTATGCTATGGCAGTTGGCTCTCTGGGTAGGGACTCTCCCTCTGCACAGCGCCAGGCCATTGCCAAAGCCAGCTGCAGCACCTCCGGCATGCCATTGTCCTCAGGGCCACTCACCTGCAAGCCAAGCCCTCCGGGGTCCCCTTTCTCACCCTTCAGCCCATTCATGCTGGGACGACCCTGTAGACAAACATCAAGCCAAGGGTTCAGAATGCGGTAACTTATCGTAGACACTGCTCACTCCCACAGCTGTGCCGACTCCAGCTGATGGCACACCACCGCGCACTGCACCCGAGGAGGGCTCTCTCGGGCAGCACTCCTTTCGCTAAATCAGAAGGGAAAATGCACCAGGGAGGGAGGGGAATGTGCCCTCAATGAACTGGAGATGTTTGCGAGCCCCCGAGCTCTACCAGTTCATGTAGTTCTACTGACCAGTGCTGTGACCATCCAGTCTGAGCTCCTGTACAGCACAGGCCAGAGACCTGCCCCACAGTCATTCCCAGAGCAGAGCTCTTAGAAAAACAGCTGACGTTGGTTTAAAAATTGTCAGTGATTGAGAATCCACCGCAACCCTTGGTAAATCGTTCCAATGGTTAATTACTATCACTGTTATAAATGGACACCTTATTTCCCATCTGAATTTATCTGGCTTCAACTTCCAGCCATTGGAGTGTGTTAGAGCTTTTCTCTGCTAGACTGAAGAGCCAGTTATTAAATATTTGTTTCCCATGTAGGCATTTATAGACCGTGATCAAGTCACCCCGTAACCTTTTCTTTGGCAAGCTACATAGATTGAGCTCCTTGAGTCTATCACTCTAAGGCAGGTTTTCGAATCTTTTAATCATTCTCGTGGCTCTTCTCTGAACCCTCTCCAATTTATCAACATCCTTCCTGAATTGTGGGCACCAGAACCGGACACAGGATTCCAGCACCGTTCGCACCAGTGCCAAATACAGAGGCAAAATAACCTCTCTACTCCCACTCAAGATTGCCCTGTTTATGCATCCCAGGATTGCAATTGCTCAGCTTGCTTGTGAGCATCTGGTGAAAACACAAGCACAGCAAGAGCTCTCCAACTGAGCAAGCTGTGCAGCATCGTCAGTGTTCCCTATTAGCCTCAGCATGGTGGTGTCTCCACTTCCTTCAGCCAGGGAGGCAACAGGAGCAGTGCTGGCTAGGGAAAGGAGCACCAGACCCAGCTCACCCAGGGAACAAACCAGAGACGAGCTAAGAGAAGTCCTTACCGGTCTGCCAGGAAAGCCGATTTCCCCCTTCTGTCCAGGTCGTCCATGCGGGCCCTAAAAGGGAGAGCAGGAAAGGAATTCACACTCAGTCTGCACACCCATGCAGGAACGACATGAGCAGAAACAGGGGGGGTAAGAGGTACAGCTGGCTCTGTGCTGGACTACTAGCTATGAAGGACAAAGGACACTGGAGTGGAAAAGCCTGGCCATGTTTCATTCCGGTGTCCTCAGCATACACCTCCTGGCTCTGTGCATTCCTAAGTACATCAGAATGGCCATACTGGGTCACACCGATAGTACATTCAGCCCAATAGTCTGTCTTCCAACCATGGCCAGAGCCAGGTGCTTCTGGCAGTCAGAGGTTTAGGGACACCGAGAGTGTGGGGTCGTGTCTCTGACCATCTTAACTAATACCCATCGACGGACCCATCCTCCATGAACCGATCTAGTTCTTTTGTGAACCCAGTTATACTTTTAGCCTTTACAACATCCCCTGGCAATGAGTTCCACAGGTTAACTGTGCATTGTGTGAAGTAGTACTGCCTTTTGATTTAAACTTGCTGCCTATTAATTTCATTGGGTGACCCCCTGGTTCTTGTGTTATGTGAAGGGGTAAATAACACTTCCCTACGCACTTTGTCGGCATCATTCATGATTTTATAGACTTCTGTCATATCCCCCACTTTAGTCATTTCTGAACAGTCCCAGTCTTTTTAACCTCTCCTCATATGGAAGCTGTTCCATACCCCTAGTCATGTCTGTCGCCTTTCTCTGCACCTTTTCTAATTCGGATATCTTTTTTGAGATGGGGTGACCAGAACTGCACGCAGTGTACCATGGATTTATACAGGGCATTTGGTGGAATCTCCTTCCTTAGAGGTTTTTAAGGTCAGGCTTGATGAAGCCCTGGCTGGGATGATTTAGTTGGGGATTGGTCCGGCTTTGAGCAGGGGGTTGGACTAGATGACTCCTGAGGTCCCTTCCAACCCTGATATTCTATGATTCTGACATTTTCTGTTTTATTATCCATCATTTTCTAATGGTTCCTAATATTCTGTTATCTTTTTTTGACTGCCGCTGCACATTGAATGGATGTTCTCAGCGAACTACCCACAATGACTCCAAGATCTCTCTCTTGAGTGGTAGCAGCTAATTTAGACCCCATCATTTTATATGTATAGTTGGGATTATTTTTTCCTATGTGCATTACTTTGCACTTATCAACATTGCATTTCACCTACCATTTTGTCACCCAGTCAACCAGTTTTGTGAGATGCCTTTGTAACTCTTTGCAGTTTGCTTTGGACTTAACTATCTTGAGTAATTTTGTATCATTTGCCAATTTTGCCACCTCATTGTTTACCCCTTTTTCCAGATCACTTATGAATATGTTGAATAGGGCTGGTCCCAGAATAGACCCCTGGGGGACACAACTACTTATCTCTCTCCATTCTGAAAACTGACCATTTATTCCTACCCTTTGGTTCCTATCTTTTAACCAGTTATCAATCCATGAGAGGACCTTCCCTCTTATCCCATGACAGCTTACTTTGCTTAAGAGCCTTTGGTGAGGGACCTTGTCAAAGGCTTTCTGAAAATCTAAATACACTGTATCCACTGGATCCCCCTTGTCCACATGCTTGTTGACCCCCTCAAAGAATTCTAGTAGATTGGTGAGGCATGATTTCCCTTTACAAAAACCATGTTGACTCTTCCCCAACAAATTATGTTCATCTATGTGTCTGACAATCTTGTTCTTTACTATAGTTTCAAATTTTCCTGGCTTGGGTGTGAGAATCTCCCTCACATCCTCTAGGGNTATTTCCAGTTATCAGTGGATTTTAATGCAGAAACAAAAGAAAGGAACTTCTTAACTGGAGAATGACAAGTTAAGAATGTCTTTTTAAAAGAATCCTTATTTAGGAGGATTCTGAAGTTTAATGTTTTATTCTGGGAGGGATTATAGATATAAAGTTGTTAGAACTTGAATAATAACATTTATTAATTCATTTAATATTGAGGGTATGAACATAGGGTATTTGATAAAGGGATTTTGTCGTGTGATCAGAGTGAATGTTGAGTGAAAAAAACATGAAATCTTACTGTAGTTTTTAACAAGCCATAATGCTATTGATGACTAAATAACTGATTAATGTATTACATATGAAAAGGGAACAAATACATTTTCATTATACTTGAACAAAGTGGTAAAAATATGGAAATAATAAATTAATTGAAATTGATACATATGAGGTGCTCCATCTCCCCATAGGCTGAATGACTCCTTGTTTTAGGCATTTGCATGAGGTAACTGGTACCACTTTGGCATCAATGGGATTACTCTAGTGCTTAAAGTTAAGCACATGTATAAGTGTTTGCAGGATCAGGGCTTAGATCAGGGGTCTCAAACTCAAATGACCCCTGCTCTGAGCCCCCACCGCACCCCACACCCCTCCTGTGCCCCCTGGGGGCAGGGAGGGGGCAGAGTTGGGGTGGGGATTTCGGGGAAGGAGTTGGAATGGGGGCAGGGAAGGGGTGGGAAGAGGCGGGGCAGGGGCGGGGCCTCATGGAAGGGGTGGAGTGGGGGCGGGGCTGAGGGCGGCGGGGGGGAGGTGTCAGTAAATGCGGCCCTCGGCCCAATGTACTAGTCCTCATGTGGCCCTCGAGGTCATTTGAGTTTGAGACCCCTGCTCTAGGGTGAAAATGTATGCAAATAATTTATTTAGCTTCTCCAAATAGCCTTGTCTTCCTTGAGTGCTCCTTTAGTCTCTCCATCACCTAGTGGCCTCACTGCCTATTTGGCAGGCCTCCTGTTTCTGATGTACTTCAAATTTTGTTGCTGTTAGTTTTTGTGTTCTTAGCTAGTTGCTCTTCAAATTCTTTCTTGGTCTGTCATATTATACTTTTACATCAGACGTACCAGAGTTTATGCTCTTTTCTATTTTCCTCACTAGGATTTGACTTCCAAATTTTAAAAGGATGCCTTTTTGCCTCTAGCCACCTCTAGCTCTCCTGTCCATGACAGCTGGGCCTTTCCTGCAGCTCAGATAGTGCATGTGAGTTGTGAGCATTGCTCAGCACCGATCCACAGACACCCGGGTCGGAGGCCACATGCCTGCTCCTGGCAATCGGACCCTGGCTATAGAGTCAGAAGGGCTCCAGAACAAGCTCTGGGGTTTGCCAAACCCTTGGCTCCTCTGGCCAACTGCCCCATGCGGGTGCTTGCTAATGAGCACTCGCTCTGGGCACCGCCTTGGGCTGGCGTTTCCGTTGCAGATCCAACTTCGGTACCTCTCAAACCAGTTCTGAGCAAGACGAAAGGAGGCTGCTCTTTGGAGTATGAAGACCACCCCCCTGAACACACAATCGGTGTGCGCGACCCCCAGTTGTAGTGAATACCTGGCACACAGAGGGCGTGAAAAGCCATCCCTTATTGACAGAATGTTAGAAAGATGTAGGTGCTAACTTACTGCTGGGCCCATGGGTCCCACCAGCCCCTGCTCACCCTGTGTGCAAAGAACAGGAAAATAATTAGCATTATGATGCACATGTGGCCATCCCACAGTCTCTTCCTGGGGTCATTTCTCCATCACCCCCATGCTGATGTTACCTCCCCATCTAGGGGTGCTGCTGCTGTGCCTGCCATGTAGTCCCCAGCACCGCCCACGCTGAGCACAGCCTACTAACAGCTCTTGCAGGCAAGTGACTGGGAAGTGGCCTTTCCCAGTGCTCACGTACCACCAACAGACACAGGGGCCCTGGGACATTTGGGGAATTGTGTCCATGTTGTCGACAACACACCTGATTGCCCTGCCACCTCCCTAACCATGAGCCAGCCTCAAACTCTCCTCGCTCCCGCAGTGAGCTGACCTCCCTCGGCAGGTTCGGCCCTGGCAGCTGTGGGGGCCGAAGGGCAGGGGCAGCTTGGTGCCCTGGCTGAGCATCGGAACGAGGGGTGGGGTGGGGGTGAGCTGAAGGAGATGGGCGCAGGGACAGAGCAATGTAGGCCAGGGCAGTGAGTCATGGCCAGTCGTTGCAGCCCCAATTCCCCAGGCTGGCATGGGGACTGGGTGTGAGCCCCCACTGCATCCCACGGCTGCTCAGTGTACACATTGCCCCCCAGAGCAGGCCCTGCCCTGGAGCTAGCTACCCCCACTTCCCAGGGCGTGGTGCTCCACCCTGTGCTGGGGCGCCCAGCGCTGGGTGAGCACCCAAAGCAGGCCAGACGAGAGCCCGAGTCAGGGTGTGACCTTGTCTCCTTTCGTGCCAGCTGAGATGCCCGTCCCATCTGGGCCGACGATCACTCCAGGCTCTCCTTTCTCACCCTTTCAGCAGGAGATAAAACAAGCAGGAGTCAGAAGAGAGACAACCCAGCCCCTGCCCAAACAACAGCTGCCTTCCCATGGCTCTCCATGGCTGCCCAGGCGGCATGGGAGAGCTGCTCTCAGTTTCTCTAACAGTGACAAGCCCAGGAGCGTCACAGAGGGCTACGCTCTGGCTGTGGACTCACCCTGGATGGGGCGGTGCTCTGCTGCACTGCCCAAGAGCAGACTGTGACCTAAGAGAGGTACGGCTGACAAACGGATGGGGACTTCCGTCCCTTTCCTTTGCTTCTGCACCATCTCTCTGTGCCAGTGATGGAGAATTCATGGCCCTTGGTAAGCTGTTCCAATGGTTAATTGCTTTAATGGTTAAAAATTTACACCTTATTTCCCGTCTGAATTTGTCTAGCTTCAACTTCCAGCCATTGGATCCTGTTAGACCTTTCTTGGCTAGATTATCAAATATTTGTTCCCCATGTCTTATGTTTTGTTACCCAGGTAATCAAGTCACCCCTTAACCTTCTCTTTAAGTTAACGAGATTGAGCTCCATGAGTCTATCACTATAAGGCAGGTTTTCTAATATTTTAATCATTCTTGTGGCTCTTCTCTGACCCCTCCCCAATTTATCAATATCCTTCCTGAATTGTAGGCACCAGACCTGGACACAGCATGGCAGCAGCACCAGTGCCAAATACAGAGGTAAAATAATCTCTCTGCTCCTACTCGAGAGTCCCATTTATGCATCCCAGCATCGCATAGCTCAGTTTGCTCAGCTTCATTGTGAGCATTAGGGGACAGAGCTAGCACGGCAAGAGCTCTCTGAGCCAAGCTGGGGCTTCTCAAGGCATTATGGAAACCCCATGACTGGAGACATTTAAAACAAGACTCAACAAAAGGCAGCAGGGAGCAGTCCTGCAGCAGCAGTGGGGATGGAGGGATGGGATAAGCCAGAAGGTGATTTTACACCTGGCATTTCTCTCATTCTATTCGTTCCACTGGCAGAGAGTGTGACCGCTGGATTCACTGGTACCAAGCTGCTGAAAGGAGCACAGCTGCTCTCCTATGACTCTCCTGGGATCTGGTGACTCCTCACAGAGTGATGGCCGCCAGCATGGTGGCCTCAGGTGCCTGAACCAATATGAATTTCCACGCCCCACGGGGCTAAAGGAGTCTGAGGTCAGTGCTGTGACACGACTGTGTTTGGTCCCTTCCACTATGAACTGGGAGCCGGCAAGTACCTGTCAGTGGGGCTGGGAGCCAGAGAGCAGGAACTTCATAGACACAGGGAACATCACATCGCCACAAATCAAAATCACCCATTGAGCACGGGGGACAGAGACAAGCAGACAGGCCGTCCTACCTTTGGTCCTGAAGTGCCTGGGAAACCTGGGTCTCCTAGGTCTCCTTTAGGTCCCACTGGGCCCTGCAAATGGAAGCAGGGAGGAATAGCCATGAAGACAGTGTAGTAATGCAGGACACTCCTTTACTTCCAGTACTGTGGGCTTCCCCCAGGGGCGCTGGAACAATGTGTATAGTGGGGGGTGCTCAGAGCCATTGAACCAAACTGTAAACGCTGGATATGATGGAATCCACTTCAAGCCATTACCCCTAGTTCCAGCACCTATGACTTCTCCCAAGGTGGGGCAGGCAGAGAGACTCCTTCCCAGGGGTTAGAAAGCTCAGGCCCACAGAAGGTGTTTGCAGCTTGCTTCACCAGCAGCCTGCTTGCTTTGGCAGGCAGGAGTTTGCACTTAATGTATTCGGCCAAAAAAAAAAAGTGCCTGCAATGTTTTACTGCAGGCAAATGTGCTTGTCTCGCACAGCCTGTGTAGCAAGCACGTCTCCACAGACAATGTTATATAGTAGTTTAAAAAATCTTAAAAGCTCTTGAAAGTGACGGGAATCAAAATGAACCTCAGCTCTGGCCCATTCACAAGCAGGCCTCCACAAACACCCCGCCTCACCATCTGACAGAGGCGGTGTCTCATGGGTGCCATGTTAGAAACAGTGAAGGGGCCAGATTCCCAGCCAGTGTACGCAGGCTTTGACTCCAATGATTTACACCAGCTGGGGATCTGGCTCAGAGAGAAACTCAACATTTAGCTCCAGGTCCAGGCTGTGAACGCCCCGGATTGGTGGGTGTCTGGATCGGGTTTGGGCTCCCACTGGGGACATGGGCTCCTCAGCACGGGGCTCAGGTAGCTTTCCCATTCTCAGGGCTCTGTCAGTAAAATCATAAACCTACTCACCGGGAAGCCAGCATGGCCTTCTCTGCCCTGAGGAAAGAAACAGACACCTGTAAACTCTCTCTCCTCAGGCACTGGGATAAGTGTAAAACCGTTGATGCACAAAGGGGACTGCTGGGGCTGCTGGCTGGACAAATGGCAGGGGGATGCTCAGGGCTACGTACCTCAGGGCCTGGCAAAGCAGCTAATGCTTTCTGAAAAGGAAAAGATACACATTAGACCGCAGATCCTCGCTGTCTTCCTCCTGCCTCCCTCAGCGATGTGCAGAACTGACCTTCTGCCAAGGGAGGGGCTGACCCAAAGCTCCCTGGGGTCATTAGGAAACTTTGCACTAACTTCAGTGGGCTTTGGCTCAGGCCCACTGCTCTGCTTGCTAAGGGCGATGTGCCCTCTCCCCAGCGTGAAATGCCCCAACCAAACTCGGGTTCTACGGGTTTGGTCCTTTCCCATTTATCGCCACTTATTCCCTCTCCCGCTGCTGTGCTTTTATCAGCTAGGGGTTACGGTGGACGAGAAGCTGGATATGAGTCGACAGTGTGCCCTTGTTGCCCAGAAGGCTAACAGCATTTTGGGTTGTATAAGTAGGAGCACTGCCAGCAGACTGTGGGACGTGATCATTCCCCTCTCTTCAGCATTGGTGAGGCCTCACCTGGAGTACTGTGTCCAGTTTTGGGCCCCACATTACAAGAAGGATGTGGAAAAATTGGAAAGAGTCCAGCGAAGGGCAATGAAAATGATCTGAGGCACATGACTTACAAGGAGAGGCTGAGGGAACTGGGCTTCTTTGATAGCTGCTTTCAACTACCTGAAAGGGGGTTCCAAAGAGGATGGATCTAGACTGTTCACAGTGGTACCAGATGACAGAACAAGGAGTAATGGTCTCAAGTTGCAGTGGGGGAGGTTTAGGTTGGATATTAGGAAAAACTTTTTCACAAGGAGGGAGGTGAAGCACTGGAAGGGGTTACCTAGGGAGGTGGTGGAATCTCCATCCTTAGAGGTTTTTAAGGCCCGGCTTGACAAAGCCCTGGCTGGGATGATTTAGTTGGTGTTGGTCCTGCTTTGAGCAGGGGGTTGGACTAGATACCTCCTGAGGTCCCTTCCAACCCTGATCTTCTATGATTCTATGATCTCTGCTGCACGCAGTCATCGCCTCAGGGCCTGGAGCCACACGGCCACATGTATACGGCACAGGCCCTGTGCTGAAGATCTCGCCATTTAAAACAGTTAGAGATAACCAAGCAAGTTGTCTGAGACGTTAGGAACATAGCCTAAGAAAGACCTCTGCCCATTTACTCAGTTTAGCCTCTGTTTAACCGTCCCATCAGTTTGTTATAGCCCATGTCTTTATCACTCATTCACACGTCCAGTGGCACACACGCGTCATATCATCATGTTCAGGGTGCTGGGCTGGGCTGAATTTCCTGTGGTGTATTTTTGGTTATAGCACTGGCCTGGTCTAGCTTCAATTTGTCTGAGTTTCACCTCCAGCCAGCTCTGATTTCCCTTTGCCTAAACCCTCCCCTCTCTTCTTTCCTCTTCCAGCCCTTATGGCTTCCAGGGCCGGCCCACGCGTTGCCTCTCTGAACTCACAGGAGTACCAGCGTGCGGGAGCGCTCACAAGCTCGGGGCTTTTACTCCAAGTTAAACATGTGCCTTTCCCCAGGGAGCAGCTCCACGGCCCGGCCCAGTCCCGCCAGCAGTGACACACCTGCTGAAGTGCACTCAAGCGCAGCCCGGCTCCAAGCTGCATGAGCCATGGGATGCTGGGGCCCCAGCTGGGGGCAGCACCAGCCCATAGTAACTCATCAGTGCTAGGCGGGAATGAAGCCACTGCTCAGCCTGGTGCTAAACCTGAAGGAACTGGCACAGAGCAGCTGCTTGTGACTGCTTTGCAGCAGGGTGTGGGTAAAGAGGGGACAGGCTGAGAACAGCCTGGGCACAGGGGGCACAGAGACAGGAGTGCAGGCCGCAGGGGGACGTGTCCTTACCTCTTCACCCAACGCATAGATGACCTTCCCCGGGGGTCCAGGGAGCCCGGGGGGGCCTGGGGAGCCCACTCCATCTTGGCCTCGTTCACCCTGAGAAAGACAATTCAGTGCAGGCCTCCTTCCTACTGCACCCAACCTCAGCCCACACTGCCCCCTCTCGCAACTGCGGGGCCCTCCCCCCAAGCCTGCCCCCCCTCGCAACTACGGGCCCAGGCCTCCGAGCCCAGACCATGCCCCTCACTGGGCCCCCGAGCCCAGACCGTGCCTCCCCACCTTGCCCCCATGGGACCAGGCCCTGAACCCAGACCGTGCCTCCCCACCTTGCCCCCATGGTGCCGGGCCCCTGAGCCCAGACTGCGCCCTCCACCTCGCCAGGCCTCCGATCCCAAACTGCACCCTCTCAACTCCCATGGGGCTGGGTTCCCAATCCTACCCCCCCCCCCCCACCCCAGTGGCCTGAGCGGCTGGGGGTGGAGACAGAGCTTTGCGAAAGCCTGGCTTCCTCCCAGGCGTTCAGAGCAGCCCAAAGGCTGATGGGCCAGAAGCTGAGCTGGGCCAGCATGGCGGGAAGGGAGCCAGCCAAGCAGGGATGTGACACTGTTCAGAATCAACAAGGGACCAAAATGCGCACACAGGCCCCCCCGGAACCAGAACAGAGCTCAAGGGGCCAGGGGAGGTGGCTCCATGTGCTCGCCTGAGGGCTCCCCAGAGAACAGCAGCATGCCCCGGCACCCAGCGCTGTACTCACTTTAGCCCCCTGGCTGCCCTTGTCACCCTTGGGTCCCTGCAATGAGAAGTGAGGGTGAGAGCTGCGCGCCTACGCGCCCAGGAGAGAGACACAACACGCAATCTTCACTTTGCTACGGTGGCCTCTGAATCCACACTCCCAGCGTCCAGCTGCAAAGTGCCAGCAAGGTAGAAGGGGCAGGCGCTGGTACCTATGAGTGTCTAATGCCTAGTGTCAAACTAGTCCTGCCTCCGTCGTCAAGGGAACAGCAGGGGAGCTGGTCCGGAGGCTCAAATGTCCCGGGACGTCTCCTGTGGCTACCAGGCTGTCCCCATTAGCAACTGTGCAGCAAGGGACAGCCCTGGTGGGAACGGCGCCATCACACAGGCGAGCCGCATGAATGAACCATGAATGAGCCTGACGAGGTAACCAAATGGGGTGAAACAGTGCTTCTTGGGGCTAGCGGGAGCTGCATCTCTGCTGATGAGAATGCCCCTGCCTCTTGGCATGGCCTGTCCTTTCCCCAGGAAAACAGCAGATGCCCCCCCGTTATCTGCTAGTGGAGTTTATACCCCAGTGCAGACTCTGCACCTGGGGTAGGGCAGGGCACCAAAAGGAATCGGAAACCTGGCCAAACATCAGAGCAGAATGGGACTCTCTGGAGTGCTGGGGGTGTGGGCAGGGACGGCACGTGGAAGAGATGTGAACTGGGCCAGGGTGGGAAGCGATGGCCAGGGACAGGCTGTGAACAGCCCAGGCAGGTCTGCTCAGCCGACGGAGAGCGACTCAGATGCATTTTATCAGTCTGCGGCGAGGACTTCAGTGACAGGGCAAGGGACACCTGACATTTGCCGCTGGGGAGCAGAACATCTGTATGTGTCACTTGACCTGTACATAGCTGTGAGAACAATCCAGGCCCTGCTGTCTAAAGAGGGCTGTATCCGCAACCAGCATGTGCTGAAATCGCCCCACTGCAAACCCCTGGGCAGGGTCTCTAAGAATAACAGAGATTTCAGAGTCCACAAACAGCAGTTAGGGTGGGTCAGGGAGCTGGAATCCCGACACTCACCTGAGGTCCTGGGAAACCTTCCAGCCCTGGGCGCCCATCCACACCCGGAGCACCGTGGCCCCCCTGGAACACACAGACAATTATAGCACATTGAGACTTTGCCTTTGGCACTGAGAGCCCTGGTCCTTGGGGGTGTGAATCGCATTCTGCCTGCCTCAGGGCCCCACCCAGCTCTAGGCAGACCCCTAAACCCAGCAGCCACTCTGGGCAACTTTGCTCTAGGGTCCACATAAGGGTTTTGGGTGGATTCTGTATCACAAGACCACACATTTTACATATCTGCCTGATGACACTGTTGAGCATTTTGAAATATTGACCTGTCATTCCACCTCGCCACCCCTGCCCCCAGAACCAGTAAGAGTTTGCGTGATCTGGGGCATACAAAATTAAGTTCTAAACTACGAAATGCATGTATTTAACACTTGCTACAGCCATCAGTAACTATGTATTTGAATCACAGGGGTACAGGAGGAGGGGAAGCCCTCAATTTTCATTAGATACACCGACCACTCTTTTAATGTGAAAAATATTCAGCCCATTATAAATATATTCAATAATAAGAATAATTTGAACCAAATTCTTAAAGTTGGAATCATTATAAATGAATACTAGTGATCGCCCTCATTCAGACTATAGCTGAGTGCCCCAGGAGGAGTAATACGAGTCACGGCTTGTGATCTCCCAAAGCTAAAGCTGATTTCGTTAGGTCATTGCTACACACCACACCTCCCTGCCCTGCACAGAACATGGTCCGTGGCAGTTTGGCGCGGTTGCATACGCATCTCATAGATTTACAAGGTGCATCACTCTCACAAGAGCGCCTGTTTAACTTCAAAATATCCGGAGCGCAAGCACAGCACTGTCTGCTACGGTTTTGGGAAGGAGAGACTTGTCATCGCGGATCCATCCCTAATGGATTCCAAGCACTTTTCCCCACACACGCATGGAGATGTGCTCATTTTCCATTTTCTTTAAATGCTTCGGTTGCTGGGGGTAAAGAGCTGAGCTCTGGTGGTACCTTTGCCAATTTTTCCTGCCCGATTTCTGCCGTGTGTCCGACATGGTGGCACAATTTGAGTGTCTGTAGCAGGCAGCCACGAATTTGGCTGCCTGTTCAATGACACCA
The DNA here is from genome assembly GCA_003942145.1 of Platysternon megacephalum. NCBI lineage: Eukaryota > Metazoa > Chordata > Testudines > Platysternidae > Platysternon > Platysternon megacephalum. The sequence goes on from QXTE01000376.1 coordinate 94,957, forward strand.
AGCTCTGCTGCACTGATGTCACCAGCAAAGAGAGGGAGCATCTAGCACACAGAATCTTCAACACAGGGCCTTTGCCAAGGCCATACTAGTTAACCACTGTATCACCGCCTGAGTGCATGGGCAGCTAACAGCCCTGGTACCAGGTGAGCCTGTTCCTAATTAGCAGTAGCATGCATGTCTAGTCCAGCTCTCCCTTGGACTGGGGGGTTCCATGCTCACTAAAGATGCTGTGCCCTGTTTGCGGTAATGGTGCAAGAGCAAGACAAATACGTCAGTGTCATCTGATAACATGGATATTCCCACCAGTTCCTCTTTCGTGACCATCGCCATTTGTTGTACAAGGATGCTGTCGGCCTCCTCATGAGAGATGGCCATATCTTCTCCGTTGATCACTGCACCTCCCTGGTTTATTTCAATCGGGCTGCCACCTCTGCCTGTGATGATTAGCTTGTGCTTTAGTATGAGTCGTTAGTTAAACTTCTTGTCTTGAATGAGTTCTCTACAAAACTTATCAATCCACTGTGTCTTATTTTCAGTAACCATCAAGACAATTTTCTGTGGAGGTGTGACAGAGTGTACCAGGCCCAGAGGCCCCTGCTGTAGGCCACAGGGTCGTATCACACCCGCCATAGAAAAAGAGCAGTAGAGAAACCCTCCAAGCAGCCTAGAGAGACTGTGCAGGAGGCAGCCAATCAGAGAAAGGCTGCAGGGAGCAGCAAATCAGAGGGTTGCAGACCCATGTAAAAGGAGCGGCAGAGCAAGAGTCAGGCAGTTGCTGCCTGGAGCTGGAGGAGTGAGGACTGTGTTCTGGGCTGGCTGAAGGAGCAGCAAGACCACAGACAGATCAGCTGCTGGCAGGGACTGGGTGAGCAAGACAGAGGTCCTGGCTGGCTGCTGGGACTGAGCCCAAGACAGTTGCTGGCAGGGACTGGGGGAGCAAGACAGAGGTCCTCACTGGCTGCTGGGACTGAGTGAACGGACTTCGGCCCTATGGTAAGGGTGAAGCATTTGTGAAGGTGCTGGAGCAGGGGAGTGGGCCAGGGAACTGTAGCAGCACAGTGATTAGTTAAAGGGGTTTTGTTTTGTTGAATGCCCACAGACTGTGTGTGAGACTTGGCCGGAGGGCTGACTCACCAAAACCGCCTGAGAAACCAGCAACAGGGGTCACCACAGACTGAGGAAGGTGCAGATGCACACCCAGCCAGGGGGTGCTCACAAGAGGTGGGTACCACCTTGTTACAGGAGGTAGCTGTGTGCTTATACTCAACAGATGCACTCCGCTCGTTTCTGTTGCTCTGCTAGATCTTGTGACTCTCTTTGTGCTGAATTCTTGGTACCTGCCAAAGACAAGATACACATCACATGCTGCTAGCTTGTGCTCAAGGCAGACTTTGGAACTGGTCATAAAGTCCTTGATGATACCACCTGCTGACCAGTGAACTATCCAAAGAACTGCGGAACTGCCAATGACGAAGCAGGTAATTTCTTGTGAAGTATGTCTAGCTGACACCTCGGTCTGCAGCTGCTTCTTGAGGCTACACTGAACCTTGGTAGAGGAGCAACTCCGGTAATAAAATATGCTTGATGTCAACCTCTCATGAACTTGCTCATAGGCCGATCACTCTTGAATAGATAAGGCTAGTGTCCAATACCAACCTGTACATGCTTTTTTTTTTTTGTCACTGTCAGTGTCTCTACTACCCTTGACATTGTGTCATACAACCGTCTGGGCCAGCTACGTTAAAATTCTGGCATTTGGCGAATAGCACTTGTAAGAGTGTGTTCACTCACTGCTTGCGGTACCTCCTGCTGGCCGTCCTGGGAATTAGCTCTTGCGCGCTCCCTCCAGTGGTGTCTTCCCCCATCTTGTCTCACTCTGCGGCCCCGCTCACTCCTGGATCGGCAGTCTTCTCTTCGTGGCTTGGCCTCCGGCCAGGTCACTAAGGCCCTCCCCTTCCGGGGAATTCAAAGTCTTTCCAGACCCACTGTCTGGCTGGTGTCTCCCATGCCCTGGCCACTCCCCAGTGGCTGGTAGGGGAACCCAAGCCCACCCTCTACACGGGGTTCTAGTCCAGGGACCCTGTAACAAGCAGTCACGATCCAGGTACAGTTCTATGCCTTGCTGCTGTTTCTCTGGGCTTCTTCCTACCTATCTGACTTCCCCCCTCTCTGGGTTTGCCAGCCTCCAACTCCCTCCCCTCAGAGGGACTGCAGCCTACCCAAACACCAGCTCCCATCTGCAGTCAGTTACCTGGCTTTATACAGACCCTGCCTGTTCCTGCACAGATGAGCCTGTTCCTAATTAGCTGCCTCCAGCCTAAAGTGCCCCTGTTTGCAGCCTCAGTAGCTGATTGGGCCCTCCTGACGAGTGTGAGGAGCACATGCCATCACAATGTGTCATCTACACTGACCAATGGTGGTGCCACTCTACCACCAATGTCTATTATTGCCTCCTGGTGCTTAGTGGGGGTCTAAGGGATTGATGCACAGCTCTAGCTTCTTCAATGGCAGGGGCGGCTCCAGGCACCAGCGCAGCAAGCGCGTGCCTGGGGCGACAAGCCGCGGGGGGCAGCGTGCCGGTCGCCGTGAGGGCAGCAGTCAGGCAGCCTTCAGTGGCATGCCTGCGGGAGGTCCGCCGGTCCCGCGGCTTCAGCGGCAATTCGGCGGCAGGTACGCCAAAGGCGCGAGACCGGCAGATCAGCTGCAGAAACGCCGCCGAATCCGCGTGACCAGTGGGCCGCCTGCAAGCCACCTGACTGCCATGCTTGGGGTGGCAAAAAACATAGAGCCGCCCCTGTCCAATGGCTCTCTGTCCAGTGCATCTGCAGCAATCCTGGATTTCATTTCTTCTTTAGGGAGCACTTGTATATGCGCCTCACTGGTGTCTTTCATGTTTGCAATGTCTTCCACCAGCCAGCTGCACAGGCGGAGGCTAAGAGCCCAAATCTTGAGCGCCTCTGGCTTCAGGCTGATCCCAATGAGGCACTCATCTGTCGCCCTGACATGGCATCCCGGGAAGTATGCTGCCTGCCAGGGGCCCGTATCCGAGACGTTATGGAGGGATTGTTGAGGATCATCCGGCCCTCTATTACCCCATGCTACTCATCCATGTGGGCTGTAACAATACTGCGAGGTATGACCCTCAGCAGATCAGAAGTGACTACAGGGCTCTGGGAGTATGGGTGAGGGAGTTGGGAGCACAGGTGGTGTTCTCTTCGATCCTTCCGGTCAAGGGTAGGGGACCTGGCAGACACAGATGCATCCTGGAGGTGAATGCCTGGCTGCGAAGATGGTGTTGCCAGGATGGCTTTGGCTTCCTTGACCACGGGATGCAGTTCCAGGAAGAAGGACTACTCAACAGAGATGGGGTCCACCTATCGAGGAAGTGGAAGAGCATATTTGGATACAGACTGGCTAACCTCGTGAGGAGGGCTTTAAACTAGGTTCGTAGGGGGCAGGTAACCAAAGCCAACAGGTAAGTCAAAATCATGGTGACCCGGGAGAAGGTTCAGAATCTGGGGGGAGCAAGGGCTGTTATAGCAGGGATAAAGGAGAGACAAGAGAGAACTGGGAGGAGGGGAATTAAATCAGCATCTTAGAAGTCTGTATACTAATGCGAGAAGTATGGGGAATAAGCAGGAACTTGAAATGCTAGTATATAAACACAACAATGACATAGTTGGCATCACAGAGACTTGGTGGGATAATACACATGACAGGAATATTGGTATAGAAGGGTACAGCTTGCTCAGGAAGGACAGGCAGGGAAAAAAGGGAGGAGGTGTTGCCTTATATATTAAAAACGTATACACTTGGACTGAGGTTGAGATGGAAATAGGAGACAGACTTGTTGAGTCTCTGCGTAAGGATATAAGGGGTAAAAAACAAGGGAGATGTCATGGTAGAGGTCTACTACAGACCACTTAACCAGGAAGAAGAGGTGGATGAGGCTTTTTTTAAACAATTAACAAAATCTTCCAAAGCACAAGACTTGGTGGTGATGGGGACTTCAACTACTCAGACATCTGTTGGGAAAATAACACAGCAAAGCACAGATTAGTCAACAAGTTCTTGGAATGTATTGGAGACAATTATTTCAGAAGGTGGAGAAAGCTACTAGGGGAGAGGCTGTTCTAGATTTGATTTTGACAAATAGGTTGAACTGGTTAAGAATTTGAAAGTGGAAGGCAGCTTGGGTGAAAGTGATCATGAAATGATAGAGATCATGATTCAAAGGAATGATAGGAGAGAGAACAGCAAAATAATGACAGTGGATTTCAAGAAGGCAGACTTTAGCAAACTCAGGGAGTTGGTAGGTAAGATCCCATGGGAAGCAAGTCTAAGGGGAAAACCAACTGAAGACAGTTGGCAGTTTTTCAGAGACTTTATTAAGGGCACAAGAGCAAACTAGCCCACTGCATAGGAAAGATAGGAAGTATGGCAAGAGACCACCCTGGCTTTACCAGGAGATCTTCAATTATCTAAAAATCAAAAAAGAATCCTACAAAAAGTGGAAATTAGGTCAAATTACAAAGGATGAATATAAACAAATAACACAAGTATGTAGGGACAAAATTAGAAAGGCCAAGGGACAAAACGAGATCAAACTAGCTAGAGACATAAAGGGTAAGAAGAAAACATTCTACAAATACATTAGAAGCAAGAGGAAGACCAAGGACAGGGTAGGCACGTTACTCAATGGCGGGGGGAGAATAATAACAGAAAATGGAAATGGCAGAGGTGCTTCAAGAAGGTTGGTGGTGATTGGACATCTACACAGTGAAAATGAGGTAGGATAGAGGCTAAAATAGGAAAAGAACAAGTTAAAAATTACTTAGATAAATTAGATGTCTTCAAACACCAGGGCCCGATGCAATACATCCTAGAATACTCAAGGAGCTGACTGAGGAGATATCAGAGCCATTAGTGATTATCTTTGAAAAGTCATGGAAGACAGGAGAGATTCCAGAAGACTGGAAAAGGGCAAATATAGTGCCCATCTATAAAAAGGGAAATAAGGACAACCCGGGGAATTACAGACCAGTCAGCTTAACTTCTGTACCCGTAAAGATAATGGAGCAAATAATCAATCAATTTGCAAACATCTAGAAGATAATAAGGTGATAAATAACAGTGAGCATGGATTTGTCAAGAACAAATTGTGTCAAACTAACCTGATAGCTTTCTTTGACAGGGTAACAAGCTTTGTGGATGGGGGGAAGCGGTAGCCGTGACATATCTTGACTTTAGTAAAGCTTTTGATACTGTCTCGCATGACCTTCTCATAAACAAATTAGGAAAATGCAACTTAGATGGAGCTACATAAGGTGGGTGCATAACTGGCTGGAAAACCGTTCCCAGAGAGTAGTTATCAATGGTTCACAGTCATGCTGGAAGGGCATATTGAGTGGGGTCGCACAGGGATCCGTTTTGGGTCCGGTTCTGTTCAATATCTTCATCAATGATTTAGATAATGGCATAGAGAGTACACTTATAAAGTTTGTGGACGATACCAAGCTGGGAGGGGTTGCAAGTGCCTTGGAGGATAGGATTAAAATTCAAAATGATCTGGACAAACTGGAGAAATGGTCTGAAGTAAATAGGATGAAATTTAATAAGGACAAATGCAAAGTACTCCATTTAGGAAAGAACAATCAGTTACACACTACAAAATGGGAAATGACTGACTAGGAAGGAGCACTGCGGAAAGGGATCTGGGGGTCATAGTGGACCACAAGCTAAATATGAGTTAATAGTGTAACAACTGTTGCAAAAAAAGTGAACATTGTTCTGGGATGTATTAGCAGGACTGTTGGAAACAAGACACGAGAAGTAATTATTTTGCTCTACTCCACGCTGATTAGGCCTCAACTGGAGTATTGTGTCCAGTTCTAGGCGCCACATTTCAGGAAAGATGTGGACAAATTGGAGAAAGTCCAGAGAAGAGCAACAAAAATGATTAAAGGTCTAGAAAACATGACCTATGAAGGAAGATTGAAAAAACTGGGTTTGTTTAGTCTGGAAAAGAGAAGACTGAGGAGGGACATGATAACAGTTTTCAAGTACATAAAAGGTTGTTACAAGGAGGAGGGAGAAGAATTGTTCTTCTTAACCTCTGAGGACAGGACAGGAAGCAATGGGCTTAAATTGCAGCAAGGGCGGTTTAGGTTGGCTATTAGGAAAAACTTCCTAATTGTCAGGGTGGTTAAGCACTGGAATAAATTGCCTAGGGAGGTTGTAGGGGACTGGACTAGATGACCTCTCGAGGTCCCTTCCAGTCCTATGATTCTATGCCCCCATGGCTGCAGCTATACCTTGTGAAGGTGGTTTCAATGTACATATCCTATTCCTGGAACATAGTGCAAGACATCCTCATCCTTTGTGAACTGCTCTAAGATGCTACCTGGCAAGGATTCCATGGGTCGCAGGTAATATAACCCTTTCCGTGTGGAGCCCTAGGCATGGATAACAGTATGAACCAAAGTAGGTCTGGTCTTAGCAGAACCGTAACACACCAGGGATTAGCTCGCCAAGCACGCACCTTCCTGATCAGAGAGCATGGTACAAGAACATCCAGCGTTCTCAAGAGATGGTCCAGGAACAAACTGCCCCTCCTTAGAGAAGGACAGGAGGACAGGACCATGGATTTTGTTCAATCAGCAGGTACAAGGTACAGGAGAATGACAAAAAGCATGTGGAACAGAATGCATAACCTGTTTGTACTGATGTATGCAAGTTTGTATCGGCCATGGGGACGCTCCCTGTTATGCTATTGAGCCTTTACCTTGTCTCGGGCAGATGTGTGTTAGTGTCCCTGTGACCCATTGGACAGGGCGCTAGGACCGTGCTTTGCTAACAATAAACCGGGCTGAGCACCTTCGCCACCAAATCGAGCCTGTGGCCTTGAGTAACATTGAGATCTATGGATCAGCAGGCTGTATCGTGCCGCTAACGCCGGTGCTCCCGAACAGCAGAACCAGCAGCAGCAGAACAGCAGCGCTCCGCAGCACGACCACCTCCGTGCAGAGCGGGCATGCCCAGCTGCCAGGAAGTAAGGCAGCATCAGTGTCACAGTTTCTAGATGCAGCGGCCCATCTCCTCTCTCTACTCTTATGTACATCATCACGTCTCAGTTCGGGGTGGGTGAGGGGGAGGGACGTACTAGCAAGGTATACTGCTAATGCAGACATCACATACACCTCTACCCCGATATAACACGAATTCGGATAGAACGCGGTAAAGCAGTGCTCCGGGGGAGCAGGGCTGCGCGCTCCGGCGGATCAAAGCAAGTTCGATATAATGTGGTAAGATTTTTTGGCTCCCGAGGACAGCGTTATATCGGGGTAGAGGTGTATGTACCTTGGAGCTAACCATGTTCCATAACAAGATATTACTCTGACGTTTTCTTACAAATAACTGAAATCCAACAATGGTGGTTTCATGTGTCACCTGGCTTGTCAGTCAGGAGGGGCATGGTATCAAGGGCTCACATTTCAAAATGCTCAACAGTGACAAGGTGTCAGCAGGCAGGTTCTCTGAACTCAGGGTCTTGACATTCAGAATCCACAAAAAAACCCACCCCCACCGTCTGGACACTAAAACACGGTACTGCCCAATGCTTGCATTGGCTCCGGGTCTACTCATGGACTGGGCGGGGCAGGAGTGGAGCCATCATCCCTTCAGCTAGAACTCATAAGAAGGGGTTGAAGATTTTCGGAAGCTGTATGAAGTGATCCTACCTTTTGTCCTGGCAAGCCAGGCAGCCCAGGGCTGCCAGCGTCCCCCTGGAAGGTAAAGAACAGTAAATCAGTACGGAGGAGGAGCTCTCCTGTGTGCAGCATGGAAAACGTGTGCTGGAAATGTACGTTTCAGAGGTTGCATGGACCACCCCATGGCTCAGGCATGTGAGGGGGCCAAGGGGCTGACACCAACAAGCTGCCTGTGTCCATGCCATGGCTCACCAACACTGTCCTTCCTTCCAAGGCGAAGATTTCTCAAGGCACAAAGGGCAGTCAGATGGCTACTTCCCAATGACTCATCAGGAGCCGGGCCCCTACCTGCCCTTTGTGCCTCTGGAAACCGCCCAGGCTTTCAGAGCACTCCTGGAGAGGGGGTGGGCTTTGTCCCTGCATAAAAACAGCTCCTCGCTGGGAGAGGCGCCGTCTCAGCATGAACAACTCTGCTCTGAGGCAAAGGAATAACGAATATCACGGAAAAGTCCTGGGGGGACATCCTGGCTCCAGGGAATTTAATGGCAAAACTCCCTTCGCTTCAGCAGGGACAGGATTCCTCCCCATGCGTCTCCCTTGCAGACTGATTGTGGGGCAGCGCTCGGCTGGATACCCTATGTAATATGTACTACGAATCGGTCAGCGCTCAGAACGGACCGGACACGTGCTGGCCAGAACGACCACACAGAAAGGCTACTGCCCAGATTTTTTGAGACAACAGCATAATATTCTAACTCCTGCTTTTCTCTCCGCTGACTTCTGTACTGCTCCTGGGGCGTTCCCACGTGATCTGGTCAATGCCTATTAGAGAAGAGGGAAGGATCGTCTGTAACACACGCCAGAGTGGAGAATGTAGGAGGGCCGGGGAAAGTTCCCCACTCTGCACAGGAGGGGGACTCCCCCGAGAAGAGAGCTCCCCAGGGATGGGAGCTGGATCAGCCCCTGGGACTGGCCATTTCATCAGAGGACGCGTCTCACTGTACTGCTTGGCTGGGGCTGAACAGCTCAAGTCCTGCTAGGGCAGATAGGTACAAACAGATTCCCAATGGCTCCTGACCTTGAGTCCGGGGAGTCCCGGTGGCCCCTGTATGAACAGTGAATAAATACAACATGGTATCAGGCAAATGAGCCGAATGAGCGCGTGTCCCCTCAGAAGCCCCTGAACCGCCGGGTACTTTGGTGTTTGTTAATAATTTCACTGCAGAATGACACCAGTGGAGCCCCCAGGATCACACGCTGCCCCTGGGGCGCTGTCGCTCACTCCCAGCCAGCACCAGCAGGAGACGAGCATCCCCCGTCCCCTACTCTGCAAACACCTGCCCCTGCTGGCTTCACACTCCCTGCCTCACAAGCCGGCCTGCTGGGGGTCCGGGCGGGCGCTGCCCAGCGAGCCGGCCTGCTGGGGGTCCTGGGGGGCGCTGCCCGGCGAGCCGGCCTGCTGGGGGTCCGGGGGGGCGCTGCCCGGCGAGCCGGCCTGCTGGGGGCCCGGGGGGGGGGTTGGCAGCTCCAGGCTGGAGCTGCAGGCATGAAGTCCATGTATTTGGGTGGGGGGGTCATTTCCTTGCTTAGCACCCTGTGCAATGCCTGGTTTCCTGGGCAGGGTGGAAGAATCCTCCGGAAGGGAGAGCCAGGGTTAACTGACGGCCAGGGGGACTTACCTGTGGCCCTTCGGGTCCGCGCTCTCCAGGACCAGCAGAAAGGACCGGCATCCCCGAGCCTTCCATGTCTCCCTAGGGTAACAAACACCCGGTGAGATGCAAACCCGGCTCACTCTGCCACCCGGGGCCGAAACAAGGGCAGAGGCACGGGAGCCAGGCTGTTTTGCAAGGCAGAACCACAGCAGGCAAACAGCGCATGGGAGCGGTGTCAGCCGGGAGCCCAGGGCTTAGCCTTTTCTTCACAGAGCGAACCAGCTGTGGGATGTGGTACCCGGGGCACGGCACGCAGGCCTCCGAGCTCGGACAGCCAAACAGCAGCCGCCCGGGGAGCACCACCACTGTGCACAGCCAGAACCCCCAGGAACAGGCCCTTCCCCTCCCCGCATCTGCCCCAGAGCAGTGGGAAGGGAAAGGCTCCCCACACACTGGAGTTCTGCCCCACCACACAGCTGCAGGGCCGCCAGCTAAAAGCCACTCGGCTAGCGGGTCGCAGGTCAGAGCGAGGGGGCTGGGAACACACAAGTCAGCCCAGAGCGGGGGCCATACAGGCAAGAGCTGGGATCCCGTTAGGGTCCCAATGGAGGGTCCAATGCAGGCACCAGAGCGGGTGGACAACACGCTCCCTACGGGACCCCCTGAGTGTGGCCCCCCAGAGCACACGGGCAACGTGCCCCCGGCGGGATCCGCACAGAGCACACGGGCAACGTGCCCCCCGGCGGGATCCGCCCAGCGCACACGGGCAACGTGCCCCCGGCGGGATCCGCCCAGCGCACACGGGCAACGTGCCCCCGGCGGGGTCCGCCCAGAGCACACGGGCAGCGTGCCCCCGGCGGGGTCCGCCCAGCGCACACGGGCAGCGTGCCCCCGGCGGGGTCCCACCAGCGCCCCCGGCCAACCTGCCCCCGGCGGGGCCCGCACAGAGCACACGGGCAACGTCCCCCCTGCGGGATCCGCACAGAGCACACGCGCAAGGTGCCCGCGGGGGGATCCGCACAGAGCACACGGGCACCGTGCCCCCGGCGGGATCCCCACAGAGCACACGGGCCACGTGCCCCCGGGGGGGTCCGCACAGAGCACACGGGCAACGTGCCCCCTGCGGGATCCGCACAGAGCACACGGGCAATGTGCTCCCGACGGGACGCCACAAGTGCAGCCCCCCAGAGCGTGTGGGTAACGTGCTCCCTGTGGGATGCCCCGAGTGGGGCCCCCCAGACCACAGGGGTAACATGCTCCCGATGGGACGCCCCAAGTGGGGCCCTCCCAGAGCGCGTGGGTAAGGTGCTCCCCGCGGGGTGTCCCGAGTGGGCTCCCCCAGCGCAATGTGCTCCCTGCAGGACGCCCCGAGAGGGGCCCCCAGAGCACACAGGCAACGTGCTCCCCCTGCAGGATGCCCGCTAACCGATGGCAGGGAGAGAGTGTAAGGATTTCAGTCTGTTTAGCAGCCATGGCTGATACTTACAAATCCGGCCTCGTAGCCTGGCCCAGGAGGTCCAGCAGGGCCTGGGGGACCTGGTAGTCCTCGTGGTCCCATTGGCCCAGGAAGGCCTGCCAGCCCCGTTTCCCCTGGGGCTCCAGCCAGTCCCATCTCGCCCTTACCGCCCTGCAAGTGGGAACAAAAGGAACCCTGTCACACAGCCAGGCTATGGCCCAAGCTCTGAGGCCGCAGAGCCCGCAGGGGGAGGGTAGCTCCCGGGCACACATGGCCCTGTCTCGCCAGAGCAATGGGATCTAACAGCCCGGAGCCGAGGGGAGCGTTCCCTCCCCCTTCCCCCCCCAGCCGAAAGCACAGCACAAGCCAAGACTGAGCAGCAATTCAGACAAACAAAACAAGCGACCTGAGACCCATGTCAGTTACCAGCACTTTCCAGCCAGTCCCAGAACCGCCTACGCTGGCAGACTTCATTAGAAACACAGGCACATTTCAGGGAGGTGAGAAACTCACCCCTGTAGTTAGTGCCAGGTACGGTGAGGGCAGGTTCTGCCTCCTCACTGCTCTGCGGGGGTGCCCGTCCCCTGCCCTGCAGCACCCGTTCTCTCCTGAGCAGAGACTGCCGGACCCACCCCTGTATCGCAAGACCAGTGCTCTCTGCAAGGTGGAAAACGTCCCCCGGGGTGTGTATGTGAAACTACCAACCTCATTTTTCCTTAGGAAATGCTGCTCAAAAGCCTGCCAGGCTGGAAAGCCAATGAACTGAGTCAAGGTACCTCTCCACACACGTGCAAGGAAGCAAGGGAACGGCTAGCATCCCTCTGCAAGTTACAAAAAAACCCTGCACTGTGTCTCCTAGTACAATTCTGTATGTCCTGGGAGCTCAGAGCTTAGCCCAGCCCACGGCACGCTTCCCTCACCAGTCACACAGAGCCAGTCCAGGGGACGCTGCACTCAGAAGTTTGGCTTTGCATGACATTTCTCACTATCAGAATGTTAAGGCTCACACAGACGGTGGGCAATACAGAATGAAAATACAGTACGGAAGGAGCAATATTCCACAGAAATTGTGAACTACGTTAGCCACACATTACCAACGCCTGAGACAATAATAATGAAAAAGGTCAGCATTTCAAATGCTTTCCTGCTTGCACTGAACAAATGCCTTTACGAGTACCTATAAACCATACACTAGAGAGACCGGCCATTAACCCAGACATGCAATTAACCCAGGGCTAATTGCAAGCTTCTCAGGCTTGCGTTGCCTCAGTCTTTCACTAGTTTGTGTTCCTAGGCTGCCCCCAGACTTCTTTAAATCCAGTAGCTCTTTACGTTCAGTAACACAGGGCATTTCCACTTATCTCATGGAAAAAAATTCCAACCAATTTTGTAGCACAAAAAATGTAATTCCATAATTGAGAACACGCGATCACTCGCCCCCGGCGTGAGGCAGGCGGCCAGACCCCACATGGCTGGGCAGAGTTTGGATGCATTGAACTCAACCTTTGGCAACAGCCTCCTACAAACACAAGCTCAAAGAGCGCAGATTTGCCATTGATAACCTGACATGCAGAACCACACAGAGCAACTGGATTTAAGGGACTTGCGCCTGTCTAAGCCATGCCGTCGGCACGCGTGCACAGAGCCTTTACCTCGAACCTGGTCTCTCCCACAGGTGGGGATGTAGAGTAGTAAGAAAGCAGCTGTAGCAGGTAGGAAGGGATAGGAGGCAGGTTGCTCTGATTAGATGGGAAAAGAGTGAATGGAGACAGAGAGAAGAGGGACAAGAGAAAAGAAATAATTTCCTATGAGCACTGGTGGCAGAGCTGACGTTACAGCCCCACGGCGTTCCAAAACGACCCTTTGCTGGGAAACAGGCTCAGGAGTTCGTATTCCTATCTTCTGTTACGTCAGCACCAGATTCCACACGGGACCTAGCAACGAGCGAAAACCCAGGAGCCAGCTCCTGCCCTAGCTGGTGTAAATCAATGGAGCTCTGTCAACTTCATGTCTTGATGCCAATGTGCACCAGCTGGGCACTGGCCCTAGCAGCTTAGGTTTAGTACAATGGATCCATGTGCTTGCCCTGTGCCCTCCCACTACCCCCCCAGAAGAGCGTCCATGTGACTGGAGCCCAGGCCTTGTGACACATCCTGGAGAACTAAAGATCTAGGTCCCGATTCTTTCTAGCACTCAGGCCCGCGTTTAAGATGAAGCCTCCGTGTCTCGCTGCTGTGACTGAGTCACAATGGACCCAGTGCATGCTCCAGGGCTTTGGGGAATCGCTGTCTTGGCCCAGAGCTTCCGTACCCCGGTGCTCAGCCAGAAGGGCTTGAGTGGTTTTGTGGTTGATGCCCACAGACCCTCAGGAGGAAAATGTGTGCTTCCAGGCACGTGCTGCCCTCACCCAGCCCAGCGACAGGGATGGGAAGGTAACAGACATGATCATCATCAGTTATATGTGTGCTCTGGAGAGCGGGACAGAGGAAAGAGGAGGGACAGAACATAACACCAGTGGTGGGCAGAGGGGAACATGCAGGGAACGGGACCCACACCGGGTAATCAGGAGACTGAAGGAGCCACCGAATTGGCCGTGGGTAAATGGCCTAAATGTAGGTACTGATCTACTGTATTCATTCCCAATTCAAATACCTCTGTGCACTGCTAGTTGACCTGGGAATGGTTGTTTCAGGAATGGCAATTGCTGTAAGTTAGCTGGCCAGCACACCTCTTCTTATGTGGATCAACCCCTGGATTTGATTCTGGATTTTTATTTCTAACGGGGCATCCTATCTACTATTAAAACCTGATTAGTGTCACAAACTGATTCAGTGACAGAGCTGGCAACAAGATCTCCGGCCCCAGGCAGTGCCTGGCACCACGCTGCCGGCCACCACTCAGGAGACATGCGAGCGGCACATCACATGTCACATTTCCCCAGTCTCTTCCTGAACTTAGACACATGTCACAGGCCTGCCTGTGACGCCTGCCACGAGCTCTCCCTTCCACCCACCCTGGCTGGGTGCAGCCTGCAACTGCCCGAGAGCAGATAGATCCCCAATGGAATCTGGGTGCTGGTTTCCGAGTCACCTGCACTACAAGGGGAAGAGGGTAGTGTAATCTCGGAGCCAGACAACAATTCCGGGGGACGGGAGGTTACTGTACCTTGGGTCCAGGAGCTCCGGGGAGGCCTAGGTCTCCTGGGTCCCCCTGGGAACAAGAAGGGAAGGAAGAGTGAATCGTCAGACAGAGTGCGGCAGGCCAGGGCAGAGGGGAGAGCTGTCCGGTCCAGTGGCACACTAGGACAGCTGGGGGGACTGTGTAACCTGGAAGTCGTGGTGGGTTACCTGTTCACACACTACTTAGGAGTCCTTTCTCGACGCACAGCTGGGGATACAGTATTACCTCACACGGCCTTAGCTACAAGTCTGGGTACGCTTCTGCCAGCAGAGCTACCACAGCCCCGCACAAGATCCGATCCTGGGTACCCAGGACAGCTGCAAGAGCGACCACCAAGAAAGCTACCACAGTTAACCCAGGTGTGGTCCCTGATTTCTGGGGGTGCTGGCTCCCTGGTACACAGCGTGTGTGGAGCACAAAGGATCCTGCAGGGCGGGTGGCGAGTGCACAGACTCCAGCCAGGACAGTGAAGATGTGGCACGCCGGGAAGGACTGCAGCAGGCTTGCACAGCAGCCTCACACCTGCTCCACGCAGCGGCTGCATATCCCACACTCTGTCCACGAGGGGACGGTGGGAGCAGGGGCACCGTCCATAGTCCCGAGTCAGCCGTGACTGTGTGCTGGGGTACCCTGCTGCACCCAGCTCCGAAACGGGGCTCTGGGGTAAAGTGGTATAACAGCTGCAGGGGGACAGCCTGCGGGGAGTGGCTAGCACCAGGCTGCCATCGGCTGCGGGCGTGCTGGGCAGGGCAGATGCCAACTGAACTGGGGCGTGGGCTGCTTTATTTTCCACCCCCTGATAGCTGCATTTCCTGCCCCCTCCATTCGCTCAGCACACCAGCGGCATGCAAGTTCCCTCCAGCACTTCGCCACCTACCCCTGCTTTGGGCCAGGCTTGCTCCTGAACTGGGATTTCTTATGACGCTGTATGATGTGTACTATTCTAGCGCCGAGAAGCCCAGGCATGGCCCTGGATCCCTTCGTGCTAGGTGCTGCACAAACATAGAGCAAGCTCCCAGACTGCATGCACTGGCCTGCCCCCAGCCGCAGTTGTGATATATCCCATACTTTTCACTGCCCAAGGCAAAGGGGTACTTGTTCTGACTCCAGGCAGGACAGAGCTACCCCCAGGCTCTCGCCTGCCCCTAGCCAGTGAGTTACTGCAAAGACTCTGTGGTTCTAGCCCAGGCCACGTGAAGAGGGGGCACGTACCCGTTCTCCTCGAAGCCCAGGCTGGCCGGCCAACCCATTTTTTCCTGGAGGACCCGGAGGACCCTGCAAAGTTAGAGTGAGTTAATCTCAGTTGGAGGAAACATTTCAGAACTGGCATTTTCATGCTGGTTTATTGCATTAACTCTTTACATGTCAGAGGAAAAGGCCCAGCTGCCCTCAGTAGTACACGGCCACCCCCGCCAGGCTTGCCAGCCACGCCCCAACCCGGGGACGGGCCGTCACCCATGCCTGACTCATGGCCAGCCACACCCTAGCCTGGGGATGGGCCGTCACCCCCACCGGGCTCCTCACCAGCCACGCTCCAGCCCGTCACCCACTCCTAGAGCTGACACATTCCCTCGGGTGTCTCCATCCACTCTATCTCCCCCCAGCCTCCATCCTCTGACCACCCAAGCCAAAGGCAGCGCCTGAGTATGGCTGCTGTTCGTGTGCACCAGGCGTCCGTCCATCCCGAATTCCGACGAGAAGCACCCCCCATGCTCCAGCACCTCCAGCCAGAGCAAGGCCCAAAGGCCCTGGCGCTGGCCCTGCCATGGGAAATGTTGGGGCACTGCCCGTAACACCGGCAAGCACCAGCACAACGCTGGAACACGTCGCCATTCCCAGCACACGCCCCGCTCCATACTTACTGGTGGGCCTTGCGCTCCGGGGACGCCATCTCTGCCAGGCAGGCCGGGGAGGCCGGGGGGTCCTGGCAGCTCAGTGCTGTTCATCCCAAATCTTCCTGGCTCTCCTGGCAGGCCGGGCACCCCAGGAGGCCCGGGGGGCCCTGGTGGGCCTCGGGGGCCCTGAAAAAGAGTAAAGGATGTTTGGCGGCACGTGGGCACACGTTCTCCTGCGCCTGCAATGCCATCTCCAGACTGGGAGTCCCTCGGCATGCCACGCCTGCTGCCACGTGCCATGGCAGTCTGTGGAATGCTGCCCAACACCGGGGCTAAGCAAATGAAGCCTTAAAGACACAGCTGTAGCAACCCCCTTCCCTGCACTTCACCACTCACCCGGAAGCTTTCCAGATCGCCTCCAAACCCAGAGCCTTCCATGTCGATGAACGTCTGGAAGAGAAGCACACGGGCACAGACGTGACTCCCTTGTTTCCATGGAGCAGGGGAGCCAGCAGGCATTGCCAGCAGGGACTCGGCCCGCTTCAGGTCCCGGGGGGAGCGAAAGGTTCAATGGCCTGGACCTCTCCCCCAGCCAGGCCCCTGTTCCCGAACTAGCTGAAAGCACCTCCGGAGAGGCCAAGGGAGTCAGGCTGGATGTGGGGAAGAGCAGTTTCCTATCCACACCAGCCACAGAAAGCAGGGCAGTCTGACTACAGAGGGCAGACACTCCCCACAGGCAGACGCCCAGCACGAGGCTCAGGTGCTGCATGAACCCACTCACAGTAAAGCCTGAGCGGGGCTGAGGAGGTGCCCAGACCTTGGGCTGGCTTCTGCGTGGGGGCCATATCCCTCACGGAAAAGGTGCTGAGCCCTGAGCCCTGCTGCAGCCTCTGTCTATGGGGCCTGGCCTGCCTTTTCCAGCAGCACTGAGCGCACAGCCTCTGTCTACAGGACCCGGCCTGCTTTCTCCGGCAGCGTGGAGCACAGCATCTGTCTATAGGAACCGGCCTGCTTTCTCCAGCAGTGCGGAGCGCAGCATCTGTCTATAGGATATGGCCTGCTTTCTCCAGCAGCGCTGAGCGCAGCATCTGTCTACAGGTCCCGGCCTGCTTTCTCCAGGAGTGCGGAGCGCAGCATCGGTCTACAGGACACGGCCTGCTTTCTCCAGCAGCACGGAGCGCACAGCCTCTGTCTACAGGACCCGGCCTGCTTTCTCCGGCAGCGTGGAGCACAGCATCTGTCTATAGGAACCGGCCTGCTTTCTCCAGCAGTGCGGAGCGCAGCATCTGTCTACGGGACCCAACCTGCTTTCTCCAGCTGTGCGGAGCGCAGCATCTGTCTATAGGATATGGCCTGCTTTCTCCAGCAGTGCGGAGCGCAGCATCTGTCTATAGGACCCGGCCTGCTTTCTCCAGCAGCGCGGAGCGCAGCATCTGTCTATAGGATATGGCCTGCTTTCTCCAGCAGCACGGAGCGCAGCATCTGTGTATAGGACCCGGCCTGCTTTCTCCGGCAGCGCGGAGCACATCATATGTCTAAAGGCGCCGGCCTGCTTTCCCCGGCAGCGCTGAGCGCCCAACCTAGGTCTAGGAACCGACCTCCTTTCTCCAGCTGCGCTGTGCGCGCAGCATCTGTCTAAATGCACCGGCCAGCCTTCCCCGGCAGCGCTGAGCGCACCATCTGTGTATAGGAACCGGCCTCCTTTCTCCGGCAGCGTGGAGCACAGCATCTGTCTATAGTACCCGGCCTGCTTTCTCCGCCAGCCCGGAGCGCAGCATCTCTCTATAGGAACCGGCCCGCTTTCTCCGGCAGCACGGAGCGCGGCATCTGTCTATAGGTACCGGCCCGCTGTCTCCAGCAGCGCGGAGCGCAGCAGCTGTCTATAGGAACCGGGCTGCTTTCTCCGGCAGCGTGGAGCACAGCATCTGTCTATAGGACATGGCCTGCTTTCTCCAGCTGTGCGGAGCGCCGCATCTGTCTATTGGATCGGGCTTGCTTTCTCCAGCCGTGCGGAGCGCAGCATCGGTCTACAGGACCCGGCCTCCTTTCTCCGGCACCGCTGCACGCAGCATCTGTCGATAGGACCCGGCCTGCGTTCTCCAGCAGCGCTTAGCGCATCACCTATCTCAAGGATCCGGCCTGCTTTCTCCCGCAGCGCGGAGCGCATCATCTGTCTATAGGAGCCGGCCTGCTTTCTCCTGCAGCTCGAGGCGCAGCATCTGTCTGTAGGAACCGGCCTGCTCTCTCCGGCAGCGCTGGGCGCAGCATCTGGCTATAGGAGATGGTCTGCTTTCTCCAGCAGTGCGGAGCGCATCGCAGATCCCAAGGACCCGACCCCCAAACTCCAGCAGCGCTGAGCGCAGGATCTGTCTATAGGACATGGCCTGCTTTCTCCAGCCGTGCGGAGCGCAGCATCTTTCTATAGGAACCGGCCTCCTTTCTCCGGCAGCGGTGAGCGCAGCATCTGTTTATAGGATCCGGCCTGCTTTCTCCGGCGGCGCGGAGCGCAGCAGCTGTCTATAGGACACGGCCTGCTTTCTCCTGCCGTGCGGAGCGCAGCATCTCTCTACAGGACCCGGCCTCCTTTCTCCGGCACCGCTGCACGCAGCATCTGTCGATAGGACCCGGCCTGCGTTCTCCAGCAGCGCTGTGCGCGTAGCATAGGTCTACGGGCCCCAGCCTGCTTTCCCCGGCAGCGCTGAGCGCCGCACATCTGTCTACGAGCCCCCACCTCCTTTCTCCTGCAGCGCGCAGCGCAGCATCTGTCTACAGGACCCGGCCTGCTTTCTCCGGCAGTGCTGAGCACATAGCAGAATCCAAGATTCAGATTCCAAAATTTCAGTTTTCTTTTGGTTCCAAATCAGAGCGAAGAACTGACATTTCAAAATCTCTCATGGAACACAATTCAAAAATTTCATTTAGAAAAAGCTGGAATGACATTTAATCAAAACATTTCATTTCAACTTTATTGACAACTTTTCTGCTAGAGTATAGAATCATTTGTAATCTATTATAAATGTGAAACGTTTTGACTGTTATATCATACGATATAATATGATGTGACATGACAATAGTCAAAACATTTTGACTTTTATATTATATTATAAATGACAATATAATAGACTTTTATTTTATAAATTGGTGATTGGTTTTGGAATTGGTATTCCAATTGGTAATAATTGGTTTGGTAAATGATCCTTTGTTTACTCCACTCTTATTGTAACTGGTAATTTCCTATTGCAATTGGTATAACAAAATAGTATAAAAATAAAATTAAAAATAAAATAAATGACAAGGACCTATTAGACAATGACATGACAGAATAGGGAAAATGTTTCTATTATCTAAGATTAAAACAAAAGATTTTGACCTCATTGAAAGGAATAAACTCATAACTTTTCACTGAAAATTGATGAAACTGGTAAGTTCTGGTGGAAGGTTTGATTTCGTGGGATCGGCATTTCCCGACAATAAAGCGTTGCGTAGGGATAACTCTGGCCAGCTCTAGCTGTGAGCACCCTTCACATTGCAGAGTGGAGCTGCTCCGTTTTACTGCCGTACTAACTTCGCAGCAAGTGCCAGCTCCGCCAGCTGCTTAGTGCCATGGCAGGAGCCAGGATCTCTGTGCCCCTCAGCAGGAGGGTCAGCGCCAGGTCCTCGGACCCAATGCCACATGCCAAGTCTGTGCCACCCACAGGCCCCCAGGAACGTACCAGCTTGTCCTGTTTGGAAGAGAGACCTGGTGTCCCGGGTGGTCCGGGCAGTCCAGGGGGGCCTCTTGTGCCGACTCCAGGCTCACCCTAAGCACACAGAAGAGACGACAGAGCTTGTAACATGGGCTCTATGTTACTCCACTGCACATTAGCCAAACAAAACAGGGCGGTTCCAGAGATGTCATGCCTGGGGCCAGAGAGAACCAGTTAGACCCTCCCTCCATGCTGCCACTCAGCCCGTGTGCCAGGAACTCACCTTCTGCCCCTTGAGGCCAGGCTCTCCGGGAGTTCCAGGGAATCCCTGGGGCCCAACGTCACCCTGCAAAGGGAAACAAAGAGACTGATGGGGAGCCAGAGCCAAGGGCCTACTGCATCCCAGGGGTACACCGGGGGCAGTTCTCTGTCACAAGACAGACACAGAGCAATGCGGGGTCTGGAAGGGACCTCGAGAGGCCACCTAGTCCAGCCCCCTGAGCTGAGGCAGGGCCAAGGAAATCTCCCAGCTCATCCCATGCAGGTGTTTGTCCAGCCTGTTCTTCAAAACCTCCAGTGATGGGGATTCCACAACCCCCCTTGGAAGCCTGGTCCAGAGCTTAGCTACCCCTCAGTTAGATATCAGGGAAAACTTTCTAGCTCTATCTCCCTTGCTGCAGATTGAGCCCATGACTTCTTGTCCTACCTTCAGTGGCCAGGGAGAACCATTGACCACCATCCTGTTTGTAACAGCCCTTAACGTATCTGAAGTCTGTTCTCAGGTCCCCCCTCCGTCTTCTCTTCTCAAGACTGAACATGCCCAGTTCTTTAAGCTTTCCTCACAGGTCAGGTTTTCCAACCCTTTTCTCATTTCGGTTGCTGTGCTCTGGTCTCTCTCCAATCTGCCCATGGCTTTCCTGACGTGTGGCACCCAGACCTGGACCCAGGACTTCAGCTGAGGCCTTGCCAGTGCCGAGCAGACCGGGACAATGACCCCCATGTCTCACACACGACACTCCTGTGAATAGGCCCCAGAACACTAGCCTTTTTCGCAGGTGCTTTCTAAGCAGTGTTCCTTTAACACCCTGCTATGCTGTAGCTAAGCATGCTGCTGGGGGTGCCGGACGTGTTCTGGAGTGTGAGAGAGGGATTGTGCGTTGGCATGGAGCACTAGGAAGCATGCACTATATGGCAATGATTCAGCCAATCCCGGGTGGCCAGTCACATGAGTGTCTGCAGGTGGCACACGCTGACACCAGCACACTGGCAGTGCGCGGGGAAGCAAACGGTGACACTTACAGGTTTTCCATCTTCACCAGGATCACCCTAGAGTCAACAGAGATGGAGAGGTGTTAACGAGACAGATGTTCACCACCCAGCCGCGCCCTGGGGGATGCATCCGCCGGCTGCGCTGCCCCCTGGCTCCTCGGAGTACTCCCCATTCTCCCGCACCCAGCACCGATTTCAGCAGCACCAGCCAGGGCATTGGCCTACTCTGCCGGGCGTCTGTGCCGAAGCCCCTCTTCTCCCCACGGCACATCTGGGAGGGAGGACGAGCACCCCGAGATCAGACCAAACAGCCAAGGGTGGCTGGGCCTGTGCTGGCCCCAGCAGCTCTGTCAGGCGGCCCACAGGAAAGTGGGGTGGTGGGAAGTGCAGGCCTGGAGCAGGGAGGGAGGCAAGAAAGGGCAGCAAGGAGACAGGCAGAGGCAGGGGGCAGCTTGTAGGCATGGAGTGGTAAGGAGAAAGGGGAGCTTTCTAATCTCATTCAGGTGGGACCAGTGGAGAGGGAGAGGAGACGGGGACAGAGTGAAGGACAGAGCAGGTGGCAGCCGGGGGAAGGCAGGGTCCTGGGCAGCAGAGCCTTGGGGCAGTAGGGGACAGATGCAATGCAGCGGGACCCAGCCCATAGCCAGGATGCAAAGGGACAGGGTGTGTGGGGAGGGCCGGCGAGGAGCATGACAGGGCCCTAGCTGGACAGAGGGAGCTCTCTGCAGCCAGCACCGCAGGGTCCCGATAGTACTCCGCTGGCATTTCCTGGGGCAGGAGGGCATCTGCTGTCCCCCATCCCAGAGAGAGCCCAGCAGCCCCCAGCCTGCTCGGGTTGAGGGTTTACTCACAGGCTCGCCGTCCTTGCCAGGGAGGCCGCCTTCCCCGGGCGGCCCTGGGGGGCCTGTTGGTCCTGGAGGCCCGGTGACCTGCTCCACCACAGAACCATCCAGGCGCTGCACCGTAGAGCCAGGGGGCCCAGGCGGGCCAACGGGGCCGGGAGATCCCTGGGCACCTGGCTCTCCTTTCTGCCCCTTCGAGCCGGGATACCCAAATCCTGCACTTCCCTGGGGATGAAAGGGGAAACCATGAGCCACCAGCCGCGCTCCCCGGCCTGGCCTGGGCACTGCCTGCGGACAGGATCCCCAGTTCCCCTGCTCCCTCGCTCTGCACTGATGCTGTGCCCTGGAAATGCCAGGCTTTGGCCTCGCAGAGCTGGCTGGGGCCAGCATGGGCCCAAGGGGCAATACAAAATGCCCACCTAGTTCCCTCAGCCAGTCCCACATTGAGAAGGAACGACTCGCCTCTGGGATTCCCTGGCTTGGCTCTGGCTGCGCACACGTGAGCCTGGAACATGCAGCCGATAACACTGGAGTCCAGTGCTCCCAGCCCGCCCTCCACCACCTTCCACACAGAGGCTGAACTGGCTGATTTCCCTGCCCCAGCCGCCGTTCTTGGCCTGAGGGCTCCTTGGAGTAGGACACGCCAGGAAGGGGCCTGGTACATAGCAGGTCCTGTTACTGAGACAACGCCAATCACCACCACCATGGTATCGGATACTGCCACGGGCCACACTAAGCCAGCGATTCCAGTGATCCAGTCTGCTCCTGAATGCCCGGGGAGGGTTATGAGCTGTGCACTTGGGCAGTGTGTCTGTTGTGAGACAGCAGCATGCCACACACCTGCTGTGGAAAGACAGGTGCTCTGCCTGGCTCTGGTGTCACTCCCAGCTTTCCTCTCCCAGGTCCTGTCACACCCGAGCGGCCATCAGTGTATGCTCCCTGCCAGCCGGTCTCACAGGGACTCGCTCAACACGCATGTTTGTGGGGGGCGAAGATGCCAAGCCAGGGGAGTGAGGGGTGCATGAGAACTGAGCAAGGCCCCAGGGATTTCCGACTCAGCACTGGCACCAGCCAAGCAAACTAGAGCCAGTGGATTCCTGTGCGAACCTGGGCCTGGCTTCCCGACAGGCTGATCCTGGGAAGCCAGCAGGTGCTCTGGCTGCTCAGCACCACAGGAAACATGACTCGTCTAGTCAGTCTCCGCAGCTAGGGAACGGTGCCTCTCGCCGACACATGGACAGCACAGCCGAAGGCCATGCCACAGGCCTGGGCCGACACCCAGCGAGAACGCCAGCCAGCGAGAGTACAGCTCATTGGCACCCTGCCTGGGACCCCCCCCTTCTATACAACACCCTGTGGTCACCGTGC
Organism: Platysternon megacephalum; assembly: GCA_003942145.1. Lineage (NCBI taxonomy): Eukaryota > Metazoa > Chordata > Testudines > Platysternidae > Platysternon > Platysternon megacephalum. Next base: position 117,954 of record QXTE01000376.1, read on the forward strand.
TCACCTTAACGCCCAGGTCTCCTTTTTCTCCCTGCAGAATAAAAGAGCAAAACATCATTGCGTCCGACAGGCGTGCTCGTTTACCCCCGGCATATCATGGCGCGTGCTCCCCTGACAGCACACTCAGCGCACACGCTGCTAGAGCCAAGCCAGGTGCTTCCCAGTGCAGCTCCGTACAGGGGAGTTCAGTGCAATTCAGTCTGCTGGAGCCTGGACATTACCACCCCTAGGAGAGGTAGGAACGTCAGCTCGGCCCCCACGCGCACAGCTGCTGAGAAGGAGTCTTTCACCGGGGGCTCAATCCAGTCTCCGGCCACCCTGCTGACATCAGTGGGTGCTGGAGGCTGTCGGCACCAGGCAGGGCTGCTCTCCTCATGCTCATCTGGCAATGCATGGGGACAGACTCTGCGCACACACTGCTTCCCTAAACACGGGGGACACATTGGGAGCCGCTGGGATTTGCCCAGAGTGAGTGTTTGCAGGGCTGGGCTGCTTTGCTCGAGAAGAGAGCCTCTCTTGCCCTAGCCCTGCCATGCCTGAAAGACACGGGGAGCAGGGGGGAGCTGGCCTGCAGTCAGAGCACAGGAGCAGGGAGGGGCTGCTGCCTGCTCTGGCACAGCCCGAGGCCCTGGAATGGGCGGATGGTGAGGAGCGCCTCACACCATCACTCGCTGCAGGAGGGGGAACTGCTCAGCTGTGCCTGACAAGCCCTCCGCACGCCTTCGCTCTTTGTCCCAGGTCAGAGCCCTGCCCTTGGTCTCTTCTTCGTTGGCTCTTCCTTACTGCCTGGCTTACTGTCATCTCCCTTTCCCTCACTCCCCGATCCTCGCCAGCAGTGCCCAGGCTGCTGGGTCTGCGGCACAGCCAGAGACTGGAGACTGACATGCCCGGCTCTCTGCTCTGTTCCCCGCTGAGCCCCACTGCTGCACTGCACACGAGGGGTGCTCGGCAGGCCAGGGGCTCCAGGGACTCTCCCACTGAGGCAGGAGGAAGGGGTGAGTGCGCTGGTGTGTCTGCAGGCAGGAGCTGTGGTGGGGGGAGGTTTGTAATGTGCTTCGGAGCCCATGGATGAAGCTGCTAGAGAAGCACTGACCTTGTCGCCTCTGGTGCCGCCGGCTGCTAGAACCCCGCCGGTTCCGGAGTCCCCTTTTGGGCCACGTTCACCTTTCTCACCTTTTGGACCAACCCTGGCTGGAATGAAGAGCCACATGCGGTTACAGGGGAGGACGCAGGGCCCTGCTGGACAGTGCTGACTGCTCTGCTTGGGCAGGGCTGGGGTGTGGGACAGCCACACCACACACAGCGAGTTGTGCTGAGGACACCCGGGTGTGAGGCCTGGGCAATCTGGGGCTCTCTGACACTTCCCCACTAATGGGGCTTGCACCAGCTGCCACAGGCGCTGACTTTGTCCTTTCCCGGAGGATGCTTGACCCCCGCTCCGCCCCAGGCCCCACCCCCACTCCACCCCTTCCCTCAAGCCCCCGCCCCGCCCTGTTCCGCCTCCTCCTCTGATTTAGTTGGGGATTGGTCCTGCTTTGAGCAGGGGGTAGATGACCTCCTGAGGTCTCTTCCAACCCCGATAGTCTATGATTCTCCCCCGAGCATGCCCTGCTCTCGCTCCTCTCCCTCCCAGCACCTCCTGCATGCCCGCGGCAGGTGAGAGGCACTGATAAGGGGGCTGCCGGTGGGTACTAAGCACCCACTATTTTTTCCTGTGGGTGCTCCAGCCCCGGAGCACCCATGAAGTCAGCGCCTATGCTAGCTGCTGCCCCCAGCTGCCTGATGGCAGAACAGCCGGGGAGTTCTGGTGGGGGACCCCCTTCCCCAGGCTGTTCATCTCTCCATCTTTCTAGACAAAGGACTTCGACCTTGCAATGCTGCGCACAGCAACAACTAAATACCCTTCCAAATCGGGGCCTAACTGATTTAGGAGCCTAGGTCCCATTTTCCAAAGGGAGTTAGGCACAATCTCACCAACTGTCAATGGCTCCTGCCTCACTGCCTCAGAAAGCGAAACGGAGGAAACGCCACGTGTGACGTCACAAGCGCAGTGTTAGGGCTTCCCCACAGACTCCCACAGAGGGGGAAGCTGAGATCCCTGCGTCAGCCCCACCCCTGCTGGGAGCAGAAGAACAGATAAGGCAGGCAGGCCATGCGAGAAGTCCCTCCCAGGAGGCTCAGCCTGATGTATCTGAGAGGTGCTGGGTAGGACAGCCCCCCTGACCTGCTCTCGTGCCCCCCTGAACAACCAGCATGGAGACATGGAGGGAGCTCACAGCTTCAGCCAACCCCACCACTTTGCATGGATCTAGCTACTGGCACGTTGAACACATGCCCCAAACAGATACGAATTCCTCAGGCTCCATGGCAGCAGCCTGCATGAGCCTCCGGACAGAGGACCCCCAGAGGACCCCTGCTTCGGGGACGCCACAGAAAAAGGTGGCTCCACTCGCCTATCTCAAGCCAGCTGATCAAGTTTGAGGCATTTCTAGTTTCCACCTGCTCCAGGTCATTTGCGGATGTTGCCCCTGCTTAACATCTCTGCAGGCTGGGTGGCAAAGGGGCAAATTACCTCCTGTAGAAACTTGCTGTGGTCCTTCCACTTTGAGTTGCTCAGTTTGCAGCTGAGAGCCCACGCTTACTTTCTCCACTGTCTCCCCAGCGGTGGGGGGAGAAGTGACCGGGGGAGGTTCCGGGAGCCGCGACAGAGCCGGGATCCCCTGCGCAAGACCAGAGAGGGGAAGAAACTTGAATAATTGAGAACAAAACTCCCTATGCAGTCGGTGAGGCCCGTCGACATTCCAGGCTGGGCAGTGGCACAACAAGCACTTGTTTCATTGCTTACTGGAGGTGGTTACAAAGAGTAATGGGGAGTTACAGAATCAGAGATCCCGAGGCCAGAAGGGACCGTTGTGATCATCTAGTCTGACCGCCTGTATTGCCCAGGCCATAGGACTGCTCTGAATTAACTCCTGTTTGTACTAGCACAGGTCTTGTAGGCAAACACCCAACCCCGATTTAAACACTGCCAGGGATGGAGAATCCACAGCCCAAGTTAGTATTTGTATTAGTGCTGCAAAGCAACACTGCATTGTAAAGAAGGTTTTAAAACCCAGAGTTAACCACCCAGAAACAAAAAGGAGGAGATGGCCACATTTGTCACTAAAAGGGGACCCATGAAGACACTCACTCTGGCCCCAGAAATGCATATGCACAGTGCACTAAAGACAGGAGAAAGCTCTGAGTGTCCTGATGAGCCAACAGCCCCGGTTTCCCCCTGACCTTTGTACCAAATGCTGCTGCTGGTGGGCTCGACGCAGCTGTCCTTATTCCAGCAAAGTGCCAGCGAAGCACCCTGGGAGTTTTGCGTGAGGAAGGACTGCAGGATCGGGCCTGGTGTGTATAAGGGAATTCAGAACGGTGCTATGTTGGCACTGGATTGGATGAGAGCCCAGGAGAAATACTTCTAGCCATTACTCCTGTCCAGTCACTGGATGGCGTCGGCATTCCATGTTCAAATGTAAGGCAGTAGCATGTCTGCCCTGTCTCACGGGGGGTGCTGTCGGCTACCTTTGGCTTGCAGAAATGTTCCTGTTTTGTGGCCCACCCCTCAAATAAACTGGAGGGAAAATATCCTGCCTTTTCTCCTGCGTTTGACATCTCCGATGTAGACAGGACTGATTCCTGCAGGCGTTTCACAAACCCGGAGACTGCTTTCCAGCCGGCCCACTCCTAGTTCTCATCTCATACATACCGAATTCAGCATCCAAAGCATACTGGGAGCAAACATCAGCTGTGAAGTGGGAAAATGAAGGCTGGGCTGCAGGGGGTGCCAGTCTTTCAACCCCAGCAGGTCCAGCTCTCCACCCCAGAGGCCACAAGCACAAGGCCATACCGCCAGTTTCTCTGTCCTGTTCTTCTCCCTTCATTCCACTAAGGAGCACAAAGGGAGCAGAGTATATAGCTGGAGACTGCCCAGCACGGGGCACACCTGGCTTCTCCCTGCCCCTCTCTGCAGCCCTCCGCACAGGGTGCACGTCACAGAGGCCACGATGATCATCTAGTCTGACCTGCAGAACACAGACTGAAGACTCTTGCCCAGCGACTCCTGCCCAGTAAGTGATGGCTAAGCTAGACCAGGTCTCTTAGAACGACATCCAGCCTTGATTTGAAGAGCCCAGAGATGGAGAACCCTGAGAAAGCTGCCCAGGTGAAGCTGCCTCACTCCCAAAACGGGTACCTGATTTCTGTCCAGTTTCAGCTCCCAGCCACTGGATCAGGTTCTCTCTGTGTCTGCTAAAGAGCCGCCAGCCATCACAAATCTCCTCCCCACGTGGGTACGTAAAACCACCAGCAAGTCGCCGCTTCACTTCTCTTGGATAAACTAAACAGATCGAGCTCCGTCAGGATCTCACCATTAGGCAGGTTTTCCAGACCTTGAATCATTCTTGTAGCTCTCTTCTGACCCCTCTCCAATGTTCAATGTCCCTTCTGACGTGTGGAGACCAAACTGGGATTCCAGCGATGGTTTCACCAACGCACTATGCAGAGGTAATACCAGCTCCTTACCCCTGGTTTACATGTACAATGGGGGATACCACCACCTGCGGCCTTCTAGGCAAGGCTCCATGCACGGCTGAGTGCTAAGGGCTCTCACATGCAGATACGCAAACACCAGTCGAGAGATGTCAGAGCAGGACTCAAGTCGTCTGGCTCCCAGCTGAGCGCACTGTCCCCTGGGCAGGGAGGGATCTCAGTGAGAGGGAAGTTTCTCTCTCACGCCCCTTTCCTCAGAAACATGGTACCCTCGAGAGCGCTGTCACCGGCGGGAACTGACCTCTGGCTGCACCACGGTGTGCGGCTGTTTGGACGTACTCTCGGGGGGAGGCCAGCTGTCAGCCGGGGGAGGAACACAGCATTTAAAACGCCAGCACTACCACTGCTCTACAGGGAAGCAGCGATGGCCTCCTTGGAACAATGGTGTCCACGGGTGAGTGTTACCGTGCGCCAGCATCCAGCTAACATTCCCCAGAGTGAGGCATGCCTGGTGCGCCAGCCAACCTTAGCATAACCAATCCTGCTGAGGTAGCTAAGCCAGGCACCGTGTCACAGCCTAAGTCCTCACTGTCCTCAGCAGCAAGGAGCCATGCCAATGTAATACTTCGCCCATTCCAGTCATCATATTCTCACTTCCTTTAGGCAGATCCTGCAGGAAGGACACTGGGAAAGGGAGGTTCAGCCAAGCAAAGCCCCTTTAAAAATGGCTTTGTGGGATTGCAAAATTACTGCCTCTCCATGATTTCCACCTCAAACGTGTTCTGCCTACATGGCCAGAGAGTGCTGTGATTTTCCTTGTGCCAGCCCTGCAAACCACCTGGAGCTGGGACGCACAGGCCAGGCATCACCACCGGTAGTAAAGCAACGGTGGGCCGGATCAGGCCCTTAGTGAAGCCATGCAACCCAGCTGACCTCAAATCAAGCTTTCACTGATATCGGATGCTGTGGAACTGCAGTAGCTTTGCAGAGCTTTAACTGATTGGAACGTAAACAATTCTTTGGCAGCACACGGCGACACCCAATCTGCTCTGTAACTCCCACAGCTGTGCTGTCTCTGCAGGGCGATCGGGGATGCAAACAGCAGGGTTCGGTAGGTCGGCACACGTGACTCTGAACACACTAAGAGAGCAGACTGTCTTGGTGCCATTCGTACTGAGTCACTTTTCAGAGCAGAGCCGCTGGTGGAGAGAGTCGGCACAGAGCTATGGCACTGGGGCCAGAGTTACAGACGTTCTGTCGGAGGCTCCGCAGGTCGACGAACGCGAGTACTGCCAACACTCAACCGCAGAACACACCATGAGCAGGAAACGCCAAGTCCTTTTCAAATCCACCCTCCTCAGCTGCTCCAAAGCATTAGTGCACTGCATCATCCCCCCTGCCCTCCAAACCCATCCTTCAGAACCCAGACACACTGTTTGGATTGAAATCTGAACTCGTGATGGTAAAAAGGCAAGTTTCCAGGTGCTAATGCACATCTGGAGGAAAGAGAAGGCTTAATAATTCTTTGGACTCTTGGAAACGGAATGAAATCTGGTCTTGATAACTGAAATTTCAAGGCATAATGGGCTTTACGGTAATTCAGGGCTGAATCATGATGCCATGGCAGCAAGATAAGGCAGTTGTGCACCCTACTTTCCTGAGCAGGCAGTACAGTAACTGTACTACATATGTTACAGACGCTTTCCCATTACAACCCAGTGGATCAGGCCAATGGCTGCTAAGAGCATGTGTGGGATTTTGCAATCTGTACAAACTCCTAAAACAGCCTGCTTCTGGGATGCTCCTCTGGAGGGACACCGCAGAGAACAGCAGCAGGCGTGGGCTTTCTATTGCGGCCATACAGCAGTAGGTAACACGCAGGGGAGAGATTAGACACTAGCCTGAATAGACAGCCAACTCCTAGCCTGGGGAGTTAACACTGCAAGCCTTCGGGGGTCTGGTTCAAAGGAAAGCTCTAATTCAGTTACCAGTCTCTTCAGATTCTCAGCCAGTTTTCAGATTCCCCGTTGGCTTTTGTTCCAGATCCACTAGTTAAAATGTGTGATACAACCTGACTTACAGGCATGGAACTTCTCCGTGGCTCAGTGCATCAGGGAGACGTGGTCAGGACAGCTGGCACGATCCAGGGTAAAGCACCGTGCTGTTCGCGCCTTTCCCAATGGTGTCACTGATGGCACGAGATTGGGGGGGTGGGGGGAGAGAACCAGCCACAGGATAAAGGCTGTGGCCCAGGAGCACATCACAGAAAACATAAGTTTATGTCAACAAGGTGTTTACTTCCTGCACCTCTGGGCTGACTGGAAAGGGAGAAATCAGGACCTCAGGCCACCACTCGTCTTAACCTAGGAAGACCAACCATCCATTGGCAGAATGACTGCCAACTCCCCCCTGCTCTCTGCTGCAGTAGCCTTTAGCCATGTTTGATGGGGCCTGTACCTGGAAGGGAAAAGCAAAGCCAAGCCGGAAAGGAATGCCCTTGGGCCCACGGCCTCAGACTCACCCGCTCCCTTCCTGATAGGTGGGGCCTTTCTTCAACTCCACTTCCAAAATCTCCAGACGCCTACATCATTCCAAAGGAGCGGGGGAGAGAGAGAGGGAGACACGGTCAGCAGACAACATATCCAGCATACCTGAGTGTTCTGATCAGGGTACTCAACAGCACGGGAAATAAAACCCGCATTCTCCTGGTGGAAAGTGTGCGTCTCAAACTGCCTTTGATCACCTAGCAATGAGATCCTTCTCCTGGTTGCTGAGAAGGGGTTTCCGCCTGTTCCGGGATTCACTTTGGGTCCCATACTGATTCTAACAAGGACTTATAAGCCCAAAGAGTCAGCTGGTCCCACCAGTGGCACAGGCTGTTCACTAACATGACTCAATAAAAAAACCAAAAGGGGAAATCCTGACTCCGTAGAAGTCAATGGGAGTTTTGCAAATAAATTCACTTAGGCCAGGATTTCACCCTGGCTTAGTGCACAGAGGGGGCTTTGGCTAGGAACTAAAATTCATAACAGTCACTTGACACTAGCAGCTGGTTAGCCTGTTTCCTCCCCCGTGGCAAGCCTCAGTGCCCAGGGGAGCAGCTGGAGAAGACACGCCCATTAGTAATGGCAGGAGGCGATACTACCACCTGGGGTCTAGTCTTCCATGAAATTCCTGGACAAACCCCCAGCCATCAAGCACTGGGATAGGGCAGATCTCCTGTGCTACCGTCTGACCTGTTAAGGGAATGGGGGATGATGAAGAGAGAAGTGTGAGTGCCCATGGGAGTTCCTGTCTGGGCGTGAGGACACTGCATTGCCCACTCTCCTCACCCACCTTGGACGTTGCTATTTCACAACAGCAGTTGTATCTGGTATGGCAGGAGCCTGGGGCAGGTGCAGAGAAGAGAGACTTCACACAACAAAGAGCAGACCAAAACCACACAATATAATCTATATATTTTTAAAGCTCATGATTTTTGGTCCAATCTCATGATTTGTTGGGGTCAGCTCATGATTTTTGGACATTTGGGGTGGGTGATCCTGTGTGGTAAATTGCATATTAACTTCCAGCAAGCGATCTGCTAACAGCTGGAACCAAGGTAAGTTCTACACCCCTCTGTGTAAGCAAACCACAGCTACAATACCGAGCCATGGCAGACAGCACTCACCACATCGGTGTCCTCCTCCTGCTCTTCACACTGGAGATCAGCTGCCTGGCGCTCACCTGTCACTTTCAGATCTGCAATCAGCCCCTGTAAAACACATACCAGCAATCACCACCAGCAAACAATGCAATACATCATGGGTAGCTTGCGGGAGAGTGTGTTATCAGAGTCTGTTGCCACTTGACAGTGGCCGTCCGCCTGTTAGCTCACTGGCTGGTGGGAAAGGTTCACAGTGTGAACTGCAGGCAGAGACAACCAAAGGCAGCTCCCATTTCAATTGGCCGGGGATCAAGTCCAAGGAATCTGATTGAGATTCTCCTGCAGTGATGCATTCCCAGGGTAAGTGAATCAGAGCCTGTGCTTAATCACAGTGGCTTGCTACTTTCTTAAACCAGGGCCAACACAGCTAATGCACCAACTACAAACTTCTGGGTTTAATCGAGTTGTTTCTCAGGAGTTCTATGGTGTGAATTCCAAACACTTCTCACTAATGACTGGAAGGGACCCTGAAAGGTCATTGAGTCCAGCCCCCTGCATTCACTAGCAGGACCAAGTATTGATTTTGTCCCAGATCCTTAAGTGGCCCCCTCAAGGACTGAACTCCCAACCCTGGGTTTATCAGGCCAATGCTCAAACCACTGAGCTATCCCTCCCCCACAACGCTCAGTGTCAAAGCTTTGGGGGAAGGATGGAATGAGCCCATCCTCTCCAACCAGCAAATAGTTGCCTCCTCCTCTCTGCACCGTGTGGGCCACAGCGGAATCAGCTCTTCACATTCTCATTGGCACTATATGCAGTGAGGTGGCTGGCTCTTGAACTGTATTCTCCCTAATTTAAGAAGTCAGCCAATTGCTGTTATGAAGCACAATTAACCTGGGAAGATATGAAGCCTGTTTGCACACAAATCCAATTTGCCACAGTCTTCTGTTATGTAAACGGCAAGCAGTTAAAGGATTTGTTCACCTTGCTTGAAATAATGTTTCCTCACAGCTGTGACCCATCTCACCACAACAGATTTTGAATTTGCCAGCCCCATATTGACCTCCAAAAAAGAAATGGCAGAGTCCTGCCGATTTTCTGAAGGGTTTAGTGCTATTCAAATGCAACTTTTAAGGGCTTGCCTCATAGCCACAAAAACCGGACATGGGGTTCATAGTGGTTTTAGGGCCATGGTTTACTCAGCTTCCAAACTTTAAATGAACTCCTGACAGGTCTCTCACGTGTAGGCCGTGAAGAGAGGCTGGAGCAGGGTCAAACGGGCTGCAGTTATCCCGTGGCACAAGCAGGGAGAAAGACCATGCCCATGGAGAAAAATGGCCTTTTTCATTCCTCATATAAAAAACTCTTCACTGTGAAGTGTAATCTCCCAAATTGGCAATAACTGCTCTGTGATCGGGAGTGTTTTTGCCATCATGTGTTACAGTGGAATGTGACGAGATACAGTGAATTAGTTACACAACAAAGAACAATGGATTTGGTCAATTCCGATTTGGTCGATTTTTCTGGTGAGATAAAAGCAGATAAAACTGGGAACCTCATTTTTTGTCATAAATTGAGCTCTCAATTATGTCAGGTTTCACACATTCAACAGCAGTATCAGGACAAGAAATGCCAATGGTTTTCCCTCCCTGCACCATACTCTCAACTGTGCTGAAGAGATGACACCATTTCCACTGGCCAACCCGCTCCGATTGCTAACTAGGTGTCTGACCAGTGTGGCATGCCAGAGATCAAAATTACAAGGGAGAAAACACGTCTGAACTGTTTCCTAAGAACTATTGTTGACAAAGCATGAGATAATTAAAGTCAGGGCAGGAGCTGCTACCATCGGTCTGGGACGCGGACAGAGAAAATCTCGTACTCTTCTCTGCTAGGGCCCAACACACCCAGGGGCAGAGAGCCAGCTGTGACTATGCATCACGTCAGTGCCACTCCAACTCGATTTGAGGGCTGGCAGACACGTGAGCCTCGGGCCAGTCCTCAGCCCAGGGGGGAATTGCCACCCTAGAGAAGAGGATGTCACGAGCTGCATATCTGAAGCTGGCAGCTGACTGTGGTGTTTGTGTGCAGCCAGTGTTCACGTGTGCATCCCCCACACAGCCCTGTCCCTTGCTGATTTTCAATAGCCCACGTGCTCGGAAAGAATGGAGTGCAACCGAGCTCTTCCCCAACCGCCAAGGAATCCAAGGCTCCTAATGCTTCTCCAGGGCCGCGTGGTGGGTTGGGGCTCTTCCCTGGGACTCCACACACTGGGCCAGGGCCGGGGCCAGATTAATGGCAAGGCGGAGAGGTGGCCTCGCCAACCCTGAGTGTTGCTGTGATACCGTGCGCCAGGTCGCAATAAACACAGTGGGGGGCCCATGACCAGCCACCACAGGGTTAATGCAGAGCAGGATCGCTCTCCAACACCCGCCTCCCCACCCCCAGGACTCCCCTCTGCATCAGGCCGGGAGACAGGGACATTGGCCTCGGCCCCGTCATGGGCTATTCCGGACCTGCCAGGGCAAACCAATGCAAACTAGAGCTGAGCAGTCATATCCAGCTGCACCTTGGTCAAGCCAGAGCTGGGTGTGAGTAGAAAAGGGCTCTGTAGAAATAGCTCCTCTGCATCCACGCATCAGCTTGCCACGGGGCGCCTCTCCGAGGGACGGGCGCCTGCTGCGATGCAGCTCTGCTAGAGAGTCAAGGACGGCACCGCAGCCTGCCTCATGCGCCAACGCTGCAAGCTGAATTCCCCCACCACAACCGGCCCTGCTGGCAACAGCGGGTGAGTGGTTTCTGGCTGCGCCTGCCCTTTCGCAGCCATTACATGAGGGGATCAAAGGCGGCCGCAGCTCGGCCAGTACTCTAATGCAGAACGTCTGCCCACACGGCACACCCTCAGCCCCTCCCCCCCGCGCACCCACCTACTCACACACACCGCCTCCCCCTCCCAGCCACACACCAACCCCCTCGGACGTGCACCTCCCCCACCCACACCGCCTCCCCCCTCCCAGCCACACACCGACCCCCTCGGACGTGCACCGCCCCCACCCACGCCGCCTCCCCCTCCCAGCCACACACCGACCCCCTCGGGGAGCCTTGCAGCTGTGACATCAATGGTGCTCCCCCGCAATGCAGGGACTGAGCTGCAGGATCAGGGTAAAGAGGGGAAAGGTCTTGGGATGGGGACCTGCTGGGGATGGCGAGGGGTGGTAAGGGCAGGAGCAGGGAGGACTGAAAGAGATGTATTTGCTTTCAATGAGCCTTCTTGCACCCGCCCGCACTACCCCACCCCACAGTGGGGACCTGCCCTGCTGCCATGGCACCCCACATGCTCCACCCCGCCTGCAGTGACACCCTGCCTGCCATGACACCCCATGTCCTGCCATGCCCTGCCTTGCGCCATGACACCCCACCATGCCCCGCCCCGCCCACAGTGACACCCTGCCCGCCATGACACCCCATGTCCCGCCCACAGTGACGCCCTGCCCTGCCCCGCCCACAGTGACGCCCTGCCTGCCATGACACCCCAACATGTCCTGCCATGCCCTGCCTTGCCACCATGACACCCCACTATGCCCCGCCCAGCCCACAGTGATGCCCTGCCCACCATGACACCCCATGTCCGCCCACAGTGACGCCCTGCCCTGCCTGCCATGAGACCCCACCATGCCCTGCCCCGCCCACAGTGACGCCCTGCCCGCCATGACACCCCACCATGCCCCGCCCACAGTGACGCCCTGCCCACCATGACACCCCACCATGCCCCGCCCACAGTGATGCCCTGCCCGCCATGACACCCCATGTCCGCCCACAGTGACACCCTGCCCTGCCTGCCATGAGACCCTACTATGCCCCGCCCCACCCACAGTGACGCCCTGCCCGCCATGACACCCTAACATGTCCCACCCCGCCCGCAGTGATGCCCCACAATGCTCCACCATGGCTGCCAGCAGTGACATCCCACCCCTGGCAGAGACACCACATCCTGCACCTGCAGTGACCCCACGCCCTGCCACGCACCCGCAGTGACACCACGCTAGCTAGCTATCTCTTGAAATTGAAAGAATTTATTTGTAACCCCTAAAACAAGTACTTGTGAAAACAAGCAACCTCAGACCATTCTGCAGCTTCCTCCTCCTCAGCTTGGTGCCATCTCTCTTTGGGCCAGAGTCTGCTCTTAGTGACTGGTAAAAATCCAGGCAAATTTCACTGGGGGAAGTGAAAGCAGGCCCCAATCCTCAATCCTTTCCCCCCCCGCTGGCAGGGTCTGACACCAGGGATTGTGGTGGAGTGCGATATGCAAATACTAAATGAAATAATAAAACAATCACACCAATACAGAAATCAGAATTAAGGCAGCCCTTCGGCAGTGTGTATCAGAGATTTATGTGCAGAACTCCTCTGCTGGAAATGCCCCCTCCCCACAGAGTATCGCCCCCTTTTTTCTCCCCTAATCCTCACCATAATGCATAGTGTCACCTTACTCGCATGCACAGTGTCCCTGCTGAGGTTTGACACCCACAAAAGGCAGGCAGGCAATGGGGAGCTGTGGCTCCCCGGGAGAGCTGGGGGGTCCATTTCTGTGTCTTGGGCCTGAGACCAAAGGTAAAAATGTGGCCCCTTAGCCTGCCAGGGCAGGAAGTGAGAACTAACTCCCAGGCCCTAGAGATAGCCTGCAGTACCAGTGCAAACGGGCAGCGGAAGAGCTGAATGCCCATGCCCCACTGCCCTGGGCAGTGACCAACTGGTCAGAACACTTCCAGCTTGCCCTGGTGACACACAAACCAAGCAGAGCTCAAAGGAAAATGGAAACATTTGATGCAATATTGGGGCAGATCACCATGGCCCCATTGACGACAATTTACACAAGCTGAGGATCTGCCCCATTGGGCCCAGAGCTCCTCTGTCTTGCTAGATGCTGCCCTGGGCCTTCCTTGGCCCATCTAGCCTATATGTACACAACTGGTAGAATTCAACTTCTGGATTAACACAGCGCGCCCTTGCTCAGATTCGCCGCTCTCCCTACAGGCCACGCCTATCCGTGCACAAACTCACATTCTGAGATTCCAAGGCCAGAAGGGACCAATGTGATCATCTAGTCTGACCACCTGTACAGCACAGGCCAGAGACCTGCCCCACAATCATTCCTAGAGCAGATTGGATATTTGTCTAAACAATCTGGATTTAAAAAGTGCCAGTGCTGGAGAAACCACCACGACCCTTGGGAAATTGTTCCCATGCTTAATTACTGTCACTGTTATACATTTGCACCTTATTTCCAGCCTGAACTTGTCTGGTTTCAACTTCCAGCCATTGAATCGTGCTGTACATATCTCTGCTAGACGGAAGAGCCAATTACCAAATATTTGTTCCCCGTGTAGGTGCTTATAGACTGGAATCAAATCACCTCTTAAGCTTCTCTTTGCTATGCTAAATAGATTGAGCTCCATGAGTCTATCACTATAAGGCCTGTTTTCAGTGAGCGCGAAGATGGGACTCCAGCTGCATTACACAGACTTGAGACCAGACTTTTGCTCATGTTCATGTCTGGCACTGAAATCCCCCAGCCCCTGTGAATGGGTTGTGAAGCAGTTGCTGTGGGAAGCATGATGATGCACTGCCTTGTTGTAAAACTCACAGCCAGGCTGCCAATCTTTTGATCCTGAAAGGACACATTCGGAGGGAGGGATAGCTCAGTGGGTTTAGCATTAGCCTGCTAAACCCAGGGTTGTGAGTTCAATCCTTGAGGGGGCCATTTAGGGATCTGGGGCAAAAATCTGTCTGGGCAGGGGGTTGGACTAGATGACCTCCTGAGGTCCCTTCTGACCCTGATATTCTATGATAGGAGCATAAACCCCTCTCTCACTAGCTTCCAGGACAACTCTGAAGCCCGGGCACCTATCTAGGAGGCTCTTTCTGTGGTCGGTTCAAGAACCTCTCTCACCTGGCTCTACGCTGCCTGGCTGCCTCCAGGCAAGGAAGAGGAAACTCACAACAATTCTCATATCCCTATTGCACTCTGCACTAGCAGTCCCATTGCCCTGCCCCAGTCAGTCATTGCGGAGAGAATCGGAGTCCGCGCAGCAGCAGCATGCAGCCCTCTCCATTAGGGACATGTGTGCCATTGAACTCCATGGTTTCAATTCTTTGACCCACTCGTTACTCTTGCACAATCCTCAAAGAGTCCTAGGAACTAACACTGACCCCAACTCCCATTATTTTTACATATTGGAGTCATTTTAATTGGGAGTGCAACATACACCTCTACCCCGATATAACGCTGTCCTCGGGAGCCAAAAAAATCTTACCGCGTTATAGGTGAAACCGCGTTCTATCGAACTTGCTTTGATCCGCCGGAGCGTGCAGCCCCGCCCCCCTGGAGCGCTGCTTTACCGCGTTATAGCCGAATTCGTGTTATATCGGGGTAGAGGTGTACCTTCTGTGTGTGTCTATGACAAGCATCATTATGGGCAACGTCCAAGACAAACCCTGGGATCTCCAGCCAGACAAGCAGGAGCCTCTGCAGCCTGATGGCTGTAGCTGACTCAGACATGCTTTGTGGGCCAGCCGCTAGAAGGGGACACCACACATACCCCGGCATATACCTCGCACTTGGGGGCTGGATTCAAATCGCTCGCTCGTGACCGGACGCTAAGAGACAATGGTGTTTCCAATTCATTCTGCTGCTTTAGGTCTCGTGAGCTGGTCAGTTTCTTGACATGGCTATGCAAACCGCTGTGCCTCAAGAGAATTACTCAGAACCACGGCTCCTGGACGGGGTTACCAGCCACAGAGAGCAGGAGGGCCAAAGGTTCGCTACAAATGCATTTGGCTTAAGAGGATCCCAAATGGCTTTTGCTTGTGTGACTGCAGTTTGGTTTTCTAGCCGATGTTGGGGGAAAAGCAATCTCCAGTGACTGAGGAGAGCAATCCAGCACCTCTGTAAGGCTCCACACCAATATCTTTTGAGTGTGAGAGACGGGCTGTGGACTGAGCCACTGACTCCTGGTGCTTGGGGGGGAACATCTATGGGGCAGGACACGGGGGCAGGAAGATGACAGTGGAAGAAAAATCTGTTTGGTAGGAGATCTGTGGCTGCTTGAGGAGGGTGGAAATGTAGACCCCATGAAAACCAGCTAAGCCTATTCCAATTCAACAGCATTGGTCCAGTGTGTCAGTGTGTTCTAGGACTTACATTGAGCATGGCAGCTAATGCTCTAACACAGTGGTCCCCAACGCAGTGCCCGTGGGCGCCATGGCACCCGCCGGGGCATCTATGTGCGCCCGCCTACTGACAAGCAGCCGCCGAAATGCCGCCGAGAAGCGGCAACGTCAAGAAGCGTCGCCGCTGAAATGCTGCTGCTTTTCGGCGGCATTTCAGCGGTGACGCCTCTTGATGACGCTGCTTCTCAGCTGCATTTCGGCGGCTGCTTGTCAGTAGGCGGCATTTCGGCGGCGACGCTTCTTCGTGTTGCCTCTTCTCATTTCGGCAGCTGCTTGTCCGGCGGCTAGTCGTCAGGCGCCCGCCACACTGAAAAGGTTGGGGACCACTGCTCTAACAGGACCAATCCAGGCTCCCCTGGCCACTCCTGTTGTCAGCTCCAGAGTCTGCCAGGTTTTGTGCTCTGGGCTGGCACTAGCTTCTTCCCACTTTACATGGAGAGTGCCTGGGGGACAGGTGTTGGCAGCTGGATGGCTGCACAAGCCCACGGGTAGGCTGGGGATCCCCTGTGGACAAGGTAACTGGTCTCTGGGACATACCAGAGACCCTGCTTTGGGGCCAGTACATGGCAATTTTGAATTCAGAGAGGCCCCAGAGAGTTAAAAGATTCACTTGTCTAGCTGTACTGCAAGCCTTAGCATGTCCATTAATTACACGCAGGCAGCGCTAGCAGAACCCAGGCCAGGCGATATCCAGGTGTCGGAGAGAGGTGGAATTGAGTCGTTTACGCTTTTGTGGATGAATTCTCCTTGCACTCCACTTGTGTACACAATCCCTGAGCAGGAGGCAGCGCTGGCCAAGACTCTCACACAGGGAAGAGCACCTCATGCTGATGCGTTCACGGATAAACGCTCCTTGACCTAGCTCAATAGCACATGATTCATCATCATTATCTAAACCCTAACCAAGGATCTGGCACAAGGAGACACTGATTGAACAGTGTGAAAGGCTTTCTGCTAGCAAGCATTAGTCTAGCTTTCATGTGCTCCCCAAGTGCTCAGTTACAGCACTCTGCCGGCTTTTTTGTCTCCGAATTATCGTCCCAAGTCACAGTCAGTAACATGAATAAAACGTGGTTATGTAGAAACCTTCCCCCTGCTGGAACCCAATCTCACATGCTCAGACAGCATTCCTGAAACCATACGAAGAGCCGTGCTACAGCCTGAATGATTTAGGGATGGGACACGTCAAACCAGCTGCCTTGACATGCACCATTCAAACCACACCAAAGTAAACACAGCTTTGAAGATACCGATGCTGGCTGGTGTTCACAGATTCATACAATCGTAGATTCCAGGGCCAGAGGGACCATTGTGATCATCTAGTCTGATTGTCTGTATAACACAGGGCAGAGAGCTTCCCAAAATAGTACCTACAGCAGATCTTTTAGAAAAACATCCAATCTTGATTTAAAAATTGTCAGTGATGGAGAATCTACCATGACCCTTGGTCATGCTGTTCCAGTGGTTAATTACCCTCACTGTTAAAAATGTACACCTTATTTCCAGTCTGAATTTAGCTAGCTTCAACTTCCAGCCATTATATCTTATACTTTTCACTGCTAGATGGAAGAGCCCATTATGAAATATTTGTTCCCATGCAGGTACTTACAGACTGTAATCAAGTCACCTAAACTAAAGAGATTGAGTTCCATGAGTCTATCACTATAAGGCAGGTTTCCTAATCCTTTAACCATACTCCTGGCTCTTCTTTGAACCTCTCCAATTTATCAACATCCTTCTTGAATTGTGGGCACCAGCACTGGATACAGGATTCCAGCAGCAGCTGCACCAGTGCCAAATACCGAGATAAAATAAAGTCTCTCCTCCTACTCGAGATTGCCCTGTTTATGCATCCAAGGTTCACATTAGCTCTTTTGCCCACAGCATCCCACTGGGAACTCATGTTCAGCTGATTATCCACCACAACCTCTACATCTTTTTCAAAATTACTGCGTCCCAGGATAGAGTCCCCCATCCAGTAAGTATGGTCTATGTCCTTTGTTCCTAGATGTAGACATTTACATTTAGACAGATTAAAATGCACACTGTTTACTTGAGCCCAGTTTACCAAGCAATTCAGATTGCTCTGAACCAGCGACCTGTCCTCTTCATTATTCACCAGTCCCCCAATTTTTGGGTCATCAGTGTGTTTGACACCTTCTGTTGCTCCAGCAACACAGCCCAGTCACACACGCCCCCCCCCCCCCCCCCCCCCCCNTATTCCAAGCTCTTTCGGGGAAATGTCCCACTGGTGCAGCACCGCCAGAAGCAGGACGGCAGGAGCACTGATAAAGGTGGTGCCAGTCACCTCGATTTGGAGGACATGTCGACAATTCTAGTTTGCACTGGTGGTTCTTTGCGTGACTCCATAGACCAGTTTGGGAAGAATAACAGAGCCGTTTGTCTAGCTGTCTTGATTAAATTGCCCATTGTTTCTGTGCCTGGTGCGGCGCTTCCAGCTGCTCCATGTAATTCTTCTCAACGTCCCGGCCACCCCCACTTAGGGCACGGAACCCTGCAATGTGATCACTCGCTGCTTCCCCACAGGGTGAGTCAAACGTTTGCTTCGCTCGGGAGCATGATTCTGAAGTCATTTATTTGATCTAGTTTTTGCCTGAATTAAATTGAGTAAAACTATTTTCCGTTTTTTAAACTGAATTGTAATTAATGCGTTTCAACTTCATGAATGCCCACCTAGCTGCCACACAGACAGGGGCTACAAATCAACAGAACAGAAATCCGCATCCTTCCTCAGATTCAATGAGAAGCAAATAAACCTTCAACGTTCCCCCAGCTCCTTAGAAGCAGTACGCCCATTGGAGATACCCTATGTTCAGTGCCTAGTTCACTGGCACCAACCCCAGAGGGCCAGACAGCTGAAGGAGGAATGCCGCCCGGGTTTGATCTCAGTGGGAGGCACAAAGCATACCACAAATACAAGGGTCGCTAGACCCATACATTTGGAAATTAAGTTATTTCCACTTCATCTGTCACTCTGGATGAGACACTGGAATAAATATTTGGATTCACTTTAACAGCACAGAGAAGTCTCTGTAAAAACAAACTTCAACAGAGGCAATGCTAATCCCCTAGAGCCCAGCAACTCTGAGAACCAGCGTGAAGGCATTGATCTAGAACGCTTTCCTCACGATGGTTTAGGTAATGATCACACTGCTTTGTGCACTTTATAAGCTGCTTCAGGGGATGCATCTGCACCATCCTTCCTGGTCAGACAGTCACAGATTAACACTCCTTACATTTTTTCATTTTTGACTCCAAATCAATAATCTATTACTAAATACCCTGTCTGAAGTCTCTGCTCAGGGTTTCTCCTCTAAACGGCTGCTCATTGGGAGCATTCTGCAAATGAAGGCAGCGGAATCATATTCCAGGCAACATTTAAACAGAGGCTGCTTACCCAGGCTGGTATCTTTCCCCAGTTTCACTATATCAGAAAGTCTTCCCAGATTGGAGTCCTTGCTAACACAGAGCTATGGGGGAGAAGATATGGCCCCTTAACATTCACAAAACATTAGAACTTACTAACAGTAAGCCCCCGACTATGCTAACTCAGGAATTCATCATTAAATTTCTGGCAGTGCCCATAACACTGGGACACGTCTCTGGCTAAATTCCATGTGAGAAGATAGACCATACTTACGTGATGGGGGACTCTTTCAAAATCATGGGTTCCCAGGAAAAAGATTTGGGGGTCATGGTGGACAATCAGCTGAACACGAGCTCCCAGTGTGATGCTGTGGTTAAAAGAGCTAATGCAAACCTGGGACACATAAACAGGGGAATCTGGGGTAGGAGCAGAAAGGTTATTTTACCTCAATATTTGGCACTAGCGCGACTGCTGCTGGAATCCTGTGCACAGTTCTGGTGCCCACAATTCAAGAAGGATGTTGAAAGTGGAGAGGGTTCAGACAAGAGCCATGAGAATGATTGAAGGATTAGAAAACATGCCTTGTAGTGACTGTGCTCACTGAGTCTATCTATGTAGCTTAACAAAGAGAAAGCTGAGGGGTGGCTATAAGTATTTCTATGGGGAACAAATATTTAATAACTGGCTCTTCAGTCTAGCAGAGAAAGTTCTAACACGATCCAATGGCTGGAAGTTGAAGCTAGACAATTTCAGACTGGGAAAAAAGCATAATTTTTTTAACAGTGAGTAATTAGCCATTGGAGGGAGGGATAGCTCAGTGGTTTGAGCATTAGCCTGCTAAACCCAGGGTTGTGAGTTCAATCCTTGAGGGGGCCATTTAGGGATCTGGGGCAAAATCAGTACTTGGTCCTGCTAGTGAAGGTAGGGGTCCCTTCCAGCTCTATGAGATATAATATATGGAGATACCAAGGGGGATGGAGGATTCTCCATCACTAACAATTTTTAAGTCAACATTGTCTGTTTTCCTAACAGCTCTGCTCTAGGAATGATTGTGGGGCAGGTCTCTGGGCTGTGCTGTACAGGAGGTCAGACTGGATGAGCACAATGGTCCCTTCTGGCCTTGGGTCTATGAAAGGCACACACACCAGTAGCCACACCAGTGTGTGCATCCTGCCACTGCTGTGTACAACTGCAGAGCATCCTGCTGTAATCCATCTGTGCAACAATGCGGGTTATGTCTCCCACTGAGAAGCACTNATCATCATCGTCTGTTTTCCTAACAGCTCTGCTCTAGGAATGATTGTGGGGCAGGTCTCTGGGCTGTGCTGTACAGGAGGTCAGACTGGGTGAGCACAATGGTCCCTTCTGGCCTTGGGTCTAGGAAAGACACACACACCAGTAGCCACACCAGTGTGTGCATCCTGCCACTGCTGTGTACAACTGCAGAGCATCCTGCTGTAATCCATCTATGCAACAATGCGGGTTATGTCTCCCACTGAGAAGCACTACACAAATTCTTCCAGCTTAGGGCACGTCTACACTACAAAATTAAGTCAACTTAAGTTAAGTACAGCCACTACAGTAATTCCTGTGGTTTTTCATGTCCACACTACCCTCCTTCTCTCGGTGGCGTGCGTCCTCGCCAGGAGCACTTCCACCCACTGAAGTGAAGCACTGACAGCTGGCCCCCCTGCCCCCCACTCAAGCTGTCAGCCCCATGGCGGGGGAGGGGACACTCCAGCTCTGAACCCTGCGCAGGGTTGCCAGTCAACAGGTGATGTAAATAATGCAGTGTCTACATGGACACTGCATCGCCATGACTACACCACCCTAAGTGCTAGGCCTCTTGCAGAGGTGGAGTTATTAGCTCGGTGTACTGGGCGACTTACATCTGCGGGAGCGACACTGTAGTGTAGACACGTATAGAGTTAGGTCAAGGTAAGCTGCCTTGTGTCGACCAAACGCCTACGCTATGGAAATCCCCCCCAACTGCATGGTAAGGCCACAAAGAGTTAACCAGGCATAGAAGAACAGGCATTTGCCCAGTGCGTTTCCCACTCCCACTGGTTACCCAGAAGGAATTCTTTTTGCTAGTTATTGAACAATAAAATAACTAATGCCCAATTGTCCGACTGCCCCAATCCCGTCTAGTGTGATTTAGCCCTGGATTGTCAGCATCCCTATGGGAGTCAGGCACCTGAGTTGCACAGATGGTCAGACCAGATAAGCAGAATGGCCCCTTCTGACCCTAAATCTGTGAGACACACCTTCTGTTGGGGGTGCAGGGAGGCGCTGGCTATACCATGGGGATTTCCCCAGGCCTCTAGGAGGCTCGTCCCAGGGTGGGTGTGTGGGTGGGTATTAAGGGGGCTTTGAGCCACTTTTGTCCGTGCTTGATCCTGGGTTGCTCCAAGGACTGGTGTGACTTAGATAGCCCCGGAGCCCTGTCTGCTTTAGGGCAGCCTCTGTGGGCTGCCCCAGGTATGCAGGCCAGGGTGCTGCAGCCCACCAGAGCACGCCCCCCACACCAGAACTCAGGAGGTCCCTGGAGGGCAGCTTTCCAGCTGCTTCTGCAGTGCTTGCACTGGGGGAATCCTCCTACAGCCAGCTACAGGGGCTTTAGGGCCCCATGACACCTCTCCAGCCCATACGCCTGGTGTACAGGGACCAGAATAGGGGTGAGCATCTCACCCAGTGAATCTCACTCCCTTAGGCTTCCTTTGAAAATCCCATCCTATAGCACTACGCAGCTGGGACAGCTCCATGAATCTGAACCGGGGCAGGTTTCCTGTGAATGGCATCCCTCAGCATCTCCCGCCATCACTGCCAACGCTCACTTCGGCCAGTGGCTGGGAAATATCAGTCAGCAACTCCAGTGACAGTTGCTGGGGAGACGTATTGTGTGTTTGTATTAACACCCTTCTGAACCCTGCGCCATTCATCAGCGTAAAGCTTTCGCCCCACAGCACTGCAGGCCAGCTCTGGGGAGGGACAGTTCCTGGTCTTTTAGGAGAAATTCATGAACATCTGCTTTCTCTCACATGCTGTTTTTCTGCTCTAGAACCTTTGTTTTCCAAATTGATCATGCTTTTGCACCAAACAAGCAAACACCTGCCACCTACCAGGAATCCTGGGTTCAAGGCTCTTACTAAAATGTGAAAGATTAACTTCCCCACTCCAGGGCAACCCGAGAACAAGCAGGCTGATCAATAATTATTAACTGTTCTGGTTCCCTAGGGAACGTTTAGTGACCTCCCTCCCTCCCTCCCTGCATTAAGTCCCTTGGGTCTGAACTGTAGCAATTATAGTCACTAGTTCAAATAATTTTTAAACTTAGAAACAAGGGAACTTTGTGATTCTATGATTTGTGAGACTAGTAAATTTAAAAACAATCAATCATAGTTTTTCTTAGCCTATGTTGTTCCTGTACAATTGTGTGCTGGGTGAAAGGAGTTCAATCTAAGACAAAATTCTAACTGCAAGCACTACTGGCTGTTTGAAACAACTGTGCTCTGTTCTCACGGTAATGTTTCCACGTAGGTTTAAAAGAGTTTCATTTACAACATTGTATAACCCTGTTAAAATGCAATCAGTTTTAAAAACATGTCTCCACTAATCACCTGCTCTCCTTGCTGGTCTCTGTATTTGCAACTATCTTGGCAAATAGACTTTGGTGCCATTAAAACTTTCCAGCTAACACATAATATTTTATCAGCCAAGCCAACAGGCAGCAAAGGAGAAGTATTTTTAGAAGAGCGCAGATTCAAACGGCTCATTCTGTCAGGGACTTGGCAAGGGTAATAGAGCAGTGCTAGGTGCTGCGGAAATAGAGCACCGCCACTGAATCCCCCTTGCATTCCATTCCACACGCTATTGCTCCCATGCTTGGAAATGATACGCAAACTTTCCCGCTGTAAACCATTTCTGAGAAATGCAGACACACGCTCTCCCATGAGTGTTCACTAGGACATTGCCACAGCCTCTGTTAAATATAAAACCCTTTTGACCCCCAAATCTAGGCAAAGCCCCACCAATGAGGACCACGTCTGGGCCAAGTTTCAGGGTTTCACCTTCAGCTTTTTTGCTGTAGTCCTGTTAAAAAAGGAATTAAACAACCAACCAACCAAGTTACACCCCTCACTATCTCTCTCTCACACACACACACACACACACACACACACGTGTGCCCGCTCTCCCTATCCATTTTATGCTCCTGATTTCATAGGAACCTGTGATTTTGGGCTGTGGGGGACTTACCTGGTATTTATCTGGATCAGCCCCTCCAGCCTGAGCCACAAAGAGCCCAGACCCATCCTCCAGTTCCATCTCATCGGGAGAGCGCTCAAAGCGAACCCGGCGAAACTCCTCACAGTTCAGGTACAGAACCACCTCGTCATCCTCCACGCTGATGGCAAAGCGAGTCCACTCGTTCGCTAGGGAAGACACGGAGAATGTTGCAGCTGCATACGAGCTCTCGGAGCCTGGCTCCGTGTAGTAGAAGATGATCTGTTGTTTCCTGTTCTGCACGGCGGAGAGCTTCACTCCGACATAGATGACCGTCTGTGAGGCATCTGTGATGGCAAAGAGCACGCCGGCCTTGTCGGTGGTGGGCCGAACATGGAAAAGGAGCGAGAAGTCTCTATAAAAGGGGCTAGGCAGGTGGTACCGGGCCACTTGACCGGTGTTGGCATCCAGCCCGAAGACATAGGCGAGAGTGTTGTCGGGGCCATTGACTTTGGTTATTTGCTCCGGTGGGGGATCTCCGATCAGTTGCAAAAGACTGACTTCCGCGCTTAAATGTTCTGTAAGAGAAGAAAACGGAGACGTCAAAAACAAGCACATCATGGTTCAATGCAACAGCGGGACACGCCCCTTCAGAGCCTCGGATGGGAAGATGTCAATGCTGAGTGCACCGGAACCACAGGCCTCTACTGCCCACAAATGCCACCCGCAAGAGATCACCTTGTATGCTGACGCCACACAGATTGATGCAGATACACAGATTGAGCCACGCGTGTGCCGCTGCCGGGGTAGGGCCCGTGTAGGGTTAGGCCGATTGGAGCAGAGCACGATGGCTACAGTGCTAACCAGTCACATTAGGAGTAATACTAGTTCCTAGGCTCCCCTTCCTCACTGCAGTCTGCACTGCTCCCAGGCGTCAGGGTTCGGAGTTACTGAGATGCACGGCATCTTATTAGCTGACTGGCCAGAACGCCGGGTGAGTATTTTAAAAGTGCTGTTGTTCTTCTGAAGGTGTAACATAGTGACTGTGGCTTTAGGCTGAAAGGTTCACACTCCCATCTCTGCTCATTCGTTTCTGGCATAAACTGAATTAACCCTGGTTGGTTCTGTAGCTGGTTAGCCTGGACTTTTTAAACAATGTCTTTCATGGGTAAGATTGTACTCTGGTGCACTGGTGTTAGTGGCTGGATAAATCTGCTCTGAACTGGGGGCACTGGACTGTGTATGTTAGGCCACCTGACAATGAGGCGGTCACGGGGCTAGCTAGACTGGCAGAATCACTGAGAGTTCTCTCCCAAAGATGAAGACAATCAGTGAGGCAAACGAGGTTTATATGGCCCTCTTTCTGATCACATTCCTTTATGTCCACCACAGAGGAAACTCTCCTACATGCCTTCACTGTGGTGGGAAATACAACCCCTGGAACAGAAACAAGAAGCCAATCACATCAGGAGCAAGTGTGTTATTGACACAAACAAGGGAGGTACATTTTGTGTTTCTGTGCCTAGGATCTGAGACAAGCAGATCCTACCACAGCAGACCATTAACAGCGGTTATACAGAGCCACAATTATTCGGAGCTTTGCAGGCAAAGACATGTGAGGTCCAAGGAGCATGTTACATTCTGAGAGCCCCGTTCAAACACTGCACATGAAGTGTGCTCTGCTGAATCAGGGCCTAAGTTAACTGGGTAAACTTTTTGTTCCCACAACGAAAGAAAGTACAGTATGTTACATAAAAACCAGAAGTGAGGTGCGAGGGGCTCACACCCCCTTTGGTACAGACAGGCAGTGCAGGTGTGGGTCAGCCAAGGTTTTTAATCAAAGGCTTTATTTGGGATCTCCCCCTTGTGCTGTCCCACATTACTGAAGGAGGCTGGTAGCTTCAGATAATGGGAGTTGGGTGTGAGGTATGTTACGTTAGGGTCACCAGCTGTCCGGTGTCTCTCCTGACCTCAGAGGGGATGGAGTGGGCTAGAGAGGAAACTAACGCACGGAGTCCAGGAGAGAGAGGCTGCAATCCTCGTCCAAGCAGGGCCAGCAGTGAGCGGTCAGGGCATGACAGCCTGAGGGGTGCTGCGCTTGGATTCATACAGGAACATGCTCATGCTTGTGACAGACAACAGAAGCTTATTCTCCAGCTACACTTGCCAAACTTGGCCCAGCGAGTCCAGTAACACCTGTCCACCCCCGTCTTTCCCATTTCCTTCCTCTGCTTGTAGTGTTCGGTTCCCACACGGGGCAGCGGGGACTGGGTCCAGTGGAAATGCCACAGCACAGCCGAGGGCGAGATGGAAGCAGGCAGCACGTAGAGGTGGAATTCATACAAACGACAAACGGGTCTCCTTTCTCTGCAGTTCGAGGCTTGGCACTAATTATTCTTCCTTATAGCAACCAATGGTTACAGTTCATACAAATTACACAAGAGAATAGAGCGGAGTCCAAGAAACACTTGCTGCCATCCACTACCCCGGAAACGCTGCCTTTCTCCAGCAGCCCAGGGTTTTAATCAGCAGAGGGGATCACCACCAAGGGGAGAAGGGAATGTGTGTGCGTGGGACCCGGGGAGGGAAGTAAGGGTCATGTGATAGGTTTCTCCGTTCCCTGTCAGACTCCCCCAAGGAGAGCAAACACGTGCTACTTCCTTCCAGGGTTTATGGGAGAACTCCCTCTGTCTCTCAAGAGCGCATCATGTTTGACAGGCACAAAACAAGTTACCTCTGAACTTGGCTCTGGGGTGGCTTCAGACAGCTGCCAAGGGCCCTCGCAGGGCAAAGCAAAGCAGAGGAATGGGGTAAAGGCCACTGGCACTCAACAGCCCTTCCAGGGTTCATTGGGAGTGATATCAAGGGCCTACGTTCAGCCGGAGAGAGTTCGCACCTGGGGGGTGAAAAGCCCAGACAGGCTCGTTCAATAGAAAATAACCACACTGCCAGTGCTGGGACTGATCTGCTGTGGGAACATGTACAGCTCCACCGGTCTAACGTAATGCAGCCCCGCGGCAGCCCAGAATACGTGCAGCAGCTCCCCCACAGGGCATGTCTACCCTGCAGGCGGGAGGTGTGAGGGCAGCACGCGCAGACATACCTGAGCTGACCTTGCTCTAGCTAGATCAAAGCTTGGGCAAGTAACAACTAGAGCCTGCGGCAGGGGGCAGCCTCTCCAATGCACACCCAGGTCCTGGGCAGCATTGTGTTCGAGAGGCCGGCTCGTGCTCCTGCCGCACCTAACGGCTATTGTTAGCGGCGCTCCCTTTGGCCTGATCTAGCGAGGTTACGGGTAGCTCAGGTATGTCTGCCTGTGCTGCGATCACACCTGCTGACTGCTGTGTGGATACAGCCAGCTGCTGTGCGCAGGGCCGGTTTTAATGGGAGCGTCAGTCTCCTCATTCCCTGCTCTCCTCGTCTCACATGGGCCCAAGCTGCTTCCTGCTGTACCTTAAGGGCCACTGGTTTGCCGCCTGTGAAGACTCCAGCTCCCCACAGCCCCGACTGGCAATTGGGTCATCACAGGGAACCTGGAGACGGATCCATTCACTCTCTGCAGCTCATGCACTACTTTTCCCCGAGGAGGCGACCGCCTGCGCGTGTGTTTAAATTCCTGGATGCCTGCTCAGCCCGTATCATGTCTGACTGGCACTAGACGTGGCACATGCCGGTCAGAGAGGATGGTGCGTACGAGAGCCATATGGAGAGAGACGGAATGTACCTCTCCCACTCTGCCCTGGCGGTGAATACAGCTACAGTTAGAGATGCACCATGCCAAGCAAGCCCCAGCCCAGCAGGCTCAGCCATTAGCACTGACCTGCACCCCACCACGGCCCTGCGTGCCTGGCTACACTCTGCTAGTTGCAGCTTACAGACTGCAGAGGTAGCTGGGTTCTAGAGGGAGCTGGCCAGAGCTAAGTCAGGTTCAGACCCATGTTACACCCAGAATCAGGGTTGTCATTTCTATGCAGCATGTGACGTAGGTGGGGGAGTTGCTATCGAGTGTAAGCAGCAGTAAAGAAACGGCGAGGGCTCTCAGAAAAAGGCGTTCTCCTGGGATAACTCTGCTAGCCAATACAACGAATTAAGCCTGAACTATTGCACAAAAGTATCTGTCTGAGCCTGGCTTCTCGGGTAAGCTTCGTCTCTGGACTAAGGGCTTTGCCATCAAATCCCACAGTGCGGTGCTGTGGGAGTGTATTTAGGGGGTGCTGGGGGCCAGGGCCGGCTCTAGGTTTTTTGCTGCCCCAAGCAAAACATTTTTGGCTGCCCCCCCTTTTTAACAAACCCCAGTGTTAGGAAGAAATTGCATGCATTTGTGGAGAACCTAAAGAATTTGATCGGCATCACATATTGTATAGATATGCAAAAACCCCATATAAATAAAAATCTGCCATTCTGCCTTCCAATGCTGGTTCTACTCTCTTTCATAGAGATAAGAGGGAGGAGTGAGGTTAGCACTTCATTAGCACTTAAGTAACCTAAAAATATTAAAGAGAAATTCAGAAAGTCAAGCCACAAGAAACAGTTCTGTTTTAGGGTTTTTAGAAAACGTGGTCATTGGTGCATTTTGTTGGCAGGAGGAACCAGAAGTAAATATGCATTAGATCTACTGCCTTTATGTCCACTGCAGGATAAAGTTGATAAGTGGGAGGATCCCCACTGGTACAGTTGTGTGAATGAATATTCCCTCTCTTAGCCTCTCTCGTGTCCCCTCTCTGCTGCTGATGTGCTAAGTCTCTCCGGGTTGGAGCAGCGGGCGGCCTGGAGTAGCTTTTCCCCGAGAGAGACTGAGTAAATAAATGACTGTTGTGGAATTTTAAGAAGTCAGCCCCTCTCTTCCCAGATCTCTTGCTTTCTGCTCATTGAGAGCAAGCGAATCCACCCATACAAACACAAACCCTGCTGAACCAGACTAGGGAGAAGGGGCTGAGGATGAATCAAACTGACAGAACCAAACGTGACCGCCTCGTTCACCACAGCAATCCCCGTTTACACTTGCAGTGAGGATCAAACCGTTTCTCCTATTTTTATTTCACTTTAGTATAAATCTCGCCCCCCTGTCCCCCGCAACCCCATCTTTAGTGCTCCAAATGCACATGGAAGGCATAGGGACTAACCCTCAAACCTTGTACCCGGAAAGGGATGGGGATCTAGCAAAGAGGGTTCAGGCAGAGGAGCGGGTGTGGGGGTGCTTGGGGGCTCTACACTGGCAGAGAAGCGGGGTGTGATGTACTGGCGGAGGAGGGTGGGGGAGGAGAGGGGGGTATCAGGAGGGTTGCGGGAGAAGAGGTGCAGGGGAAGGAGGAGGTGCGGGAGGAGAGGGCTGGAGGAGAGTACAAGGGGAGAGGTGCGGGAGGGGAGGGTACAAGGGGAAGGGGTGCAGGTGAGGGGAGGGTACAAGGGAAAGGGGTGCGACGAAGGAGCAATGGGGGAGGTACAAGTGAAGAGGCTGCGAGCGGGATGGGGGGTGCAAGGGGAGAGTGCAGGTGAGGGGAGAGTACAAGGGGAAGGGGTGCAGGTGAGGGGAGGGTACAAGGGGAAGGGGTGCGGCGAAGGAGCGATGGGGGAAGTGAAGAGGCTGCGAGCGGGATGGGGGGGTGCAAGGGCTGAGAGGGGCAGGCGCTGACAGCTGCTTCCCCAGCCCCGTGCAGGCAGAGCCGAGAGGACGGACACTGACCCCCAGGTGCCCGAGCCGCGGGGGTCCCCCAGTGGGGCAGTATCCCCCGCTGCCCCGCTCGGAGCCGGGCTCTGCCTCTGCCTCTCCCCGCCCCTGGCGCTGTGGGGGCCCAGGGCAGGCAGGCTGAGGCGGGGGAGGTGCGCGGCGGGCTGGGTCCGGGGGCAGCGGCAGCTCCCTGGCAGCTCGGGCTGCCCAGCCACTCGCCCTATCAGCGCACAAGCCGGGTTCCGCGCCCCCTGCCCAGCCCGGCGGTGCCCTGCCCAGCCCACTCGGGCGGGGAAACGCCGCGCTGCCCTGGGGAGAGACTCAGAGCAGCAGGAGTGGCGGCAGCAGGACCCCTCCTCCCTCTCTGCATCCTGAGCCCCGCTTCCCTCCCTCCCCGGCTCCTCTCACACTCCGGGAGCCCCTCTCACCACCGCAGCCCGGGCTCGGCTCCAGGGGACGATGCTCTGGCTATCCAGCAGCAGGGCTCTGGCNAGTGGCGGCAGCAGGACCCCTCCTCCCTCTCTGCATCCTGAGCCCTGCTTCCCTCCCTCCCCGGCTCCTCTCACACTCCGGGAGCCCCTCTCGCCGCCGCAGCCCGGGCTCGGCTCCAGGGGACGATGCTCTGGCTATCCAGCAGCAGGGCTCTGGCCAGGGCCGGCTCCCGGCTTTTTGCCGCCCCAAGCAAAAAAAAAAAAAAGAGCCAGAGTGCCGCCCCTTGGAAAGTGCCGCCCCAAGCACATGCTTGGCACGCTGGTGCCTAGAGCCGGCCCTGCTGGGGGCACTCCAGTATGAAACAGACTCAGGGTGTTGCCCCGCTGCATTTGAAAGCCCTGAGTCCTGCTATGGTGCCAACATTCACACTCACTAAGTTACAACTCAAATGCAGTTAAAAGGAAAACACAACATGCTACAGGCTAATTGCTTAACAAGGACTCGAGTAAGGGAGGATGGGGCAGCCATTGCTCTAGCTCTGCTTGGCCCTTTCCCTCCCCTCCCACAGCTATGCCAGCTGGCATTAGGCTGCTGCTGCCCCCGGGCACCGAAGAACGTGGCTCTTGACAGCATACTTTGGTGCCCGGTGCTCTCTTCAGATGAAGCGTGTGTACAGCACTGCTGGTGCCTTCAGCGTGCGAACGTGCTGCTTACAAATCACAGAGACAGACCAGCACTAGTCCAGACTCCATTCCCAAGGCCACGCTCCCACGGGCCCCAGCTCCTAATGGAGAACATTGCAGATTATGAATGCTCATGTAAAGCAGCATCTGTTGCTTTCTGGCAGCAGCTGCGCTCTGGGGGCCAGTTGACACTAGCACCTGGTTCAATGGAGTTTCAGTTATTTGTTCTTGGAGGGAAAATCGAATTCTTCCTGCAAGCGCGCTGGGATTCCCTGCAGAAAGCCTCTGCTGAGGGGTCATGCTGGAAACTTCTTCCTGCGAATGTGAACTTAGCAACACTTCCTTCCCCTTCTGTTCTCACAGCTCGGCCACCAGGAGCCTACACAGCTCTGACAACTCTTAGCCAGTCAGCCAAAAAAGGTTACAGAAAAACCTGAACCCCAGGGCTGGGAATCTAATTGCTCCGCAGAGAACACCAGGTACAGACCAGTGTACTTGGGAAAGTGGAGAGCTGCATCCCAGGGCAACATAATTCCCATAGGCCTGGCCTCCACAGCATGCACCAGCTTAGCTAAAATCGCTTTTCAAGTCAAGTCAGTGAAACCATTGCACACCCGGCCAGGATAACAATAGTTTACATTGCCTGAGCCCAGTTCAGAGAGCTACCATGTAACACGTAGGCTTCCCCCTCTTCGCTACAGTCCCCCAGCACGCGGGGCAGCATGTTCGGAGAAGGGTGAACATGCCACAGGGGACAGTGCATGCTCACCCTTCTCAGGACATGCTGGTGGATCCCAAAGGAGGTATTTTAAAGAAAGCTGTTCTAGCCCACTCCCAGTTACTGGGCTTGGCACAGGATTCACGCTGTGGAATTCTAGGCCCCATGTCACAGAAGAGGTCAGTCTTGACCATTATGGTCCCTTCTGGCTTCCGCATCTTGGAACCACTGGTGGAGCACAGGACTGGTTGGCAATGGAGTGGATAGGTCAGATGATTTGTGAAGGACCTTTCAGGTAGGGACAAGCTCCTCAACACAGGGGAGGAGAGGAAGTCAGTGGAAGGACTCAGATGCAGGCAGAGTGATGGGCAAGGACAATTACCTGAGCAGCAGTGGCAGAATTCTGAATGGACTCGCAGGGGATGAGGTTTCGGTAGTCAAGCCATGAGATAAGGGGATTTGGTGGTATGGACCGAGAGGAAAGTCTAGATCTGCTCCCTGAAACACAGGCAGGCATTTCCAATGATGGGGTCAACAGCAAGATGTAGGTGTTACAAATATTTTGCTTTTGCAAAATATTGCAAAGCCAAATTTTACACCTACAAGAGAACGTCACGTCAGGCTTAGAGACTTGAAGGCATCTTAGCCATGGGGGTCGGGCAGCAAAGGAAGCAGTATGAATTGACAGAGCACCACACTGATCCATCAAAGGCAGACAACTCAAAGTCTTTGTTAGAAAGCAGGAGGTTGTGGGAGGAAGCAAAGATTTGGAAGGAAGGGACAGGACATAAGACTGCTAAGAGAGTACAAGATCCCCAGAGACTTGAAGAAATATCCACATGTACAAGCCTAACACTTTGCAGGCAAGGGGAAACAGGTGACATCTGGTTGCCACCATGTGCATTTCCTTTAAGCCCCATGGGTATGCCACACCACAGGTCCATGGTGATAGGAGTGCTGGAGGGGCCTTGGCCTATTTAACGAGTGGGGGTGTCCGCCCCCTGGGGTAGCAACAGCAAACCTGTAGCCCCGTCTATGGGGAGCACTGCCGGTGAGAATGGAAATAAAAGTCCTCCTCCCGCCCCACCAGCAGTGCCATCCAACATCAGACTCCCTTCCCCCACTGCATGGGAAAGTCTCCTGGATTGACACTCCATGCCTGGAGTCTGAAAGCTTCCAGATGAGCTAATTACAAGAAGACAAGCCCTTTTATTCTTCTTAAGGCATGTTGGGATTTTCTAGCCAGAAGGGTCTCTCCTACCAGCCCCAGCTGAACATCTGGCTCTGTGCAAGTCAGCCGGCAGTAAATTCCTGTTGTTTTGGCAACACTGTGCATCCTCTCCCCAGCGCCCACACATTGGGCGCGAGATTTTTCCTATCATATGTCAACAGTTAGGGCTGGTGCCAACTTGGAGCAAGTGAGCTACACTGCACTGCCATTTAACTCCCAGTTTACCAAGAGCAACAAATCAATCCCATTACCCTGCAATTATAGCTGCTCCTTGTTTTGTTCTGAACACACATCTTCTTCCTTTGATCACTCCAGCGCCTGCCAAATTAACAAAAATCTGTGCAGCCAGATTAAACAAAAATCTGAACCCAGAAGTGGCAGTGGTGCAAATTTACATACATTACAGTTACAACAGGGCAAGATACAGTCAGAAATGTGCCCTGACTCACTGGCCAGGAGCTGTAAAGACCCCATGGCACAATGACTGAGCACTGGCTGATCCCCGACTTCCGATGAAATTCTGGAAGCATTCAATGAGCTGGGCACATTGCAGAAAGTGTGCAGGCTTCAGTCCTTAGTAAGCACAATACATTCAACCTTTAGGGATATTTTGAGAATATTCAATGAAAAATAACTTGGTTGCTCCCCTGAAGTCAGGGAATGAGAACATCAGGGTCCTGGTAGCCCGAGCTCGCTCAGACGGTGGGTGAGACAGCTCAGTATCCCCTCACAGCCATATAATGTGCACTGCAGGATCTGCAAGAGCGAGGAGTTAATGCGCTGAGTACTCACCCTTCCAGGAGAACGGCCTTAGGGGGGTTGTGTGGTTTCAGGTGTTTTTCTTTGTCCCATTCAGATCTATAAGGACTGAGACTGTTTTTGTGGCAGAGGTGAGAACCTAGGGTGAAACTATGATCCTTAAGCGAAGCCCATAGGGCACCTATACAGCTGTACCACAGCTGGTACCAGCCCTCTACACAGAACTTGGCTCCACATCCCTGCTACTCCCCTGGCTGACCCTCACTGCCCCTCCGAGCTCCTAAGGCGAGAGCAACCGTGGTGCTGGCTCTGTGACACAAAGCGTCTCCAGCTTTCAGTTCCTTCCTGCAGGACCTACTCCCCACAACAGGAGCAAAGTCTAGCCTGGCCTGAATGGCTGAGCTGGGGTTTATGTGGCAGGTGAGACTGGGGTCACAAGGGACCTCTGAGGAACAGCTGCTATAAAGAACGCTGTAGATCATCACTCGCCAAAGCCGTCTATGTAGAGACTCTAGGCTCTCCAGGGCAGGGACTGTCTTGCCTTTTCGTTGTGTGTACAGCACCTAGCACAGCCGGGGGGAGGAGAGTGTCTTGATCCTTGACTGGGGCCACTTGAAGCTACCACAATACAAAACCAAATAACTTTTAACCAGAGTTCTCTGAGCTGGCTCTGCATATTCCCACTCAGGGGTACGGTAAAAGCCTCTTCTAGCAGTGTCAGCTATAATGCTCCTGCACCCCCCACATCCCTCCCCTCAGCATCACGATGCACTGAGGGCGAGGCGATAAAGGGGCAGAGCGCCCTCACCACTGCAGTTCCTTCCCCCACAAAAACAACAAGGACTCTGACAGAGAGGGGAAGGCGGGTGGGAAGTGTGACTATGCAGAGCCATCTCCAATAACTCCGGTTACAGGTAGTGTTCACTTCTTCTTCGAGGGGCTCGGCATATTCTCACTGATGGGACAGACGGATAAGCAGTGCTGAAAACTACTCTGGAGGCAGGCCCAGAGTCCTGGTTGAAATCAGACTGAAGCACCGCCATGCTGAATATGGTGGCCACCCTGCAAGCCAAGTCCAGAGCATAGTACTTGGTGAAAGTATGCACCCAAGTCCAGTTTCAGCTTTCAGCAACTGGCACCAGCCTAAGGCAGGCAAAGGAAGCAGCCACAGATCTAGTGGAATGTGGTCAAATCGCAGCAGGTAGAGACACTTTTGCTAGTGTGTAGCATTCAGCAAAATATTGTTTAATCCACTGAGAAATAGTCTGGGAAGAACCCATATACCCCATGTGGTTCTTGGCATAATACAAACAATCTAGATGATTTATGAAAACCTCTTACTTCTGTCCAGGTACTAGGGAAGAGCCCTTCTATCATCCAAAATATGTAGAACCAATTCCCCCTTATTAAAGTGCAGCATAGGGGAAAAAACCCAGCAAATGAATGGTCTGATTGCTGCGGAAATCAGACACCATCTAATGTTAAAACTCTGCGATCAGGACTGAGAATTACCCTGTCCTTATGAAAAGAAGCACAAGGTGAGTCAGTCATACAGGCATTCAGTTCACTCACTCTCCTGGCTGATGTGATGGCAATAATGAAAGCTGTCCTGATAGATAAATGATAGAAAGAAAACACAGTCAAAGATTCAAAGGGTGAATACACCAGCGTGGCCAACACCAAACTGAGATCCCAAGGACAAACAGGCTCTCTCACAGAGGAATACACATTTAATAACCCTTTCATAACTGAACAATGACCAAACAGCCATCTACCATCAACTAGAGAGTGATATGCGAAGACGGCTGCCAAATGAACCTTTAACGATAAGCTGGATAACCCCTGATACTTTAAGTACATTGGTACTCCAGAACACAAGGAACAGGAGCAGAGACAGGAGAAACAGGTCGTCCCTTTATGTAAGTCTGATCTCTGGACTACTTTAGATGGTAACAGTTTCTAGTCGACTGTTTTCACGAGTTAATTAGTATGTCCCGCACAGACGAAGAACATGATTGCTCAAGAGCAGGCAGAGACAGAATCCGATCGCCCATACCCTCAGGTAAGCTTGTGGGCTCAGACGAAAGATCCTGCTGGGACAGGAGAGGACTCATTAAAACTCCACCAGAAGTTGAAGGAGATCAGTAAATCACTGCTAACATGGCCAATCCAGGGCAATGAGTATCATCTGTGTGTTGTCCTGTCGTATCTCCCTTACCACCTCTGAATCAATGGGAAGGGGGAAAATGTGTACATCGAGCCCTTCCCTCAAGGCAAGGAAGGGATCTGGAGCAGGAGAAGTGACACTTTCTGTTGACCCTTGGTCTGAACAGGTCCAGTATTGGTCGACCCCAGCTGGAAAATACAGTGTGGACCAACTGATTCTTTAGGGACCATTCATGCATCTGAGAGATGTCTCTGTTGAGCTGGTTCCCCTGCCAGATGCAGGGCCACAGGACAAACGTCATGACAAATACACCAATCCCACAGACTTATCACCTCTGCACACAAGAGTGCATAGTGCCCCCAATCCCCCTGCTGGTTGATGTAATACATCGCTGACGTGTTGTCCATCACCACCTGCAGTACCCAGACGCAGGGATCTCTCCTGAGAGGACCAGTGCCCTCAAACTGTCAAATGATTCAGATGCTCTCTCCAACTCTTTGACGACGCGTCTGAAGTCACTGTCCAGGATGGACCTGGAGGATTGAACTGTACACCTCAAGCACAATCATTCTGATTGACCACCAGTCTGGAGAGACTAGGAGATTCTAAGGCATGGTGATCAACAACTGAAGGGTGTCCTGACTTGGCCTGTAGACCTGGGCTATCCAGTGTTGCAAAGGGCTCATGCTTAGATGGGCAAATGGGACCATGCAAGTAGTGGCTGTCATAAGACTCATGAGACACGCAATGAATTTTACATTGCTAGATCTATAACAGGCACTGGCTCATCTTGATAAATCTGTCCTCTAGCAGAGACACTCTGCCTTCCACGGAGTCTAGCATGGTGCATATACAGGGGATCCTTTGTGAAGGGGAGAGGATCGACTTTCTAGAGTTGAGAAAAAGACAGAGGTCTGAAAAGAGATTGGTTGTGAAGCTGATATGGATTAACAGGTAGCCTTCAGGAGCCAGTCGTCTAAATAGAGGTAAACAGCTGGCAAGAGATGTTAAGAGTAACAAGAAGGGTTTCTTCAGGTATGTTAGCAACAAGAAGAAAGTCAAGGAAAGTGTGGGCCCCTTACTGAATGAGGGAGGCAACCTAGTGACAGAGGATGTGGAAAAAGCTAATGTTCTCAATGCCTTTTTTGCCTCTGTCTTCACGAACAAGGTCAGCTCCCAGACTGCTGCACTGGGCAGCACAGTATCGGGAGAAGGTGACAAGCCCTCTGTGGAGAAAGAAGTGGTTCGGGACTATTTAGAAAAACTGGACGAGCACAAGTCCATGGGGCCGGATGCGCTGCATCCGAGGGTGCTAAAGGAGTTGGCGGATGTGATTGCAGAGCCATTGGCCATTATCTTTGAAAACTCATGGCGATC